>JAUBNY010000443.1:40726-58670 GCA_032275445.1 Crypturellus soui | reverse complement strand
CTGTCTTTTGGTGTCTTTAGAGAGTAGGTGCATTTTAGGAGATGTGCTTTAGTTTAAATGAAGTATTTTGTCTGACCTTTAACAATAATCAGTAAAGTGTTTATAGCTTGCAAAAGCACATGGATCTACTAATCTGTGTTTTTACAGTGTTTATATCAGTGGATCATAAATCACAAAGAACAAATTTATGCCAAGATTACTGAACCATTTGGTAGGGTATGGACAGACCTGGTATATTCGAGGGAAGATGCTGAAACTTTCAGAGCTGCTCATATATTACCAACTGTCTCCTTTCTAGTCAATACAAGGTCTGTAAATAGTTGCAAGCAGATTGCATTATCCTGTAATTGTGAGTAGCCTGGTTGAACCCAAACTGGAACAGGACTGGAGCTGATTTGCAGTGCAAGATAGGAATATAGTATTAGGCTGCTCTGTCCAGTGTTGTATATCTGTATATTTTCATAATTTAGTAGGTAGTATAGTCAACTAATAGATTATTTCCCAGGTAGGTGACATGAGGCAAGCAGTTGCAAATAGTGCAAATTGTTGTAAAAATCTGAGTTTGGAGAGAATCCTGAGATGCCTTCTCTGGGTATATGAACCTTTATGTCCTCAGTTTGACATATCAAAAGCAAAGCCTTTTCTTATTAAATATACTCTATAGATTTATTTTCAGTACAACATTTGTTAAGAGTTTCAAGCCCCATTGTTTTGACCATCTGCATTCTAGTTACTGATTTTTCACTTCATTCATTCAGAACTTGTTCTCTGTAGTCAACTGTCACATTTGAGTTTCAGACACAAAGAGTAGGTCTGTGTTTTAATCTAATTGTTGTACTGTATTAATCCTTATGCGCAAGTTTACTTAAATGTATAGGATCTCTCCTTTAGGGGATTGATTCAGAATCTGCCTTTAGATTTTTTGTTTTCTGAAAAGCACAAATAATAATTCAAGTAATTCTTTTTTTCTTTCCTCCTTTTTTTTTTCTTTTTCTCCAGTATTGTAGATGTCATTTTAAGGGAAAAGAAATCCTTCCTTGACACTTCACCAGGTTGTGGAGAGTGTCTTGATAGAATAGCATGTTTATATATTAACTGTTTGGTTTAGTTTTGAAATATCAAACATTTTTAAGTGATGGGAACTATTCATGATGCTTATATTCGCACCTTGGATTCAGATTAAGTTCTTTAATCCTATACATGCAAATCAAAACCTGATAGTGATGGATTTTCTTTTTTCCTCTAGATTCACGTTTGGATCCTTTTGAGCAGGAACTTGATACTAATTAGATGTGCTATCTCATAACCATGTACGAAAGGCTATTCATGGCAACTGTGCTATGCAGTGTAATTTTGTGCTCATAAAAGAGTAGTTCTTTCAAGGGGGCAGCTAAAATACTAAGATCCTGCTCTTAAAATCTGGAGTGTTAGAGCTAGTCTCCGAACGATGATTTCCTGTTTTTGATTCCATTGCGTTTTCTAAACTTGAAAGCTGCCAGCAAAGTTGGAGGAGGGGTATTGTTTTTTGCTACTTAAGTCAGTTAAAAAAGTTGAAAGTTCTAATGTTACTCCAGCTGACAAAAGGGAGAGAGATGATCGCATATCTTGGAGGAAGAGCAAGAAGAGCCAACAATTAAATTACTTCATTCACCAGTAAATATATGTCTTTGAGGAAAAAAAGTAGTTTACATTGTTTTTTGCTTTAGAAAGTGTTTATCTTAGAATATAAATGTTATTATATTTTTGATATAGGTATATTCTCAACAGAGCTGGCTTTACCTAAATTAGTCAAGCATGTAAAAATTAATAACACTGGTATGTTAAGAAGTTATAAAAGAGGATAACTAAATGGGTTTATTAGGAGTGGGGACAGGAAGTTGAAATATGACTCTGCTAATAGATTATGCTTTATAAATGTCAGTGGTGTATAAAGTTATTTTTCTCTACTGTTATTTGTATACTTTTTATTACTTAGCTACATAAATCATGATACTTCTTCAATTCTTGCTACTAAAAAGAGTTGAAGGCTTAAAGAAAGGCATCACACTTGTCATCAGATTCTCTACAGGTGTTAATGTTGAGCAAGGCCACACAACCTGTCTTCTAGAATTAGATCTGCTTCCAGTTGCAACAGAAGGAAGGTTAATGTGGGCACACTTTGGCAAATGTAGTAGTGTTTGGAACGAGACTGTGAGGTGTAGATTCTCAATACCACACTTTTCACAAAATGATACGTATCTTTGAATTTAAGACTGGGATTCAAGAACTACTCATTTCAACAAATGTGTAAGTGGTAGCAGTCATATCTACTACTCACAATAGCATTTGTGTTCAGTGTTCAGACCTTATTTTACAGATGAACACATAAAAATCAACAAGCTTTGTTTGGAAAACAAAGCTCAATTTCTCATCCTTGTTTAACTTCTCTAATATTTGTATTGTTTGATTTACTGGTAGATAATAGCTAATTTCAGCACCTTCTTGTTTTCTTTGAATACCAATTCTTGCTTTGCAGAGTGTTTTATCATTCTTAAAACTTGCCAAATCAAGAGATTATTTTTCATAGTTTTGGCACTAGTGCTCACATTTTGTTTTTTGAAGTTTTTCTGAAGTTAGGGATTTTTCTGAGGCATAATCTATTAAGGAAGGGGAAAGGAAGCACTGAATATTAAGAAAAAGAAACAGCATCTTCCTGGCAACACATTCTGAACTGTTAGTGCTAAATAATCAGAGAAAGAAAAGTACCTTAATTGTAATCACTACTTTAAGATAATGTTTATTTCATAAAGGAACCTCTGACTAGTTGGGTGGGCATGTGTTGTGTTATAAATCCAGTTTTGATCAGTACCAATACAACAATTGTGCAATTGTTCCAATGCACAGTTCATATCTTTTGAAAATACTGTGTTCTGGACATCTAGCTCAAAGTAAGGTAGGATAGCCAGTGAAAAGTTGTTTCTAAATCCTGAATCAGGATCCTAAATTAAGGTGCCAAATACTTGGGTTTTAACGGGCATATCACTACCATTAGCAGAACTGCTTGCTCAATGTATATATAAATAATACCAGTTTTTAGGACATATATTGGAGCAAAGGTTTGAGCGAGGGCTTGCCAGTGTGAATACTGAGAGTGTATCTATAAGGAGACAAGATTGAGACCATACAGATTGGTCTGGCAACTGTGAAAGTTGGGAGAAAATCCAAAATACCTGCTCTGGTTGTAACAGAATGAAGATTCAAACTTGTCCAAAGCTGGTGGAATCATATTTAAGTCGTTAGCAAAGAAAGCAGTAAAGGTGGGACTATACAGAATTAACATTCAAGCTAGCAAGCTTAAAGCTGGTTCAATTACATTTGCACAGTGTAATAACACTTTTAAACTGTCTAGGTCTATTTTTTCTGTCATCTTAAAACTGTTTTTAGAAAGATTCTTCAGAATGCTGTTTGCACGTGGGAGTTATGAGAGTGTTTTCATTGCTCGTGGATGAAGCCAGTGCTGACCCAATGTTGACATAATATTCTGAAGGTGTGGAACAAACAGTCATATGAAACCCATACTCTAAGAGCTCCAGGTGAGGCAGGTGACTGCAGTATTAGTGGGTCTGCCTTTATTGGATTTATGTTTGCGTACATTTCCGTAAAGTCTTAGCGTAAGCTGCTTTTCTTGGAGAGATTTCAACATCAAGTACTCAGTGCACATTGAAGAATAACAAGGCATCTTGCTCTAAAGGAATGAGAAGGTATTTTCTGCAGAAAGAAGTTAAAGTAGTCAGTTTTATGCCTCTCAGCCATGCATCTTTTGCAAATGGTTATGATATTCTTTATCAAATGGTTTGCATCTTGAATCTTGACTCTCTGGCACTAGTTAGTAGTACCTGTGAGTTTATAGGAACAAAGCCCAAGCCACATATATTTTTCATTGGAATAATGCTTATGAATGCATGTTTTTCATATTTGAAAGCTAAGTAAGAGAGTTATTCTGAATCTTTTAGTCTCTTCATAATTTTGCATGGAATTTCTATACTAAAGTGAATCTCTCCTGTTGAAAGAATTTGAATTGCCCACTCTGTGAAGTTAAACAGTTTTTAAACATCAACCGTTAATAATTATTCTTAAAAAAAAGATAAACCTAAAACTTTTATAATTTATGATGTATTAGTTATTAAAAATATACCTTATTGCCTTAAATAATTTATAGAGTAAACTGTGACAGTAATGACCTGTTATTCTATTTTATGTGGCATAATATGAATATATTTCTTATGATGTTTGTATTTATCAGTGTTAATACTAAGCATTTTTATAGATTCCAGATGATAATTTGGTGAGAAAGGAAACTTGGTTAGGAAATTAATGGCTATAATAGCACAGGAAAAATGAGATGATGGATGGTAGAGTGGAAAAAATGTTTGTGCATGATGAGAAAATGATTAAAATAGCCAGAAGATAAAAGCAGTTATGTCTAATGTTTCATAGACTTGATGCTGCCAGTAAATATAAGCATGTTTGGTGCTAATAATGAACTCTGTGTACACTAGGATGATTAACTTAGATTATACAGGTTGCTGGTGGCCTGTCATTAGCTGGGACTTGAGAGAGAAAGCTTGCCATAGCTTGTGATTTTTCTGTTTCTGAAAAGATAAGTTTTGTTGGCAGCTAGTTAGTGTAGAAAAATCTATTCTGTTAAGAATATTTTCAGATGCTATGGCTTATGTACACAAAATGATAAGATTTTCATGTCTTTTGTGCAAGGAATAAAGAAACTGTTGTTACTGGAGGTTTCATTTAAACTTTTCTGTGTTTTTCTTCTGTGTGTTCCACCTGTTTATCTCTAATGTCATGTCATGTAGTGCAACACCCTAGGCAATATTGCTTCAGAGGGTGATATGAGAAAACACCATAGTGTAAGAGAACAAAGTAGTTCTAATTTAGATCACTTCTGATTTTTGTAAGTCCATGTATTTCTTAAATTGTTTCAAATTATTGACCAAAGTCCCTTTTTTTTTTAAAATCAATTTTAGATCTTCATTTATACCTTCTCTGTTTTTTAGTCCTGTATTAAATAATGCACTTCAGTTTATAGTTTTTGTACAATCATCAACTAATTTTAATTTCTTTAGATTATGCCTATAGATCATCTATTCATGTATTCATTTATTCTTGAATTGTTTGCATAATATAAATGTATTTCAATAGAAAGCATTTAAAAATATGCCATTTTATGAATGTCGTCTATCTGTTGGTTTTGGTGCATAGTCTCGCCCCCGTGAGACCATGAGTTTATCTTGTAGAAGAAACTGTGTCTGCTCTGAGTATAGGTTAACTGACAACACATTTTTATACATTTTCTTAAATGTCTTCATAGATTAAAATAGTGAGTTTTATGTAAAAGGTAGCATCCCTTCACTTAGTTATTCACTTGGTTATTTGTGGGTTTTTTTGTTTGTTTGTTTTTGTTTTTTTTCTTTTTTGGGGGGGTAGTTCTGGTTGTGGTGTAGTTTTTGATAAGCCTGATAAGGCAAATACAGCTTTCCAGAAACTATATCTGCATGCCTGAAATTATATCCACAGTCTTTTTTTTTTTTTTTCCTGATGAAAGTACACATACTTAAGTAAGGAGAGTTTTCAGATATCACAGTTTCAGTAATCAAATGTTTACATATCAACATTAACTTCCAAATGCAAGGGATTGGGTCAGGGGATCTTTTCTTGTATCATATGGAGCTCTAAGAGAGAATGATTCAAACTTAGCTAGGATTGTATGCATTGAGGTTACTTATTATCTCCTGTAATTTACTAGAATATTAAAAGAAAAAATCTTTGCAGGTGCTGCCACAACTGTACAGTATTTATCTGTAATATATCTATTACAGTGAAACTGTAGGAACTAAAGAATTAATGTGATCCACTTGATAGTAGAAAGGACTCAATGGGTCCTCAATGCATACATCTGCATTACCTATTATCTTCCTTAAATTGTGGTCAACATAAGATATGCCAGTGCTGCATTGATCACACTTGCTCACACTTAAACTTCAAATTATTTAGGAAATAAGTTTTGCTTCTCTATCTCCTTGTCAATAATGTCAGGTACTAGGAGAACTTCTTGAACTGCATTTTGCATGCCACAGAATGCTTTATTACATTCAGTAAACTGAGAATCCAGTTCCAGTTTGATCTGTTCTTCCCCTGTTTGCATGAGGTAGGAATTGCAGTTTTTATTTATTTAGAAGATGAACCTAGAGCCACTGCTTGGTATGCAGCTGTCCTCAGTATCTTTTTAGATTTTGTACTTCTGAGATAAGACAGAAATAAAAAAATTTAGAACAAAATGTTGAAATTAAAAGGAAAAGGAAGGTTTGTTTGGTTTTTATTTAAAAAAGAAAAAAGAAAACCTATGAATCTCATTGGGATTTCTTTGCTCTGACTCTTCAGCTCTCCAAGCAAAATGATAGATCCTTGCTTTAATGTATTGCTTTTAAGCCTAATTTTCAGTGTTCTCGCTTATTGCTTAAATCTTTCATACTAACAATGGTTGGGTGTTTTAATAAGAGAGAGCTTATCTCTGTTTCTTTTTGTTCTGTTAGTCATGCTCGTTCTCTTGATAGACAGTATTGATCCAGCAGTTCTTGCAGTGACTAGTTTGATATATACCTTGTTGAATGTTTTAAATTTGATTTTAAGTATCATAACTGTATTTGAACACCTGCTTGGCATTCAAATCATTATGCTTTTCTGGTTGTATTTGTGTGTGTTTTGTATGTGTGTGTGTTTGTTTTTGTTTTAATATAGGATGAAACGGGTGCCTATTTAATAGACAGAGATCCAACCTACTTTGGGCCAGTGCTGAATTATCTCAGACATGGGAAACTGGTTATTAACAAGGACCTAGCTGAGGAAGGTAGGACAATATTAATTCTCTTTCCTTTTTTTTTTCCTACTTTTTTATTCTCAGAATGAATTAACCAACTCGTCTGTTGGTTAATCTTATTCAGTTTAGCATTTCAATCAATTTCAGGCAGAGATGATTGGCATGGTATAGTTCTACTGTATACTGTTATTTGAAGGTTTTGAGTATGATTTTAATTTCAAAAGTACAGATGCGGCCCCTAGTTAGAAAAAAAGCATAAATATTCAGCCATGTGGGCAGATGCTTTATAGAATCTTGACTCTCTCCTGTGCGACCTTGTGAAATAGTTGCTTTCAGTCGTCTTCAAGCAGGAGAATGCTGTCTGGGAAGCAAGTTTTAGAAGATGTAAAGCAAAATAAGTGAAGTTCTGAGATGCTCAGATGCGTGAAATAGACTGTCAGAGAATAAATTATTCCCCTAGCTTTTTCTTGTCTGATTCCAGTGTAACAGTTTTACGGAGGAGGACTTTTAAACCATGTAGTAGGAAAATTTGTGTTCGTAAGATATTGAAGAAATTGATCAAAGAAAACTATAGTCTAACAGTATTAGCAAATATAGTTTGAATATGCATTGCTGAACACACAGTGTGGGTAAAGGAGGACAAAGAAGGCTTAAACACATAAGCTTGTGCGGACTGCAGTGTGCTCTAGCAGTTAGAATCTTTAGGATGTTTCTCAGAGTCTAAGATCTCAAATGACAGCTCTGAAGGAAAAGTATTCTGCATGCTGGCTGTTGCAGAGCTATTCAGTAATGGTATTTGAATTTTTCTTTATCATTTATAATAGTTCAGGTCTGAGACAGGACCTGAACTATGATGGTCCGTCAGTCTGCTGTGCAATGGCATTTCTGCTCCTTTTTGCTCTTTCTTGACTCTAATGCTGTATGTGAAATGATATCAGTTTTCTTCAGACTTTTCCTAGGACTATTCTTCAGAATGATGTAAGTCTTGAAATATGTAGGTCTGAATCCAGCTTGCAGGGCAAAATAAATCGTTTCCTATACCTGTAGTGATTTCGGGAACAGGTTGGTGGTTTTGGCCTGGTACTTTTGTGTACACTTTCTTTTCAAAAAATGTTTTCATACTAGGTGTACTGGAAGAGGCTGAATTTTACAACATCACATCACTAATAAAACTGGTAAAGGACAAAATAAGAGAAAGAGACAGCAAAATTTCACAGGTGAGGTTGTTTTCTACTGTGCTTCTAATTATTTGTTCTATAGCAAGTAGTGGATGAGTTCAGTGGATGAGTTAAATGCTCAGAAAAGAGCGTTCAACTACTCTTTTCCCTAATAAGACACTGAATGGCTGTCTTCTGCATAAACTGAGCTGGAACTTTTAGTACACAGAGATTGATGTTTCTAACTTTCAGCATGCAGGGCACGAGCCCTAATTCCTCAAAATCTGAAAACATTATAAAGAATTCTTAAAAATGTCTAATAATATTCGAATCTGTCATAATATTATTTCTGGAAATATCTATTTTAGAAAACAGCTTGGGTAGCATGTATTTTTCTCATATTCATTTAAATACTCTGAATATGAAAAGATTGCCTAGCTATAGCATAACTGCTACCTTTGAAATCTTATCCAGAGTTGAAATGGATAAATTCAGCAATTGGAGCATTATTACCTAAAATAAACTGTTCTCTAGCAGGAATGATCATTTGATCTGTGTGTCTTTCAAGCAGTTTCCCAAGGGAAGTAGGTACATCCTAAAGCATTCGACTACGTTTGAGTTGGATTTTGGAGTTTTAGATTACAGTCTATTGCATATTTCTTTTTCTAACTCGTGTTGCACACTTTTGTAGTAAAGCTATTTTTCATTTGTGTGACCCATAGTGGAGAAGACTCAGCCTTAATTCAGCTCATGCATATTTCTTCCTAATAATGAAGTGAATATAACAGAGAGACTGGCAGTTAAGAAAAGTAGCTGAGTTTGTGATGGTTCTCCAACTCTTCTGCTTTGGCCTTCTCAAGTTACTGGGTCCTCATGAAGATATTACAAACTGTTGTTGTTGCCAGATTTCTCTTGAGACTGTGAACGGGATAACAGAGTTGCTCTTAGCATTTTCTAAAAGCTGACATAGTTCTACTTATTTATTGCTTTGGAGTGGAAGATTTGAGAGGGTTTTGAGAGGTTTCAGAACAGGGTCAGGCAGTCCCTAAAACTCAAAAACTTGGTAAGCCGCTGCTAAATAACCTTGATGCCTGTGTTAATGATGTGGTTCACTATTTTGTAGACACTATGTCCGAACTTTCTGGAACACTGTAGGAAGGTCAGATCTTTATAAATAAGTGTTAAGATTATTATGTTGTTGCTGATGAGTGTATTTATTTTGAATACCAAAATATTTGCATAGCTTAGTTGTTAACATCCTTGAAACATTTATGTAGCATTACTGTATTTGAATCTTTTGTAATGCCATTCTGAACAGATTACATTTCCACAAGTTTTAATAATAACAATAAGTAAACAAAAAAAAAAAAGAGAGGAAGATTTGGTAATAATAATAAAAAGTTCCTAGCTGCACCTTACTTCGGGATATTCTGGACCTACAGATTCTTTGCAAGATTCTGAACCCAGAATTAAGAAAGGAATTGTGGGCCTAAAACATAACACTTGCATGACTGAGGAATAAGTGGTCACTGATCGTGTGTTCTTCAAGATGTTGCCTCTTATTATTTCTGTACAATGAGGGAGATTTCAGACAAGTTACAACGGTGGTGAATTCTATGCTGTGTTGAGCGTCTTCTATTCTTTCTGAAGGTGCCAGTCAAGCATGTGTACAGGGTGCTGCAGTGCCAGGAAGAGGAACTCACTCAAATGGTCTCCACAATGTCTGATGGCTGGAAATTTGAACAGGTAACAAAACACACAAGGTATATTTACAAAGTCTTCCAAAAAATGCAATTATAATTGGAAAGTTATGATTTAGAACATTATCAGAATGTTCTAAAATTAGAATTCTCATTATCAGAAACTTGGCAGATAAAAAGATATATATTTAAACTAAAATCTGATATCTCTATGCTTGTTTGTTAGAAAACACAAGATCTGTAGGTCTCCTGGAGTTCTACCGGGATTACTTTCTATAAAAAAATCTATAACATGTTTCAAATGTAATTCCTAAGGATTTACAAGGGAACATTTGAAAGCTGAATAAACTAAAGGGCTGGACCCTCCTATTATGAGTATGTACTAATGGTAGGTCAGATATAAAAACCTCCTGTTAAAAGAGGATCTTGGAAGATAAATGTGTGTTAGGCCCAAACAGTGGCTCTTCTGGAAAAGGACTGATTAGTAAGTACGATTGTGAAGCTGGATGGATGCAAGCTATGTGAACGTTTCCCTTTTCTACATTGCATAAATATATGTTTGTTTGTATATTGAATAATAAATTCTAAAAATAATTTATAGTTTCTGTTAATATCTTTGATAATCACTGTAAGTAAGAAACTGGCTACGTGGCATAATCACCCTTTGTGATGGTAACCTACCAGAATATCTAAATTGCATCGGAACAATGAATCTGTTAACTCTCGAGTGAGACACAAGTGCTCAGCAAATGCTGTTCTCAATGTCTAGTGCCTCTCTGGTAGGAGAGACTGGAATAAACACAAATCTTTTATCTAGTGCAGTCACCCCCCCAATAAAACCACAAAATGACATTAAAAAAATAACGTAATGGTGTATGAGGGTATTTTATTTTTTACCGGAATGTGTAAGGGACTCATGTCATAGAAAAGGCCATGATCAAATAAATTACCCCAAAACATGGAAAACTTATGCTTCAGTTCTCTGTCTCAAGTATTAAAGATTTGTTTGGTATGCTAGAGCTGAATAGTGTTTAGGTCACTGAAAAAAAGCACGTACTCAATTCACATAACTATTTTTTTGACCAGTGCATTGACAAAGTTTCCCAGGCCTTTCTCAGTCATGAGAAATCAGCTTTTGTTGCAAATGGAGATTTTTCACTTATTAACTGATTAGACAATACTGTAACTTGTATCTGTCCTAAAACCTTGTATTTTGGGGGAGTATTGTATTTCGGAGTAATATTGCTTTGACAGTGCAACTGTAGAAAGAACTATTATAATCCCCTTTGGAATTTGCATTTGGGAAAAATTCCTTTTTTTATTTGTTTTTATGTTTTTATTTTTGAGTACTATTTCCCTCTTTCATCTAGCTTTCTCCCTGCTTTCTCTTCCCCATGTTTTTCGCACTTGGGCATGTAGTTTGATGTTGATAACCACAACAGATATATGGTCCCTTATTATTCAACTTCATTACCCCAACCTGTGTCATTCTCTGCTTTGGCTGTATAGCAGACCTTCTTTTAGTAGATATCATTTACTTGCAATGTGATTAGAATATTTGTTATCATCCAGACAGTTTTATTGTAAAGATTAGAGAACACAGTGCAGGGAGGTCGGACTAGATGATCTCTAAAGGTCCCTTCTAACCTTGAGCATTCTGTGATTCTTTCCTTTTCTGTTTCCATTTCATTTTCCTCCCCTACATAGATCTTTTTTACTAAGCAGTGTTTTCCAGAAGTAATCTCTGTGATGGCTCCTACCACGCAGTTTTTATCACTGGTGGGACAGAAGTTACCTACTTTCTCAGAGAAGACTGTCTCTGCGATATGAGAGTCCTTGCGGTCTGTGGCCCATGTAACATGTTTCAGTTGTTGATTCTGATTAAAAATGTTTCTTTCCCTTAGAACAATTGAAAATGTTCTCTTAAAATGTGATTGGGTGTGATAATTAAACAAGAGCATGTTAAACTTCGGATACCCTAGTAAGGATGCATACTTTCCCAGAGAAGATAAATGAGTGAAAGTAATGCTAGCAGACTATAATTATATATCAGTTCCAGTCAAAAAATTAGCTCGAAAAAATGTTCTCTGTTCAAACAAAGTACTTAAAAGTGGCTATACTGCCACTTTTTTTTAATTTCACTTTTTAATTTCACTGAATTATTCTGCAGATGATTTTAGCTTTAATTGTTACCTCTTCGGGAAAATTGGAAATAATAATTTTGGCATTTCTGCATAATAAGAAACTGTGGGTTATACAGAATTTCTAAATGCAAAGTTTTAGACAGGCTTGTCATATAAGGTAATGTAAATGTGATGATTAATGTAGCCTGAGTCTAGTACTACAATACTGTCTTAAAAAGATTTACTGCCTGAGGAGGACAGTATTTAGCTACTCCCCTCAAAATTATCCATGTAACAGTAACAGAATGTAAATAACTTCACCGATCATGAACCTTTTCATCATCACTAATCTAAAGTGTACTCTGTTTAGGCATTTGCTGTCTAGTTCTTAACGGAAAGCTCTGATCTTAAGCGCACTGACAGGCTGTGCTTTAATTTGAGTTAGACATTGCAATGTATTATTAAGATAAAATACTTTTTGTAATGAGAAGCTAAGAAAATTAGTTAAGATTGTTCTGAACTTCTAGATTTTTAGTGATTTGGCAATTATGAACAAATTTATTGATACTGACTTTCATGAAAACAAGACAGACAATGTTTTACGCTAAAGATCTTGTCTTGGTTCTTCTGTAAATTATCCCTTTTAAAAACAGTTTATAAACTCTCAACTTTTTCTTCTAATTGACTGTGTGTTTCCATAGCTATATTTTCTTTACCAACATTTGGAACAAGACAAGGTTCTTGCATACCTAGACTGGATTCAGTGCTTTATGTAACATCTTATGGTCCTCTATCTACATGTTAACTTCTGCAATTGCTGTGTATGACAGGAAAATAGAGCTTTCACTTTCATAATTTTGTTTAGATTTTTTTTCAGAATAGTTGGCAATTTCACAATGGTATTGGGAGTTTTCAGATTTACTGTCAGTATCTCTGACTTGCCATGAAGTTACAAAGGGCTTTGTAACTGCCTCCATAAAATTTAAGTGTGTTGGGATTAAAGCTGTAGCTTGATAGCAGCCTGTTCCAGTGGCAAGTAAATGTTACCTGAACATTTGAGCTCGTTTGTTATTTGTACAATGTGGGTAATGGTTCTGTGCTTCAGCTTTACAAAGGTTTCTTTTTGTGTTTTGCTCTGATTGGTTATTCCAGCTTGTCAGTATAGGTTCCCAGTATGGCTGTGGTCGGGCCCAGCAGGCAGAGTATCTGCTGATAGTGTCGCGGGAAGTGAAAGGGGAAGAGAGATGCTTCCAGAAATGCTGCAGTGAGGTGTGTCACACCGTTCTTTTTGCCCTCACACCAATATGCTTGGCCTCTTTGCATTTCTGCTGCTTTCAAATCATTCCACTATATTCCTGGGTGTACAGCACGTAGTAGTTTGTGTGTGTTTGTGACTGGCTTTTATTTATTTTCATAGTATTTCATTACTCATCTTAAATGTTCATATTGTTAAAAAAAATCATAATTATTTAAACTTCTGAGTTAATGATTTTTCTTAAGAAGAATTCTAGTCTTCTTACATCTTCCTTGATCTATACTTGTGTAAAAGATTTACAATTTAAACATCAAGAGCTGTGCAAGTATAGCTCTGAGCTCACTGATTTTAGGAAAAAAAGACATTTCTGGTATTTGTTGTTGTAGTTTGAATATGTTTCATACATCTAATAACTGAGTAAGTTTTGACTTAAGTTCTCTACTTCTGAAAAGGCAGAGGAGGGAGGGGAGAACAAAAGCAGTAATTCGTTTTAAAACCCTTATCAAGGGGAGCAGATATGCTGTTCTTTCCCTTGGGAAACTTTCTTTAAATCTTAATTAAGAATAGTAAGCTCACCCACTTGTTCTTTAGGCTCTTATCTTTTCTGCTCCCCTCACTACCAAGTTGTTGCTTTCTAAATTGCTGTGTTACTTCCCAGTGAGGGTTGTTTATGCTAAGCAGTAACACTGGAAGCAGTACCCATTTCCTTACCTTGATGTGCTTCATTTTGAAGTATCTTATGTGCATCTATTTGGGAACCTGATGTTTTTTAGTATTTTTCGTTAGTAAAATATTCAGAGAAAAGTTCTTATTTTACTTGCTACATGTTTTTCAGTCTGAGAAGCTAGTGAAACATCAGTAAGATAACATGTCAGTAAAGTGGCTCTATGATCAGAAACCTGCCTGAGTTTACATGGTCACTAAGTCATGCAATTCTAAATTTTAAACCTAGCCTGCTGCCTAAATATATTCTGAAATCTACTTTCAGCTCACTAAGCAAGCTCTGTTTCTTACAATTGCATAGGTAACATTTGGAATGTGGAGTTAATGCAATGTTTTTGTCAGCTTCTTGGAATTAAAAAGGGTACCTGGGCTATTGCTAAAGATGCCTAGGGTACAGGCACCATGATGTTGTCCTAAAGAGCATGAAGTAAAATTCTAAGTAATAAAATGAGAGATTGTGGAAGGCAGTGGGGAAAAAAAAAAGGCAGTATAAAATCGATAAAATTCTAGAAGGGAATAAATTTTCCTTCCTCTTAAAGTTGTGTTCTGATAGTAGGTAAATTTCATCCTTAAAATGCCTGGAATCGATGTGCTTGCAGTCCTCAGTCAGTCATCAGTGCTAAGTTTAAAGGCTGATGTGTACATATTTTAGTAGCCTTTTGCAGACCCTTTGAAAAGGCAATGCAATGAACACAATACAGCTCAAAGGAGTGGAAGCTGTTTTTATATCATACAACTTGATCTGGTTTAAAAATAATAATAAAAAAAGAGTACTAATTTCTTTCATTCTGTTAACTGTTATTAGTATAATAAAAAAGACGAGCATTTCAATATACAAACAGTTCTCCAGGTCTGAGATCTAAGCTAGATAAAAGTTGACAGTAATCTTGAGTTTTCCCTGGTTTGAGAATCAGACCATCACAGAAAGGAGGAAATTAGTAGTCACAAAGTAGAAGGGATAGTTATTGTAACTCCTGTGGTAAGAAAGCAGAGGCAGGTAGGAAACACACTGTTTGTAAAGGTTGAAGTGGTTTCTGTGATCACAGTACTATTACTAATTTTGACCTGTAAATGTGCTATATAGATTCTGGAGTTAAAAAAAAAAAAAGCTATTGAATGTAGCTGGCTTTGAGATTTAGCTCTGGCATTCAAACAGGCATAAGATTTGTTCATTTTGGAAGTAAGGTGAGACACCAACCGTTTTGTCCAGGTATAGCCTGTTCATAAGGATTTTTTTGGCGTGCAGTCATTGATTTAAGACTGGAGGAGACTTGCATATTCTACTGCCATTGAATAACTTCATGCAGGAATGACTGACTTGTAGTTGAATTGCTATACCAATTCTGTCTGCTTTTCTTAAATTTTAAAAGATGCATTCTTTTTTCTTACAGGCTCAGGAAATATCTTCAGAAATTTCTTCATTATTGTATCCCAAATCATTACTAACTCTTTGCTTTATTGAAAACAAGCCTGAACGTATCTAGGCATAAAGTAGTCTCTGTCCACCATTACTTAGGCCATTTTTTTTTTCCTTTGACCTTTCTGATTACTATCTTTTTTCTTACTTTATAATTCAAACTTTTGAGGACAGGAGCTTTCCACTTGTTTCTATCTTCAATGTCTCAGTCAAGCGAATTTTCTGTGATATTTAACATAACTGTGCTCAGTTATGGGCCCTACTGGAGCTCACAGGAGCCTCAAGCAGGATCACCATGTGTTAGTAAAAAGTATAACGAAACATTATAGACATTAAAAGAGAAAAATACATATAAATAGCATCCAAATCCATTATTTTTTCCTTTCCTTAAGTTCTTGGTCATTAGCTCTGCTCTTAGAGCTCTGCTACTTAGGATCCATGAGCCAGAAAAGGCTTGTATTTTCTGAAAGTTTGAGAGACGCTGGGCTGGATAACTTGAAAGCCTCTTGCTATTCATTGTAATACATGCTTTACATACCGACCTCAGGTTACTCTGATTTATTGTTGTTTTTTAATTAATTAACAGCTCATCATTTTTCAGCATCCTTTTCAAAGCATGCTTACAAATACTGGCAATGCCTAGATGACTTTTGGAATCTCAATGCATAATATTGCTTTATTTCTAATTGTTGTTTTCTGGCACTTCAATTCTAATTTGCAACCATTTTCCATTGCTGCTTTTCTGCCTTTCCCCTTTCTGCCACTGATGCATCTCAAGAAGCTACAACAATTTCAAGCATACTATTGACACTATACAAGTAATATATTCTCAGTTGTAGGTGTATGGAATTATAATGCAACTGAATTTTGAATAAATATCACTTAACATTACAAACAAACTGTATATTGAAATGCACCAACTGATTAATAATATATTAAAAAAAAAAAAGTTGTCCAGACTTACCACAGAAAAATTAATAGTTTTTATTTTGCTAGCTAATAGCCTACAGTTTAGCTAATAGTCTACCATGCCTCCTAAAAAGAATCGTGTCCAAAAGTTCAACTAAAGCTTGAATGGGGGATGGCATTTTAAGTAGCTATCTACTCAACATGTTTCCTTATTAAAACCGGGATTTGTGATTTGGCTGATAATAAGGCTTGTATCACATCTTTTTTTTGGAGAGATCATGTATTTGTGTTGAGTGTCAATGAGTAAAATCCACTTTTTCTTCCTTCTGGTAGTATAATTACTACAATACTTACCATACTTGATCTGCTGTACAATTCTTGCCATTTTACAAGAAGAAAGGTGACTGTTTACTAAATTAAATCATATGCTTGAATTTTATTTTTTAAATTTCCCTCGGGATAATATAATTTGGGGGGGTTTATTTAAACACCAACCCAACTTTTATTATTATTATTATTATGTTTATGTTTATGTTTATTAAATGAGTTTAAAATACCATTTAAAATATTCCTTACATTTCGCCTTGAGAATTGAAGTAGTTATTGTATTTGTATTATATAGTTGGTAATTGCTATATAATGCAGACATATAGCAATATATTTGTATATTGTTAAACGTAAATCTTGTGCTGCTTTAACGGGCTTAGAGCTAACTCAGCAGCCCTTTTTTTTTCCTGAAAATTCGTGTACAATATTTTTTTTCTGATAGGAAAGATAATCAAGAAATCACCTCTATAAATTAAGTAATTCTGAAATAGCTTCTTTGCCTATAGTAGGCTTTCTTAGTCCATTTTGTGCAACTAAGCAACTATGTTATTTTATGGGGTTTGTGATTTTGTATCAGACACACAGGTTGTGGTGGAGACTGCAAAGTGTTTCGATTTCCTCCAGCAGCTCTTGCTTCCCCCTCCCTAACAAGAGAGGCCTTGCAAGTAACACTGCTTTAGCTCCGAGTAGGAGTAGAGGCTGGGCCGTGAAGAGGGGGGCTTAACCCTGGTATGGGGGATACTGCAAGATCATCGTGTCCAAAAGCGTTGGCATTGCCAACTGCCATCAAGTTGGTTCATTGTGTAGGCATAGTGCCTGCTGCTCTTTGTACGCGTGGTCTGTATCCATCTGTTGAGATGCTTGCGTGGCTGTCCCACTGCAGTATTGTGTCTGAGCATCTCTGTCCTATATCTCCTCTTAAAAGTGCAGTGAGACTTTGTGCTCTCATGACAGTGCTTCCATGGAAGCTGCTTTTAACCTTGGTTTACACTTTGTTTTTGTTGGAAAAACAGCTTTATCCCTCAAGTATGGATCCTGTAGCTGCAGCTTCTTTGTTTTAACAAGTCTTTTACTCTCTCTGTTGCTCTGCTAGGCTGATGTAAGTACTTGGTTTGCTTTTAGACAGCTTTTTCTATGGGTCTATAATTAGGGCACAGTATTAAGATAATTGAGACTGAGTAGCGATCTGGACTTTGGACTAATAACTTCTGTCATATAGGGGTTGAAAATTAGTATATTAACTGAAGAATGGGGAATAGAACAGCCTTATGTGTCTGTGTCGGCTTGTTAGGTAGATTTAGTACACGTGTGGTAATGACGTTTAGATGCACCGTCTGTGCAACAGGTTGACATTTAGGTTCTTGATTTGGGTTGGTAATTATAATACCATGGATAATCTTGTCATGCTTTTGGAATAAACATTTATAAAACTAGGGTAGCGACATCTGAATTGATACTGTCT
>JAUBNY010000443.1:17140-34879 GCA_032275445.1 Crypturellus soui | reverse complement strand
TTCTCTCCTTTTCCTTTTCTCTCAGAAAAGAAAGGAATTTCAAATTGCAAAAGAGACAAAATTGTCTTTTCAGTAGCTAGGAAATAAGCCTGATTTTGATACTATTCTTGATAAGAAATCATTTTTCACAGTTTCTAAAGAGAGATGGATATAATATTTATCAGGAGAGCTTGCTAATCAAAAATCTTTTTTCTTGTTCATAAAGGTAGAGATTGTAGAAGAAGCATCAAGTAAAGTGTGTGTTAAAATATAGCTTGATCTAGTGAGGGTTTCTGCCTTACATTGGATTACTGGCTCAGCAAAGTGTCAAGTGCAGCATCTAGATTCAATTAGGTTTATCCTATTTCCTGTGTTCTTGAAGTACAAAAACATAGTTCTAACTCTATTAATCTTTAATTTTTTTTTTTATCTTATAGGAAAGAATAAACTCAAATATTGCATTTTAAATGGGAAAGATTTATAAAATGATTTGAACCAGTAACATATTCTAATGTGCAGGTACTTGCTTCAGCCATGTTTTTGCTTTTCTTAGTGACTGTTTCACTTGCCAACTGTATTTATTATGTCAGAGCAATACCCACTGTATGGACATCTACCTCAATACTTGTTCTCAGCTGTGGCCAACTGCAAATATTCTTGGAAAGAGTTCAAGTATGAAACTTTTATCAAAATGTGTGTCATTTACTGCACATAGCAAATTATCTTCATGAAATAAACAATATTGGCATACAATATATGCCTTAAAATATTTCACAGTTGGAACTTTATCAAAGCAGCCACATTGTCGTCTGGTTTCATAACTTCTGAATATTAACAGTATTGATTATGAAAGAAGTTTCTAGCTACAATGTAAAATCCAGGTACTGCAGAAAGTGCAAGGGATGAAGTAGATTTTCTTGGAAGTAAGTTAGTGCTCCGATGTTTCTGAGGCATACAAATGGTGGCAAGGGCCTGAACTGACGTCTTGAAAAATACCATACAGCTGTGCAGATTGGGAGGGACTCTGCCTGACTACAGTCCCGATGAAAGACTTACTAGGCTTGATGATTAATAAGGGATGATGGGATTAAATTACCAATATTTTATAATCAGAAGATAATAATAAAAAGAAAACAAAACCCTAGATTTTTTTTTCATTTAAATTTGTATGAAAGTGGTTGCTAATTTTTACCTTACAGGCTCAAAGATGGAAGAGTTTGTGTGTACTGTCAGACTGGATCCTTCGAGATGGAAATGTGTCACTGGGTATTAGCATGAGGTTTTTGTTTTAATACAAAACTTTATGATAATCACCATAGAAGGAAATTTTGCATTGATGGACGCTATGACCGTTTCTTGAAATTCATGCATTTACTTTCTTTCAGCTTTTGAAATCAAGAGCTCTTCCCTAACATCAAGAAAATGGCCAAGAAACAAAATAAAATGCAGTGTCTTAGATAATTTCATTTACTGGTGAATGTTGTTCAGTACTTCTGCTCAGTATATTTGGAGCCTTGCTTAGTTGTTTTTTTTCTACTGTCATGATTTGTTCTATAGTTTGCTTATAGAGAACTATAGTTCTATAGTTTGCTGTTAGTTGCTAAACAGTATTACTTAACCTCATTATTGCTGATGGCCTTTCAGTTTGGAGTGGCCAACCAGGAATGTGGTTGCTAGTCAGTCCTAAGCTTTTGATTCTTTCCTCAATGGAGGAACTGAAGAGAATTCATATAGAAAAGGCAAAAATAGGCCAGGTGGAAGTAGGCTAGGTGGCCTTCCATGTTTTAAGATGCTATAGATGAGGATTCTTGTTTGTTCAAGGGCAGTTTTTTTTCTATTAGACTTTAGTCTATTTAAAATATACCTTCTAAAATTACTGTTTAACAAACTGATTCCTTTTAGCACTCTCAAAAATATAAAAAAAATCAAAAACCTCTTAACAGATGCTTTTATTCACTGTCATGGGAATCTCAGTTCAATAGGAAGATGAAATTCCATGGACAGAAATTTTGAGAAACATATTCCTGCTCATGAAGTCACAGCCCTCACTGCCTCTCAACTTCCTGTCTTGGGATGACGTTGGATGAAGTAATATGGGATAAGTGTAATGTGCTATGTCCTCTCTTCACAGACACAGTTTTCATGTAGACAAGGACTCTTAGCAGACTTGTGAGATCTTGCTGGACCAAATAATGTTCATGAAAAAATATTTTAAAACTGCTTTCAACGTAGTACTTATTTTTGTGTAGCTGATCAGTTCAACAGCTAAGCCATCTTTTGTATCAAACAGTATAACAAAAGTCTGAAGAAATCTAGTAGGCTGAATTTAGTTCATGCAAGAGATCAAGCTTAGGCATCTATTCCAAATGTTGGTTTAGTTCTTGTATACTCATAATCAGCCTTTGAAAAGTATCTGTGTCATCTCATCCTAAGTGCATATTTTAAATTGCTAATTTGTGTTTTCAGTGCTGTTTTATGGGACACAGCAGCTAAAACAACAGGGTTGAGGGTATTTTACTTGGACGGCGTAAATGAAAATTAAATCCCAATCTTTCATGAAATAACGGAGTTCACTTACCATATCGTGACCTAAGTATTGTCAGAACTAGGATGAGGTGAAGTGGCTTAGCTTTTATATCTGCCAACGCTAAAGATTTGGATATATTAGTAAGACTCGGTTCCTAACTGTTTTGATAGGAGATATTGTATGTATCAATCTTCCTTTTTTTTTTTTTTCAGCCTTTCAGCCTAAGCTCCAAGAATGTTCTTGAACCAGCTCCCTGACACTTCATCAGTTATTTGAAACTGTGAACATGCTGTTCTTTGTCCTCCATGCTTTAGGAATAACACCGAGGGAATTTTCATTTATATATATATATATATTATTTTTATTGGTCTCTTCCAGATTTTGCAAGAAAGAGGTTCAAGGATGTGAAGACGTTATTGAATGCCGAAGATGTTTTCTCTCTTTTATTCCAAGAAGCAGTGAATTGTCACATTGAAGAGGCTTGGCTGCAAAAGAAAAAAATCTGATTTAGACAATTTTCTGTTGATCTGGGTTCAACCATTTTTGCCTATAAGCTGGTGTAAACTGGCCGACCGCATTGCAAGATTAATTAGTGGGAATAGATAGTGTGAGAGTGTGTGTTCAGTTTTGGTTGTAGTGCATGGTTGTACTCTTTTCTGGGCTGACTGACATTGGTCATTTGAATAGAAGTGACCATGCACTCGTATTTTCCTCTGAGACATGTAGCACTTAACGCCTGGTGCTGGATGACCCAATGTCGATCAGTTTGAAGAGTTTTTCTTACTAATCATTGTAAACATTTAAAGGACAATGTAACTGGTGCTACACACACACACACACACACACACACACACACACACACATTACAGCCCACAAATGCACATTTGGGGGCCTGTGTTGTTTCGGAATTGGTGGCAGCCCCAGGTGACTCTTATACTGCACATTCCGTATGGCTCTGTGACATATTCTGTCATGTAACAACAGCATAACAGCCTAGGAGGTCAACTGAAACTAGCACATAAAATGTTACACCACAGACAAGTGTTTCTTTCTCAAGGAAGGATGTATATATTGACTTGTTGACTGGGTTTATGGCATATTTTAATACCCAAAGGGAAGAGGAAACTTACAGAAAATGTCCTTCATTTGAGTCATTCTTGATACTCCTCCTGTCAAAAGTGTCCTCCTGTAAAAGTTATGCTCTGGTCTTAGCCAGGAGTTTAGAAGGGGAATCAAAATTCGCTTAAAATGAACAACTGAACGTTTTGTTTCTTTTGAAATCTTTGTAGGCAGGGGTGTGTTTAGATTTTTAAAAATGGCTACAAGTGTTGATCTCGCTGTGAATTTTGGTAGATTACTAAGAGAACTGGAGGTTGTGCAGAAATGTGACTGGCTAGTCCTAGGTTCTTATCTCTGTGAGTGGGTTTAAGATCAACATTGAGTGTGAACACAAGATCATCCAATTAAAAATCTTAATTGCTTTGGATATTCAGGATACTTAAAATCAGTCTCTTTCTATACTGTTTCAACTATGCAGTTAAAAAACACTGTTTGAAAACATCTGGTGCAGCTTTATTAGGTTATGTCCTTGATAAAGGCTAATACCCAGACTAGAGCTTTTTAATATACTATGTTTTAAGCAAAATCTTCAGCACATTTTGGAAATAATTAAATTGATAGGATACAATTCAGCTTCATTAACATATGTAGCTGAAAGCAACAGAAAGGAGTCTCGAAAACCTGTAAGATTGTTTAGTTCTGAAAAAAAAAAAACTTTCATTCTCAATAAGTTTGGAATTTAAGCATATACTCTAAGTAATCCTTTACACACAAACCTGATTGTCAAGCACCTACGGTCTGCCTGTTTTTTTTAATCTTATTGTATATTGATAAAAGTTGGGCAGAAATAATTTGTAAAAACATTTCTACAAAGTAGGTTAAGCAGTGGGCTAAATGTGTTGCCCATGCATCTAGTGCTAGAAAGCATTAGTGCATTTTGCCACTTGGATGTGGTCTGCACAGGAAGCTGCTGGCCTTTCCACAACACGTAAAATGTTTGTCTTTTTTTAAGATGTTAAAACTGAATTGAATTTACTAAAATGTAATTATGTAGGGGGAGAATGTTTATACTTTTATACTTTTTTAGGCACCCATATTTTAGCTGCTTAAATTTAGCACCTAAATTTCCCCTAAAGAGTAACAGATAATCTTGTGTATTTGAAAATAAGCATAATGGTTGTCTATGTTAACTGCATATTAAAACATTTCTTCTGCTGCAGTAGTCACTGTGTTTTTAAGCAGTATGGCTCCATCATCTTCCCTGGGCTCTCCAGCTCGTGGATGTGCAGCCAACTAGGTTTCTTGTTCTTTCCTTGCTGTGCTCTATAGAGTAATTCAGCATTGGCCTGAGTGGATTTTAATGCCTAAAATAACTGTGTAATAATCCTTCTGAATCTCCATTTTCATTTTCTGTTTTCTTTAATACAAAAACACAACATTTTAATTCATCAACTGAAAGAATGAGAGCAGCAAAGCATGAGTAACAAACTGAGCAAACTGAACAATTTTAGAGTAGGTAAAAGGATTTTTTGTAAGAATGGCTTTTTTTCACTGGAGTATCTTCAGTTCGACAGTGTGCTTTTATGGTGGGATTACCTGAAATCTAGTTCATGCTGCATCCCTGATGTAGCAAATTTGGGGGAAATAAAGGGCTAAGTATTTTGCATTTTCTTCCAATATCTCATAAAGATCTTAAGAAAACAAACAAGCAAACAACAACAACAAAACACCAACATCATCACCAACAAAAAAAAGCCCACCTTAATAGGCAGGTAGCTTGTAAATGATTTTGTATGCTCTTGTATGAGACCTCCTGAACTAACTACTCTCCTATTTTCTTATTTTTTTTTAAACACCTGCATCTTTCTGATAGCTTAAAGTGTTATCACATGCCTTTTCCAGAGCACTGGGTGTTGATCCTTAGAGAAATTTGTTTTTTTCTTCATTTGAATCAGGTAGTTTCTAATAAAATTACTTACAGTAATATGGTAGTTGCATTAGACCCGGATCTCTACATCATCAAGTTTTGGGAACAGTGCTTTTTGCTGGTTAGCATTTTGCAGGATGAGCAGTCCTTTTTTTCTTTTCTATCCTTTGGAGAATGTTTACCACGGGAGAATAGCATACAACTATGTAAAGCAAACATGTTCATTAAGAGAGCATACTTGAAGAGCTAAACTGTGAAAGTCTTTTGAAGTGAAGTGTAGACTCTGGATTTATACAGTTTTTTCTATCCTTAAATCAAAATAGTATTTCAGGTTAAAAAGTAAGATCCTGAGCATGAAGAGATCATAGCAGGAGAAAATAAAGCAGAAAGGTGGGATACTACTTCCTACAGTTAATAGAAATGACATCTCATGAAAATTTAAATTCTATAGAACGTTTAACTTTATGTCCCTTTGCTATATAAATATTCTGTCTGTGTTTGGTCAAGTTATTAGATGTTGTCGGTGGAACAAGAGGTTAATGATTATGGGATCATTATGACTAAGGGATTTTCAGTGGAAATCTTTATGGGCTTTTACACAATCGTATTATATAACCTTTTTAAAAAATGAAAAATTCAAATTTACCATAGCAATTTCTTGCTTTAAGTTAGGAAACAGGTAGTACTGTTGGCTTAATTTAGTCAGGGGATAATTTTTGATATTGGAGATGATTGATTTGTAAATCAGATGCTTTTTGTTTTCTTCAAGCAGTGATTAAATGAAATTTTATCTGTTGTCCTGATGAACAGCTCATTCTCAGTCCTCTGGTCCATGGTAACTGTCCAAAAGTATAGCCTGACTCAGTAGCTACTCACAGTAAATATGAAATAGCTCTTTTAGTGAAAGACACATGGTTATGTGGAATTATATCCTGTTTGCTCTCAGGTTACCAAGGATTATGACCAATGTTAACTTGCTATTCCACAGTAACTTAATTGTGTGTCAAAGGCCTAATTGTGTTTGGAAGCATAAACTGATTCTCTTCGGAATTGCTCAGTCCTCAGCATCATGTGTTCAGTTTATTACAGAAAAAGTACCATGTTTCTTCAAATTCAGCCAGGCTGGTGGTAATGATAGAAGTTCCTTTCATCTTTCACCTTAGATTTAATAAAAAATACTCCCGAACAAATGAAGCTGAAGATACCTGTGCAGTTTTTTTTTTGGTCTGTTCCATCCAGGTCTACTGGATGATTGGTGTTTCTACAAAACCATCCCTCAGAACAAAGCACTGTGTTGTGGGCCTCCGTTGAAGCTGTTGAAAGTTGTCAGTGTCAAGCAGTGAAACATTGTAGGGAGCTACCACCAGAAAATTAAAATATATTAATTATAATTTTTCTATTTTTATTGGTGTTAATAAAAATAAGTTTGGAGTGCAAAAATATAATAGTATCTCCCTGAATGAAATTATCTAGAAGCTGTTATAATGTATATTGTATATTCAGGGATATGGGAACACATGTCTTGAGAAATACGAACAGAACAAAAAGTACTGGATTAGTCATGAAGATCAGTCAAGTGAAAAAATGTGTGGAGTGGAAGCTTGTGCTTTTTTTTTATCTTGAGATATAAAAAATGGAAGTGTCATTCTCCAGTTTTGTCCTTATCAAAACATCTCTTTTGGGTTTTTCAAATTAGCCTCTTTAATCAGTCCTGAAAGTTGAGGCCCTTGAAAAAGAGATGGGATGTTGGTTTTGCTCTCTACCCATTCACCAGTATCTGTCATAGCAGGATAGTTAGACTTCTGGAGGTCACTTGTGAAGTGTATTTTGAAATACACAGAGTCTGAGGATGTTCCCTGTTTGCTTCATTGTAGTTTAGACTGCAGTTATTCCTTCCTTTAAGGATCTTACTTGGGTTTGTGTGTAGAACTCCAGATTCTAAACATACCATAAATATTCCATGAAAAAAAAAGAGATTCTCTGTGAAGTCAGTGTAAAATATCCCTTCTTGTGGCTTGCAGCAATTGGGAGTTGATTTTTAAAGGCTTCTCACTGAACTGAGGCTTTAAAGGGCTAAACGGGTCACTTTATTAATGTTCAGTTTGCTTAGGTGACTGTCAAACAGAAAGAACTCTCCATTTGTGGTGCAGAAATACTAAGGGCTATAACGTTTTCCAGGGCTAATTTGAGCTTTCAGAGACATAAGTTTTGAAAAGGAGCCACTCCGTTCTTCCTGTAACTCACACTAACATTGTTTCTGAAATTGCTAAACCAATTGCAGATACATGTATATAGGGACACGGTGAAAGAGAA
This sequence comes from Crypturellus soui, assembly GCA_032275445.1. Lineage (NCBI taxonomy): Eukaryota > Metazoa > Chordata > Aves > Tinamiformes > Tinamidae > Crypturellus > Crypturellus soui. The sequence goes on along the minus strand of JAUBNY010000443.1, from coordinate 27,074 downwards.
CACACTTGCCCATCCCTTTATTATTTCCAGTGCTGAAATCTAATGGCTTCTGTGAACAGAACTGGCAGGAAGATTCTGTTCTGGGAAATAATCACTGAATATTCATTTGCAATTTAGCTTTACTTTCCTTTGACAAAGTCTACCAAGGCATTCTACCAAAAGGGTTCTGTTTAGGGTTTTCAGTGTTAATCACTACCATAATGAAGAAAAATATATATAAGGAAAGCTATTTGGCTGCTATCGAGAGGCGAAGGTTCTGTAACAGCATTCCCTTTCCCTCAGAGGAGGGACTCGTCTTAACAGCTGATAAGATTTCCAAGGCCTGTTTGTTTGACATGGATGAGTTGATGAATTTTTCTACTTAGTTCTTGTTTCTTTCCAAGATTTGACCAAAAGCTGATGTGGAACTTAAACTTAACTTAGCCTTGGGCTTGCTAAGAGAAAGCAAGTGCCAAGACATTGTAAAACAAGTATTGCTCACCTCTACTCGGAACTTAACCAAGATCACTGAACTGAGCAAGTATCAGATGGCAACTGTTTTCAGCTGCTTCTGTGAAGTGGGCATGACCTGGACCTAGGTATGAAGAGGCAAATTTTCCCGTGAGCTGTAGAGGCTGCCTGCTCAGTTTAGCAGGTGGTTTTTTTTTTCTTTTTTTTTTTTTCGTTTGCTTTATGTTGTTGTTTTTGTTTTTTAAACGCTGGTCTCACAATCAGTTTTGCACCAGGTGTTTATGTTAACATCCAAGTCACCGTACTTGCAAAATGTGATTTCCTGGATAGTGGATTAGCAATAACATTTTCTTTTGTGCCAGTTCTTTATCTCCGAAGTGTTCTTACTGCAGCAAAGTTTTAATTTTGACTTAGTTTTAATGCTTTTGTATTAGTCTAAATTATTAGCACAAACATGGACAGCAATTTGAATACAGGGAATTTCCCTGGATAAAAACCTGCTAGGGCTTCCCAAATCATTTGACGATGGCTACTGTTAGTCATCATTTTTAGAAAAAGCATACTATTAAAATGTGTGTGGGTATTTTTTTAACCTCCTTTTCGTAACACTAGTGTATTATAAACTGCATGAAATAAACATGTTTTCTCCCTTTTAAAGTCTGATGTCTTAAGTTTTCTTTTATTTTCCAAGTCTATTAACAGTGTAATATCACAGATATACTCAGTTTAGCACTTCAGAGAAAAAAAAAAAAACATAGCTTAACAGTTCACATTTATGCAGTCACTCAAAGCAGCGATACTTCTTCCTATGTAAAGGAGATGCATCCTCTTCTCTGACCACAGTGCCTTAGTTATAAAAAGCAGGCTTATCCACTGTGAAATTTCATGTTTACTATCACTGTTGTTTTTCGTTACAGTAGGAAATTCTTCCCTCCAGTATGGGTATATAATCACAATTAATAGATATAATGCCAAGGTTAACTGAACATCATGCATGTATTTTCCTTCGTACAAATCACAAATAAGCCTGTCTAAAAACACAGTTTCTTTTGAATACTTGGATTTTTAAAGTAAATATTTGTTGTTTGAAAAAAAGTAAATTAACCAAAATCAACACTTTATACTAAGGCTGATTTAGAGTATAATAAAGGAAATGTAAATAAGAAGCCACTTAGTATATTTGCTGCAGAAGTTTTGAAGATAACATCTGCTGAAGGAAGTCAGTGGTTAAGTACCTCAAACAGGTTACTAAAATAATTTAGGAAGTTTTTAACAGCTGTTCCATCTACAAGTATAGAAAAGATAATAGCTTACTGTTGGTATCGAGAAATCAATATAATTGACCTTATTTTCTAAACTGATAATAAAAATTATGTATGAGATGCTAAGACTTGTGAGTGAAGGTTTCAGCTGAGTGAAGGTTTCAAGGTTGAAATTTCATTGAACGTTCAGTAAAATAAAGTAGGTAAATCAAACACAAGAACCTAATATCCTGTTTGTCACACACATAGCAAAGCATTCTTATAAGAAACAACAACATAATAAACAAACAAACAAGAACAACAAAAAAAGTAACGCGATCTGCCTCTCAAGGACAGGATGCAGAACAGCTGGGCCAAGCGCACGGCCAACGGCGGGACGCGGGGAGGCAGCAGCGCCGCTCTCTGCGGCCGGCGCCCTGCGGCCCGGGCCGCGGCCACCGAGGCGCCACCAACCGGCGGGGCGGGGCGGGGCGGGCGGGGCTGTCCGCGGCTCCCGCCCCGCCCCCCAGCACCGCGCCAAAGCCCCAGGAAAGCCCCGGCCGCCGACGAGTTCTCCAGCCAACCAATCACCTGTGACAGTTGCTCGAGGGGCGGGCCCCCCGCCCGCCAATCAGAGGCCTGGCTGCTCGCGGTGGGGGCGGGGTGGGGTCCTCTCGGCCTCAAGACTGTCCCGGGCAGGCGCGGCCTGCGGCACTGGCTCTAGCCCTTGGCGAGTGTCCGGGCCTCACGAGGGCGCAGGTGACTCTCTCGGCGCCTGAGGTAAAACTTCGCTCTGTCGCTGGGTGAGGGCTGGCGGGGCGCGAGGACGCGCAGAGCACTCCAGGGAGCCTCGCGGAGATCCCCTTGCGCCCCCTGCTCAGGCATTGTTTTGGGCGCCTCGGGTCCTGTGTCACGAGGTTGCGTAAAGCGTGGCGGACGGAGCGGCCTTGGGGGTACACGGCGCCGGCGCGGCGGCGCGGACGGGTCGGGCCGAGGGACACACCAAAGTGCTGCACTCTGCACCGAGGAGGAGGGAGGGAAACTCCGGGCCGGAGACAAAGGGGGGGTGGGGGTGGAAAGCCGAGTGGGGAACATCCGGGTCACTCCCTGCCGCCTCAATCCGGGACACGCGCGGGCGCTGCGGCCGATCACGGTGAGGCCTAGCTCGGTGAGGGGCCTGAGGCGGCGGGATAGGGGGGGCGCGACAGCGCGGACGGCCCTGGGGAGCGGCGTTTGTCGGCGCTCCCCGTCCGGACCGCGGCGGCGCGGGCGGGCGCGCGGTTTGGCGGCTCCTGCGGAGACGGGCGGCCGGGCCCGTCGGCGCAGTGCTGCCCGCCTCGGGCGCGCTCTGCGGCTGCCCCCCTGGAGCGCTCGACCGCCGCGAGCCGAGCGCGGTGAGGATGCCTGGGCGACGCTGGGTCTACGCGAGGCGGTCCGTGCGACGCGAGCACTTGTCCGGGACCGGGTGGGCGGGTGCCGGGCTGCCCTGCACAGGCCTCGGTGCCGCCCGGACCCCTCCACGGGGCACGGGCAGCGCTCGGTTCGTCCAGCCCGCGGCGGCGTTACCGAGCCGGTCTGGAGTGAGAGCCTTTGCCGCGCTGCTCTTTTAGCTCTGGCAGCCACGCTGGGGGAGCAAGCCCTGGATTCCATCGTTTCCCTGCCGAACACGCCATTTCTCTTCCAGTCCATGCTGGTCTGTTTTCGTAAAATCACAATCGCGTCTCTTCTCCACTCTTCTGAAGAGCAAACTTTGTCAAGTTCTTGAAAGAACTGCTTGCTTTATATCTTCTTGTGCTAGTAATCAATACACGGAGTGACAATGTGAGTCTAGCAATCTTGAACTAATTTTATTGCTATTGTTTGAAATTAATAGGATTTTGTTTGAGTTCTTGGCACTTAAAGAGCATGCTTTCCCTGTTTTAAGGACTCTTCACAGGTTAGAAGTCTCTGTGTGACAGATGTTGCTATCCCCCAGCAGAATTGTTCTTTGTGAGACTAACTTTTTGTATGTGGAAATAGATTTGTTTGTTTATTCATTTATTTATTGGTCTTTTCCCTGTATGAGGGAATAGGTAGCTAAGATGATCTGTAGTGGAACACAACCCGGTGATAAAGGTTTTCTTTTGGTGTGGCTGGTTCTTGTTTTAATTTTTCTCTCCAAAAGTGGATAGTGTGGATATTAGCAGCAGTCTACAAAATTTGGAAGCTTTTGCTCATTCTTAAAGCTGTAATAATGATATTGATAACAGTAAAAGGGACATCATTACTTATGTATGTGGATGGCACGGTGGGAGGGAAAGAAGAGTGTAAAACCAAATAGAAGGTGGAGGTGGACCTCTTGTGCTCGCATGGCTGCTGTAATACAGGGTTTGCATCCTCCTCCCAGGGCTGCAGTTTGTGTCCTTTTCAGTCAGGTATCTCTTTAAAGTGTTCTGACCTCAGTTCTGTTCCTTAATAATGAATTTCACAAGTGGAGGAAAAATCAGATGTCATAGTGGTGGCTTTTTTTAAGCTATTTTTTCAGATTTTTAACTCTTTCAAGTTAGTAGTGTTATCTTTCATTTGCTAGGAGTTTAAAGAGCTTTCAAGAGCTAAACATTAAACATAGGCATTTGGACAAAATATTACTCCAGTTACTATTACAAAGAAAATGCTTAAATTATTGAGGAAGACAAATGTAGCAGGGACGATTGGAAAATCTTCAGCTTTATTTCTAAAGATCTTGTTAACTCTTTATTATCTCCCCTTTTCTTCCCCATTCCATTACTTTGAAGACAAAGATATATATTCAGGTGAATCAATCTGTTTCTTGTATCTAAAGTGACAGGCATATGTTACAGCAACAGTTTGAGCAAGAGGATAGTTTGCTGTACTGAAGAGCTGCTTGACAGGGTATGTTGGGAATTTATTAATAGGTTGCACGTTTGAACAGATTCGAGGGAATCTTCATTTCAGTACTGGGCTTTAACTCTCATTTGTCACAAACTGTTACAAAGTTATGTGCAATAGACAGGAGTGTGGTTTGGGGAGAGTTGTATGTGTCTTTTGTTGTTGTTGTTTTTGCCTTTCTCCAATATTTGTCTGCTCTTATAAAGATTACTGAACCCTTTGTACTTTATGAAGAGTTTAACCAGGCACTGACCCATCTACAAGTATGTAAGATATTTAGATACACTGTGGAAGAGGGTAACATGTTCCAGAAGTGAGGTCTCACTTTTCACATCCTTTTATGCTGAATACTCCTTACAGTCCTATAGTCATGTATGGGATGCAAAACTCAAAGTGAGTCTACAAGTGTACAGCCTTTCATTACAGTTCTTGATTTATTTTAAAATATGAAAAGAGGAATAAATGTAGTTAGACAGTAATAAGCCTGTTGCACATGCTGCCTGAAGATACCCCCTGTAGTTTCTTCAGCATCCCTGGACACTTTTAAAACATTGTAGCAACAGTCTTGCAAAAGAGAAACAAGAAGTTGGCACAAAAATCAGAATTCAAGCGTGGCTGTGGTGGAGCTTCTTTCTTGGTTCTGCTTGGTAAAAAATTAATCAGAAGTTCAAGTTTGTGTGTGTGTTTGTTGTGGGAGAGAAGACAGGATAGAGCAATAAAACCACTGCGTACATATAGTAATAGACTTAGAATGTTACCTGTGTATTCGAAGCCATCTAATATAATTGTGGTTTTTTTTCTTGTTTACCTGTCTAATTTGATGTGGATCTGATACTTCTCTGATTTGATATGGATAAAGTAAATATTATTAAAATGTTAGGAATTATAACTTATTTATTTATTTTTCCTCCTCTTTTCAAGGATGTTTCATATTCATGATACTAGAACATCGGGGACTAGAAGACTGTCCAAATATATGTACTTGAAATCTAAATCGAAGGCACCAACACTTCTTTATCAAGTTTCTTAGTATATTCTAGTTAATCACACTTGGCTCTTTAACAATCCATGATGTTATGCAAAATTAAAATTTGGACACTCTTTGTTTTTTCCTGAGCAGCAGAGTTGCTATTAAAGTAAATATTAAGCTTTTAAAGCACAGGCTTCATTCACAGAAATAGTGAAAATTAGCATAATATTTTATTGATTTTTTTTTTTAAACAGTAATTGAAAGAATCCCTTTTTAATTCATAAATCCATCTATCCAAGTGTGTGTGTGTGTGTGTTTGCGGGCGGGGGGGAGGGAAGAAGCCACACTGTTTTACTCTTAGCCTCAATTATTTGCCTAGGCTGCAGAATAGCTGGGAGCTTGAAACTGTTTTAATAGGCTCTTCCCTCTTGCCCTGTCTCCCCCTTGCATAATATACCATTCTCAGAACTTGAGTAATGTTACTTTTTTGTAACGACAATGTGGGGAGGAAAGCAAAAAAATGACTTTTGAACTAAGGAATGAAAGGTAGCCATTGGGAAGACCAATGGGCTACACTTGGGAAAGAAAAGGTGTGTGTTATCCTTCCTCAGAGCTTGTTTTAACATCTTGAGGCACAAACCAGTTAACAGATGAGACTTAATCTGGCAATGTGTGTATATACGTGCTGCAAATAATCTCTAAATGTAGTCTGATCAGTGATTAAGATAAATGGTTAACTATTTGAAAAGGTCTTTACAGACCTTTTCTACAGAACAGAAGAAAGGCCTAAGATTATGCACCATATAGTGCATAACTAGTGGCAAAAGCAAGCAAGTTACAAAAAGTAACCTAAAACAAGTCAGAACTGAAGCCTGAAGATTCTGAAGCCTGTTAAAGTCTGAAGCCTGTTTAAAAATTACTCTAGTTGGTGTTGTTCTGTAGGGTCTATGTAGTTTATAGCCCTCTGAGAAGCCAGCATTTCCCTTGAGATAATTGCCTGTTAACCATAGGAAACTTAATTCATTGTTTATTTGAAAGCATTTTGTAATATTTTTGTCAGGGAAAAAAGGTAACTGAGTTAGTACAGGATCTAAGAATATCTGAGTGGTTAGTAAGCACAACTATTTTCCTCAAATTATTGTAGCCAATATAGTTCAAATATTCAAATATTTCAATATAGTTCAATATAGTTCAAATATTCCTCAAATATTGTAGCCAATTTATATAGTGTACTATCATAAACCAACAGCACAATTGAAGTTCAGTCATATATTCAAAAGTTCATTTAAATCTGTTGCAAGAGTATAGGGTCATAAAGAAATTTAAGAGTGTAGTTTTATTCTAAGGGAGTGTTTTTTTTTGTTCTGACAACATTGTTTCAATGTCTCCTACTTTTTCTGAATGAAGGAGACTGAAGGGGTATGTACAGTTTCTTGTTAACTAAGTCTTCTGACTTAACCAAGGACCAGATACTTCTGTTTTACCCATCAAACAATTTATAGTGGTGATACATAGATAACATTAAGAGGGGTATGGGATTGAGTATAGGATTTACTGTACATATTTGCTGTGTTTCAGAGTTAATGATACTTTCCAAGAATAGCTTTGTTTGGCATGAATGTAACTGCTAGTTTGAAGCTGAGATTGTTTGTGGATGTCCAAGCAAAACTGACTTTGAATAAAACTGGAAGGAAGTATTTGAAATACTGAGTGTTTGGGGAACTCATTAAAACTATCAGTCTGAAGTTAAAGACTTAGAGTTTAGATATCTCTTCTGCTAATTTTTGATGTGTAATTAAGCTGGAAGACCACTATCTTCTAACCTTTAAAGTGTATAGTAAATGAGCATGTGCAGTCTGGTCTGAGATTTTTTTTTTTAATACAAGGATCTTTATAAACTACAAATCACACTATTGTATGACTGACTGTAAAATTCTTCTGAGTACTTTGCATGTTAATACACTTTTGAATGTTGTGTAGTTCTTGATTAGTATTTAAAATGTTTATGTTAATGGAATGGTAATATTCCTATCGTTAATTCTATGAACATGTTGAGTGAAAGAATTATTGTATTCGTTTAGTTTTCCTAAAGACCAGTTAACTACATGTAGAGTTAAAGGCAGTTGGAGAAGTCAGATCAGCTGTGAGTACCAACACCCCTTTGAAAAGGAGAAATGTGCAATGGGGATAGAAATTAAAAACCATTGCTGGAAGGAGGTTGTGAACACCACATCACTTCTGCATTGCTGTCTGTGCAGGCTGATGTTTAGAAGTTACATAGTAAAATCTCAGCAAATTTGAGAGGATTCTCCTAAGTTCTAGGCTCCTGTTTCTTTTACGTAGTGCACTGAGTTTCAGTAGTAGCTTATAGTCTAAAATTGACAATCATCTGTTTCCTATAATCAGGAGCAACAGATGTACTGGCCTGCAGAAGAATATCATACACTTATGTAGTGGTAGATAGGCCATTTTCTTAACAATGATGCCATTTCTGTTGTCAAGTTTACTGTCAAGTATTTTTGAGAATGTAGTTCACATGCAAAACACAAAATAGGGATAGTGCATGAAGTCCAGTAACTTAAAAACTTTTGACATGGGAGACTTTGATGATGGTTTTTTTTCTTGTTGTGGAGTTTTGCTGGGATGGATGGGGAATACTTTGATCTAAGATTTTCACTGTTCTTGTCAAGATATGTATCTATTGAATAATCATAGCTTTTCAAAATACAGGATTTGTGAAATATGTAGAAATAAAGTAGAAGTTTATACTAAAAACAATCCCTTCCTTTTTAGAGGGATTACAAGTATGTCTGGCATAGCCCTCAGCAGACTTGCACAGGAGAGAAAAGCCTGGAGAAAAGATCATCCGTTTGTAAGTGTACAGCTGTGAACTTTCTGACTTCTGTAGCTATTTTTGTCTTCTGATGATGATTCTCTGATTTGTGTGTGTGTGTGTGTGTGTGTGTTGTTTGCTTGTTTGTTTGTTTTTTTTTATTAGGTGAACTATGCAGTGCAAAACAAACTAATAACACTGTGTATAAATAGAAGATAGTTGTATGCTGTGTACCTTGTGTAATCCTCCGTCTTTGACTTTTTTGCCTTAATTCAGGGTTTTGTAGCAGTACCTACAAAAAATCCAGATGGCACAATGAATCTAATGAACTGGGAGTGTGCTATTCCAGGAAAGAAAGGGGTAAGACTTACTATTGTCCTAACATTTCACTTAACTGCTGAAAAGTAACATAAGCCTGCTTATGTATTAAGGTGAGAACTGGGAGTATAACTTAAATGCTTAATGTAAATGTTTAGATACTTTTGCTACTTTGGAATCCAATTTCAGTAATTGGAGAATTACATTGGTCTAAATACATTGAGTGTGACCGTTGGCATTGACCGCGTCAAGATACAAATGCTTCAGAGGACTGTGCAAGAACAGTATGAGCAGACTTAAGATAATAAACCCTGTCATGAAGCATATGATTATGACTTCTGTTAATCTGCCTTAAAGCTTTAAGGTTAATATTTCCAAAGTGTTGCCTCTGGTCATAAACCACCAATGTTTCTTCTGTCGATTAAATAGTGAGACCTTTCAGTCTTGCAGAAGGGCTGTACTATAGCACTGCTCCTAGTTTTATGGTTTTTATGGAAAACAGTTTTGCTTTATCATTATGGAAAATTCTGTAAGTTAAAAATATGAAAACCGCTTTTCGTTTTAGGAAAAGAATATAACTTTCTAATGTGTTTTTTCTAGCTGATTCAATCTAAGCTAAATATTCAATCAAAATTCAATCTAAGCTAAACAAATAATTGTGGCTTCTACAGATGTTTTCATCTCTCTTGTTACTCTAGTCAGCTTAGTCAGGTTTTAGGGGAGAGAACAAACAAAACTTATAGATGGGTATCATTAATGTATGAAGCTTTTTGATTGCTATACTGTCAAATTCAGGGTGCTATTTCTTTGAGGTTTTGTTTGGCAAGGAGTCATTGGTTCTTCTTGAACCGCATGGATGCAGTCTTTTCTGGAGCAGTACTATTAACCACTTAGTGTTTTTTCATTTTTGCAAGTCTTTGGTGTAGTATTTCTTTTGTGGCTTTGACTGTTTTGCTACATCTTCATGCCATCTTACTTAAGTCCATGTAAAATCTGATTTCTTAGATTATTTTTGTTTAATGCAGAAAGCATATGTTAGCAAAACATACTGATTCCATACTGTTGTACAGCTTATCTAGTACTGAAATGCTGTTGAGCGTTCTTGCTAGACCAGCTTGACTAGACAGTTACCGAGCATTGAGGTAGTTGTTACCTGTTTTCTGTATGACTCTCTGAAACAGAATCACAGAATGCATAAGGTTGGAAGGGACCTCTAGAGATCATCTAGTCCAA
>JAUBNY010000443.1:0-10640 GCA_032275445.1 Crypturellus soui | reverse complement strand
CCGCGCCGCTGCTGCCCGCCCCGCTCACACGCGTGTCTTTGCAGGCTGCGGCGGCTCCTGCCCCTGCAGGGCTCCCGGCGCGGGCTGGCGCGGGGTCCGGCGGGTGCGGAGGAGGAGGAGGCGGCGGACGGCGCGGGACCCCTGCACTTCTCGGCCAGCAAGGCCAGTCCGCGCGTGTGGAGTGTGAGCCGCTCCATGGGGAGCGACCACGAGCGACCCTGGGGGAAGGTGCTTCCCGTGAGCCTGCTGGGCGGCGCGCTGCTGCTCTGGTGCGCGCTCCGGGACAGCTCCGAGATCGACGAGCGCTTGGAGGCGCTTTTCTCCGAGGGGATTGCGGACCCCGCGCAGCCGCAGCGGAAGGAATGAGACCAGAGAGGCCGCGGCGAGGAGCTGTCAGGCGCCCCTCGAACATTTCCACAGGAAAACTTTTTGTTTGTTTGTTTGTTTGTTTGTTTGTTTGTTTTTCCTTTTTTCCCAACCGTCGCGACCCTAGCTTCCTGGCTCCCTGACTTCCCACAGCAGCTTCCCGCACTGCACCTAGTGGAGTGGCTAACAGCTGAAGGAAGGTTTCTTGCAGCGAGGGCAAACGGGGTGTACTGAAATCAGCTTGTATTTGAAGGTTCACTTTAAACAACACATTTCTGGGTTTTGCTTAGGAGCCAAATGCATTAAAATATCGAAGTTGTCACTGTAAAACCGCTGCTGAATGTGACCTTCATTTGACATTTTGCTAGTTGTGGCGTATATTAAAATTACATTGAAAACAACTATGCAAGTATGTGAATTATTAATATATGATAATTCATGCCCTCCTTTAGTTCAGCCATATAATGTAGCAGTTACTTCCTTCAGCTTTTCTGAGGCTTTGTCCTTTTTTTTTCCTCCACTAGAGTGTTTTGTGCATTCCTCATTTAGAAGATCTTGAGCATTAGGAGACATTTTTGCAGGAAACCGAAAGACTGGGTTGTATTATATGGAGGAGGAAGCCTATAGAAATTAGTATCGAGTTTTTCCATTAGATTCATGTATGTTCACGTTTCCATGCTCAAAACCTTTCTTGGAGAGGAATAAGTTAACAATGGTGTCTCTTTTCTTTAAAATAAGATGTAGTTTTATGAAGCTTCCAAATATGAAAATGCAGATTTCTTCTGTCTTCTGTGCATTAAAATCTCCAACTACAAAAAAAAAAAAAAAAAAAGAGCTAATAAGCTAGTCTTGCAGCTACAGAAAAACTAGAAAGTATTGTTTCTACAGTGCTGCTTTTCAGACTCTGCACAACACCCAATGCCTCCTTCCCTTCTCCCGCACCGCGTGCTGATGGGTGGCAGCTGCGGGCCTTGGGGCTGTGCCGAGCCGCGTCCGGGGATGGCGCTGATGGCTGCGGCTGGGCCGGCAGTTAAGGGAAGCTGGCGCCAGCGCCGCTCTGCGAGGTGAATGCTGCCGTTGAGCAACCGCCACTGGATCCGGCGCCGGAGGAGGTGAGCGGGGCCAGGGGTGCACGCTCGGGATTGGGGGGGTACTGCCTGTGCCTGGGGATCCTGCCCTGCCTCATGCTGGGGGTTCCGGGCCACGTGGCCCGCTCGGGACGTGCTGGGTCGCACCGGGAAGGGGACACTACCCCGAGGACGGGAACGGCGGCGGCCTGGACCGTGGAGTGGGGGGGAGGGAAGGGCGCGCGCAGAGCTTGAGGCGGCGAGGGAGAAAGGGCAGGACAGGGCGCCCGTCAGGCCTGGGCTGCTCCTTGTTCCAGGCAGGGCCTGGTCTTTGCTCTCGGGCTTCTTTTAGCGGCTCTCTGGTCTCCAGAAGATGCGTTTACTCTGCACTAGATTCCCCTATAGAATCTTGTTGTGCTGTACAAGAGGCAGAGCCCTGAGGAACCCCTTTGTTTTGCTCTGGAGTGTTCTTTGAGTGCTTCCTTTTGTGCTCCAGCTCCCTTTAGGCCCTTTAGTCTGGGTAGGGCTCCTCTAATCTTCTTATTTACTTATTTATTTTTATTTTTCCCCCAACTTACTCTAGGTGCTGCGCAGCTATACATATTCCCTCCTAGGAAGTACTTGTGTTACAGAAGCAGCTCCATTCCGTCAGTTTAGTCTAATATCCTGGTTTGCCTTGGAAGGAATGCCGTCCTGCTAGAGTGGCTGTAGCACACACAGGAGTTAAACTGGAACTACAAAAGAGGAAACTGTCTGCCCTATCAGCAAAGCTGTAAGAACTGCCCCATAACCAGATGTTATTCGGAAGCATCCAATCTAGGGGCACGTAGATTTGGCTTGGGGGGTAGGGGGGCAGCACATCCACCAACTTGGTCACGGCCGACTTGAGAAACTGGTCCAAGGGAGAGAGAAGCAGCGCATGTGCAGTTATCTAAAAGGTACGTAAGAAAAGCTAAACGATCTTGAATTGCAAAATGCCACTTGCTTTCTGGATCATGTAGCACTCGGGTGCTTTGTCATAAAGTCGTGACAGTTTGGCATCAGGCATCTCTCTCAATTCAAACCGTCTGAGAAGGTGATTCAAGAAGATGAAAGTTTGTATCAAAGATCAGTCATGAATACAATAGGAAGATAAATGCAATCATACTTTTCCCCCGAAAGGCTGCCCAGCCCTTTTTAAAATTATTACTGTCAGATGTTGCTATGACTTTGCAGGATAAGTTAATCTAGAATTAACTGATGTTCCTCTGTTCTGCTCTAGAGTACTAGTTCACATTAGAAAGGAATTTTCTGTGAAAGAAGAAATGGAAATGGCAATGATGCGATTTTTCAAACCCTGCTACAATCTCATTTTTCATATACAGAATATAACTGTGAGCAGGACTGGGACAGCATTTTGACAGGGCCTTGTGAGCATTGTTTTTGTCATCCGAGATACATATGGTGTTCAAAATGGATCTGGTGCTGGTAAGCAGCTAAGAAACTTGTCTGGGGAATTCAACTTCTAGCTCAGAAGCTCTGTAGCAAATTGCTGGACGTGAAGACTGTTTTTAATGTGTGTGTGTGTGTGCCTTTTTTTCTTTCTCTCTCTCTCTCTCGCGCACTCTTGCTCTTTGGCACTTTCATTTGCACTCTTTCCTGTATAGTTTTAAAGTTGTTCTGCACATAAGTTAAAGTGTAGCCTCAGATATTTCATTTGTGTCAGGAAATTGGCAGAGGAAATCTATACTTCTCTTTGCTCACATGTTGTGTACCAGTGTCACTTGCTAGCTGTTGTCAGCTTGCTAGCATTGTTCTTTCTGCAGTGGTCAAGTTGTGCCTAACCTAGCTTCATTTAATTTGGTCTTTTTATTATTATTATTTTTAATCTGAAGCATCTGCATCATTGCTTAGGCTGCTGTTTGCGTCATGTGTTGCTCTCTTTTCTCTCTTTTGCTCAGCTCTTGATGTTGCTTTTGCTCCTTGTGCTGCTTTAGCACCTCCCATGCTCCTGCACTCTGGCTGGACATCTTTGCGGCCTGGGCTCCTCGGACAAACGGCCATCTGGGAGACAGGTTTGGTCACTGGCGCCACGAGCGGGACAGTCGCCAGCAGCTGAAGCTACAGTTGCACTGGAGATGAGGTGCCACTTGTACAGGTTCTGCCTGTGCAAGCCCCAGAGCCATGTCTGTGCTAGGCCCTCACTGGAGGCTAGCGTACCTAGGCGTGGGTGTGCTGTGGGGCACTGGCTGTCCTAGGCTGAGGAGAGGGTGTCACCTCGCGCCTTGCTTGTGGTTCCTCAGCGTCCTTCTGTTCAAGGGACACCCCAGTGAGGATGGCTTCTGGAGCCCTGGCCTCCTTGGCAGGAGAAAGGGCACCCTGCACCAGCAGGGTGCTGGATGTTTGAGAGGCCTGATGTTTGGAGGGGAAGGTCGAAGGACCGGGGGAGATGCACTGAATGCACACGCTGCACACACATTTGTGCTCGCAAAGAGAGCCAGCTCTGTGGAGGCTTGTCCTGCTTGCCGTGGGAAATGGCTGAAAAGGCAAATGGCATCAATAGCTTCTGCAGTCTCCTCAAAACACATTGAGATGGACCGTACCACAGATGGGCTTGAAAGAGAAGAACCAACCTTTGCACGTGCTACAGCCCCCATGCCACGTGCCAGTGAAGTGCAGGAGAGAGGCTGGAGACGAGTCAGGGAGAGCACAAGTCTGGAAGGAGCAGGGAACAGGAGGCGTGCTCCAGCCTAGAAAACAGGTGCGTGTGGAAGTTTGGGGTCTCCTTGGGGTCTCCTTTGTGCCTCTAGCAACCTTGCTGCAGGGGAGAACAACTCTCAGTCCTTTCTTTGCTGATCCAAGGGTGTGATGGTTTTGGGGCAACTGTCGAAATACTTCAGCGCCGAGAGGCTGCTGCTGGTGTGCAGTTGGGACTATTGTCCTGTTCTGCCCTTGCTCCCCCTGAATCCCAACTGCAGTAACAACCTCAGTGCCAGCAGGAAAAGGACAAGGTCCTTGTGGGACCGCAGCTCCCTTGATGGGCATGACAGCTCTTCTACCCCTTCCTCATCTGTACCAGGAGGGGACCAAAAACCCCCGCTCCGCATGTGCATGTTCTTTTGTACTTGTTGCCTTCTCTTGGGGTGGGTTCTTTTGAGCCCAGACTGTTTACAGAAAAGGATAGGAACTGTTCAGCTGCTTGCAAGAGGGCAGTTTAAAAGACAAACTTGAGTATAGGCAAAATGAATGAAATAGAGCACCTCTCTAAATGCTCCAGAACAATTCCATTGCAGTGTAATGGCTGAACCTATTAACTTATTAAATGACCAGGAAGTTGCACGTGTGCATGCGGGAGCTCCTCAATGTGCATGTGCCCCAGGGACAGGGCAACACGCATGCACTCCGCCCCCCCTGAATTGCGCGCATGTGTACAACTCGCGGGACCGTGGAGACTGTCTGCGCACGCGTCAGAAGAATAACCAAACACGCATGCGCATTATGGGTTGCGGTAAATGCTACTGTCTTCACGTGCCCAAAAGAGCGCAGTGTAGCAGAAGACAGGAGACGCTTGCGCAGAGCCCTCCAGCGCTCTCTCCGCGGCCACCATGTGGAAAATGTGTACTGCAAAGTAAAGGAGCGTACACCGCTGCAGTGCGCTCCGCCGCGCTCACTACTGCCACCGAGTGCCATAAAGTCGGTACTGCAACAGTAAGGAGCGCTGCATGAAGTGTGTCCTGCCAGGCTCAGTAATTCCCTCGTGTATACAAAGATCTGTAGTGCATACGACACGTGGATGCTGAGCAGATTTTGCGGGTAGCGGTCATAAGCAGACGTCATACATAATAAGCCCCTGGGAACGGCAAAATCTGTCTGAAGGGAAAGCACGTACGAGATGTTGCTGGGTAGTGACCAGGGCAGAGGCAGGGAGTGGGG
Source organism: Crypturellus soui (assembly GCA_032275445.1). NCBI lineage: Eukaryota > Metazoa > Chordata > Aves > Tinamiformes > Tinamidae > Crypturellus > Crypturellus soui. The sequence goes on along the minus strand of JAUBNY010000443.1, from coordinate 5,295 downwards.
CAGTGCAGAACACAGATCTGGCACACGCCAGCCTGCCTGCACAGCAGCGGCTGCACGGAGGAGGGCAAAACACGCGCCATCACTCAGACGGCAAGTGAGTGCGCATGCGGAACGGAGGACTACAGGGCATCTGTAAAATGATGCAAGCAACACGCATGCGTACACCAAGGCGTCCCCCCCACCACCGCGCATGCGCGCGACCTATATTCCTGAGCGCATGCGCACTAGAGTCCTCTGCTACGTTTTCAGTACGCATGTGCAAAACCTGATGAAGGCACACGCGCCGTCTTTAAGCCAGCGCCGCGCGTGCTCCGAGCAGAGACTCCACTGCGCAGGCGTAGAACCGCCACGCAGCACACATACTGGGAGGCTACAGCGCATGCGCCAGAGAGCATTGTGGCAACGCATGCGCCAATTGTAGTCCAGGAAAGGCGCATGCGCCGCATGACGTAACAATACGCATGCGCAAAAAATAACGACACAAAACGCACGCGCCTCGCCAGCGGTCTAGGGCGCGTGCGCCGCACGAAGGCTGAGGCGCATGCGAAATAGGTCGGATGGTACGTGCTCAGTGCGCATGGGCAATAAGAACATGAGAGCCCAGGCGCTGTCCTTAGGCAGCTCTGCGCATGCGCAGGACGGTGACGTCACTGCGCACGCGCATCTATCGGCACGTAGTCCGCATGCGCTCCACAGGGAGGCTAAAGCGCATGCGCTCCGTGCGTCCCCAAATGCGCATGCGCCAAAGCCCTCGCTGAGAACGCATGCGCCAAATTTAGGCTGGAGTAGCGCGTGCACACCATTTAGGTGCGAGTGCGCACGCGCAAAAGAGCGACCCAAAACGCATGCGCGCCACCTGATACTAGCCCGCATGCGCAATAGGCAGCGGCTACGCTGTCAGTGCGCATGTGCAGTACAGTTATGGAAAGGAGCGCATGCGCTGGCTTAGACATCGTTGCGCATGCGCAGAACGATGACGTCACTGCGCATGTGCAAAATCGCCACCTTCCAAAACTCTCCATTACGCATGCGCTGTGCCGGGATTCTATTGCACATGCGCAAAAGGGTTGGCGTGCAAAGAACAGCAGGGCGCATGCGGTGATTCGGGATTCTCCGCCCCCATCGCGCATGCTCAAGGAAAAAAAAAAGGGAAGTCCCCACGGAGGGGCGCATGGACTCCGCCGGTCTGGTTGCTGTGTTTGCCACTACTCTCTGCCATTTCGTAACAGGTCGGTGACCGGGCTGCACTCGTCGTCTCGTCCCGGGGCTCATCGAGGGGCTTTTTCTCTCCGGCGCTCCCTGGCGGGATGGAGACGGGCAGTGCCGCCGCGGAGCCGCTCCGCGGTAACTCCCTTCCCACCTGGGGCGACCCCCGAGCCTCCTCGCTGCTCTGTGCACCCCACCAGTCGCCCCTAAACAGTATTGCTGCTGTTGCCTGCTACCCGCATATGCGCTCGCGGTGCTGGACAGCAGGAAGGGTACGGTGAGGGTATCGCGTCCCTTCGGGGCTCGGGCTGCGTCTTGCCCGCGGGGGCATCGCTCCGTGAAGGCGGCGGTGCAGGCTCGGGATGGCGGGGACTGGAACGCGGCGCCGACCTGCCCTTTTTCCGTGTGTCCCCTTACGGCTCCGATTCCTACTCAGGGCGGGCTGGGACATGCGCTAGCCGCAGCAGAGGAGGTGGTGAGGAGGCAGGGGAGTGGCATGAGGGGAGGAGCAGCGGGGTGGGGAGGAGGTGGCCCCGATGCTTGACGTCCGAGAGACAGGCGGCTCTTGCTGCGACAAACCCTGCTGAGGGTGAGCAGTAAGGAAGCTGAGAAGGTCAAGACCGAGCCGGCTGAGGATCGACTTGCTCTTCAGCCGTGGGGGGCCTCTTGGCGATTTCCCTGCTGCCTCTTCTGACGTTCTTTGCAAGTGTGGTGGGGAGCAAGGGAGGGAGGCAGGGATGCATTTTCTGATAACTTCAGGATGGCCCGTGCCCCCCACGTTTTGATTTAGTCCTGCTATAGCGAAGGAGACTGGACAGCCTTTTTCAGTGCAGCACGCTGGCGGGTTAGCATAGAGGGGAGACATGGGTGTTTGTTTCCTCTTCTCTTCCAAGATGCGTCTGGGTTCCCTGCATACGTGCACGTTGCAGGCTTTCTGGGATAATCCTGCTGTGTGTGGTGCTTATGGAATGCACAAGCATAAACCTGAAGAGTAAAGACCAACTTTTTTTTTTTTTTTTTTTTAGTAGGAAAAGGGGAAGAAGGAACACAAAGTGAAGAGAAAATGAAAAAAAAGAAAAAGCAAGTTGCTGGTGAGGGGCCTGAGAGCACTCCGATGGGTGAGGTGAAAAACTCGGAAAGCCAAGGGTTAATTTGAAACCCTTGTAGAATTGGGAGGTGGTCAAAGCGCTCCTGTTTTGTGCGATGAGTGTTGTTTGTGATGAGATAAACACTAGGTGCAGTCTGGTCCCAATGCAGCCCTTTTGTGGGAAAAGGGCCGCGCCTGTCTCGCCCCCAGGCCTTGTCCTCTCTCACAGGACAAAGGGGATGATGGCACCACCCACGCCTGACTGCCCCCCTTGTGCCTGTGCAACCTGGGGGAGGGGGCTCTGCTGCCCGGGCCACGCCAGCTGTCCATTGCTGTGGCCTCATTGGCTGCCACTGCGTGCTGCTCTTGGGCCCTCCTGGCCCCCTTTCACAGTTTTATTTCCTGTATTGTCAAGGCCTCAGACCTTTCTGGCTGCTTCTGAGTTCCTGTTCTGGGCTTCCCTGGCCTCTTTCTGCCACTGTTAGTGGCATCTGTTTTTTTCCAGAGCATAAATGCTGCACAGTTGTGTTTCTGTAGGACTTACTGGCTAGGGTGAGCTTGTGGGTGTGTCTTGTGTGGGGCGGGTTAGGTGTAGTCAGGTTAGCAGGCAGAATAGAATAACTTAGCCCTGAAACATTTCAGGAGGATTCAATAATTAAAAAATCAAAGGTTTTTTTATTTTTTTGTTTTTTTTCCTTTTTTTTTTAATGCAGCCTATGAGTAATTTTGGTCTATATTTTTGCACTGTTCAGGTGATAGCTTGGTTCCTGAAGCCTTCATAAGAAACTGCCTGCTTCAAACCAGGTATGTTGGAGATGGGAGCACATCTATATGAAAGACAGGCCCAACCATTAGGATTTATTTTTTTGTTTTTACACTGTAATAGAGGTGATTGTGGTTGAGTAAAATAATAGCAATAATAAAAAAAGATATTCTGGAAACTGGAGCAGTCTCTTTCCTGAACAAAGCAGTCCTTGTGGTGCTGGCGCCAAAATGCATAGTGAAGACTGCTCTGCGCATGTGGTCAATGGTCTAACTCAGCGCCTGTGCACAAGGAGCTCCACCGCCAGCCCTGTACTTTACGACCCTCGTGTGCAGGGAGGTTGTACAATGTCAGCAGAGTTGGGCACATGCACAGTTTGCCACAGAGCACTCACTGCGGCTGTCCTGTGGCTATGAGAAGTGCTGCAGTGGTAAAGCAGCTGTGCATGCGTGCTGCCTTCCCTTGCCCTCCGTGCCGCTGTCACGTGTCAGCTAAGTGGTACCACAGACGAATGATGCAGGTGAGCCCTATGTTCCCACCTTGGACTGCTGCGTTCATATGTGCAAGCGAAGCATTTTGAAGGCTATCCAAGACCGGGGACATCATTTCAGATTCTAGAAGGTGCAAGCATGGTCCAGACAGGAACACTTTTCTTGCAGCCCCCTTCAAAGAAGCTGCTTGCTTCCAGGTAAGTCCAGGTAAGGATGGAGGATACGTACATACCTATATATAATTGGAGGCTTCTATTCCTTAAAGCTTGAATAACTGTTTGATGACAGTTACTGTTGGCAGGGGGGGAAAAAAAATTCAAGTCCTGCCTTTCTGGAGAGAGAGTGAGCCCCTTCAACATGTCAGTACAGCAGAACTGCTGTTGAAAGGTCAGCGTGTGTGTTGTGCAGCCCTCCCTCGTGTACCTAAAAATCAATACCACAAAAGTAAAGCTATGTATGCACGTGCAATCATTCTGCTCACTGCTGCCCTTGGCCATCAAAGTAGCCATACCAAAAAGGTAAGGGGAGGCACGAGCGCTGAGTGCTCCCCTGTGCTCTCTGCTTTGCTAGAAGATCGGAGAAGCAGAAGCGAGGCCGTGCGTCCTGGCTCCACACCCCCATCTTCCAGCAGTTCATCAGTGTCGATGTCACTGTCAACTGGTACTCTCCAACACTTTGGTAATCTTGAAGAAACCTTCAAGACCATCAAGTCCAACCGTAAGCCTTTCAATACCACGCTTGTTAAACCATCTAAGTGTTTTTCAAGAATCTAAGTGTTCAAGAATCTACGTGATTCTTGAACAGTCGGGGAGAGTGGCTCCATCACTCGCCTGGGCAGCCTATTCCAATGCTTTGACTACTCTTTTCATGTACCAATTTTACCTAATATCTAATCTGAATCTCCCCTGGCACACCTTGAGGCCCCTGCCAGTGTCACCTGCTTTCTCACTCCACTTCCCTGTCCTCTCTTGGTGGTGCCTCCATGGTGGCTGTGGTCCTGTCTTGCATGTCACCTCAGTGGCAGCTGCGTTCTCTTTGCGAGATGCTTGTGCGGCTCTGGACAGGAACATGGAGCAGAGATATGGTAAGGGGGATCACGTTCCAACAGGTGGTCATGGGCCTTGGGCTCCTCCTGCTGTGTGAAGGTGGCTGTGCGAGGCTCAGACTGGCAAGGGCTCAGTGCTGGCTCTGCCCATGTCTGGGCTGACCTGCCCTTTTTCTATAGCAAAGGAGACTGGACAGCCTTTCTCAGTGCAGCATGCTGGCGGGTTAGCATAGAGGGGAGATGAGGGTGTTTGTTTCTCTTCTCTGGCAAGATGTTTCTCGTCTACCTCTGGACATCCACGATACATGCTTTCTGGGATAAACCTGCTGTGTGTGGTGCTTATGGAATGCACAAATGTAAAACTGAAGGCTAAGGACCATTTCTGTTTTTTAAGCAGGAAAAGGGAAAAAGGAACACAAAGTGAGGAGAAAATAAAAGAGAAAAAGCAAGTTGCTGGTGAAGGGCCTGAGAGCACCCCAACGACTGAGGCAAAAAATTGCGAAAGACAAGGGTTAATTTGAAAGCCTTGTCGAATCGGGAGATGGTCAAAGTGCTCCTGTTTTGTGCGAGGAGTGTTGTTTGTGATGAGATAAACACTAGGTGCAGTCTGGTCCTAGTGTAGCCTTTTTGTGGGAAAAGGGCCGCGCCTGTCTCGCCCCCAGGCCTTGTTCTTTCCCACAGGACAAAAGGGCTGATGGCGCCG
>JAUBNY010000441.1:203931-215318 GCA_032275445.1 Crypturellus soui | reverse complement strand
GTGCCCTCTAGTCTTGATGAAATATTTCTGGTATAAAACATGATTTTTAATAAATTTTTAGCCAGGCAGCAGCTGTCATTCTTGCAGTTATAGCAAAATATTTACCACAAATGAAGTAAACTGCTAAAAGAAAAATACCCTCTGCAAAAAGTCCCTATTACAGAGGAATGAAGCAGAAAGTTGAACATAAATGATCTGGCAAGTTAGGCCATCAAACTGTAGCTCTACCATTTGACGGGTCATTTATTTCCTGATGGCTTCAAAGTGACAGAAGGGCATGTTGTCCCAGCTTATCTTACAGTCTCTGAGTCAGTCTCTCAGTAGAAACTAAATTGCTTTTAGTCCCTTGAATGGTTTATTTTTAGCTCCTGAAAGGAAAGCAAGTCTCCCTAGATAAATAGTTTAATATCACCTTTTTAAGGTGTACTAACCTAATATCTTAATAAAAAATAAAAATGAATAAGAATTTTTAATAAAAAAAGTAGAAGGCTCAGGTTACTGGTAGTAGAATTGTTATTAACATAAAAATGAAATGTTCTTATAGTCTAAAATTTTGTCTTTTAATGATTTAATTACTCTTGGTTTTCTTTTTTTTTAATATAAGCTAAAATGGGAAAGACAATCAAGATCAATCTCTTGCAGTCATATGTTCCAGACAGTAATTTTTCAATTTTTTGTGTCTTTCTGACACAAAAATATACAGCAAGAATGACAGCAATTTTCAACAATTTTAATATGGAGTATCTTAGTAGCGTGTATTTTGCTGTGTCTATTCAGAAGGCAGTCTAGTTAGATTTCTGAAGGAGAACCTAACCAAACACAATCCCAGATTTACTGAATTTACTAAATGCTCCATCTGTGCCAAGTATTGGAGTTGTTTGTACTACTCTGCTTGCTGGTCCAGTCCCCTCTGAAACAACCAACAAAATGGTAGATGATGCAGGTGGCTTTACAGTTTAAGGTGTTTTGTATCATTATAGCCTCATTTAAACTCTCATTACTAGGTTTTAAATCTGTAGTTTTAAGATTTAAGTCTGGAGGAAACGTATCCTGCATTTGCTTGCACCAATAACTATTTTAAAAAAATACATTAAATTTGGAAGAACGGGCTTGTAGCAGACCACTGCAGTCTCTTGCATTTTTTACAAATGAATATGGCAATATTTGAAAAAGGTATAGTTTTTCTTTTTTCTTCCCTCAACCATGCCCTAAGAGGAAAAAAATTGAGTTTGCTTAATTTTATTTTCCTAATTTGTGTTGCAAGATGTACTAATGCAACTTGTAGCTTACATAGAACAGAAATAATTGAATAAAAAGAAGTGATAGAAGCTGAACTCGTGTATTTCACACACAAATGGAAAGAATATGTGTTTGTACATACTTTAAGGTAAGATTATAAGAAAGCTAGTGCCTGCATCTTGAAGAGATTGCATGAGTGTAGCTTCTTAATTAACTGCCCTCTCCTGTGTTTCAAGACACAGTATGTTCCATTACCCTACAACAAATTTGACAGAATAGAGCTGTGATTATTCTGAAAGTTCTTTTTCTGCTCCTACAGTGCTACCCACACAGTTTTGAATGCAATCTGTTCTTGAAATTACTACAGGAGGAAAGAATGAGGTATGATGTTAGTACAGGACAAGAGTGTGTAGCTAGTGTAGCTGTAGCATAAAATGCAGTTTGCAGTGTGGTGCTGTTTTTCCCCATTTGCTCCAGTATTGTTCTTTCCCCTCCAGGTCTTTATTTGAATAAAGCAACGAGATGTGAAGTGAGGAGCAGGTTTTTGTAGTGCTCCAAGTTTGGAGATATTTGGAGTAGAAAATGTAAGGTAACTTGTTTAAGGAGAGATTTAAGCTGGGATCAGGACTGTCAATAGGAAACGAGCAGAAAGGACCCTGGTAGAGAAGGAAATATTTTGTAGGGGAGAAATGTGGCAGCAGAGTAGGGAGTGAATGTAGTATTAAGAATTACGGAAATGGATAATTCCAGACATGAAAGGTTTGCGATCTTGAACAGATTACAAAAAGTTGGTACATGGGAAGTAGCAGAGTACAGGCTTTGGGAAATGCATCACATAATTTATTTTTCAGCCCAATTCAAGGGAATGGAAACATCCTATTTAACATATTAACTTAAATCTGCTCCAGGAAGAGAGCTGGGTAACACAATGAGTAAGAGTATAAATCTGCTCTTGCTGAGTCCATGGAAATTAAAGGATTAAAGAAATGCAAAGGATTTTGAATGCATCATGTTTTTTATTATTTTTTAATGTAGTCAGTGGTATATGTTTTTTTCTTTTCCATCTTCCCTTGAGGTGGCATTTGATCTGCAGCTACTGTAATGCTTGCTGCCCCTAACATCCATAGGAGTGGGGTGGTGACATCTGTTCCCTTAGCAAAGTGCTGTCACTTCAAATTGGGCCTTGAAGTTTCTCTGAGAAGTGACTCAGTGACAAAGCCCTGACCAAAATCGTCTAAATATAAAACTGATTGGTTTTCACATCTGCAGCAGCTGTGAAGTGCTCTAAAAATATCTCCTGCAAGAGGTCGTCATGGGTCTCAAGTTGAAGGTCAAGAGTTAGTGGATTCTAGAAAACGTTGACTTTGCACAGTAAAATCCAGTGTCACACTTGTATGGAGAACAGGGTAATACCTGATTCTCTTCGCTTAACTGGATGCTTGAAAAAAATAATTTGTAGGTGTAAAATTCCCCTGGTACTTCCCATATAATTTTTCAAGATTAGTGAGTTGGTTTTTTTAATAACAATAAATGCTGATTAGAGCAAGTGTTCCTCAAGTGTGGTCTATTTCATGAAGTAGAATAAATCCTATGAAATAATGTGCTACAAATCTGTTGTCAGGAAGAGCTGCAATCACTGAGGGGGAATAGCTGTTGTCCTTATGTATTTTGGTGGACTCTCCAAAATAGGTGATCATAAAAAAGAGCAATACTGAAAAGTATCAGAACTAGCTGGTATAAACTTAGTGCCATCTGTAGCCAAAAGCTGTCATAGGAGCTCTGGGTTCCTATAGAATGAGTGTTTTGTTAATGGATTTTTGACACTACTTCCTTTGATACATTAAATGTGTTTTTTGTAAAATTGCTCAGAAGGAAGTGCCTTTTTTCATTCTTTTAGATTGCAAAGGTGGATTGCAAGGAAGTACTGGACATCATATGTAATCTGGAATCTGAAGGACAAGAAAACACTGCGTTTGTTCTTTGTACAACATACCTTACTCATCAGCTTCAAACAGCGAATGTGTATTGCTCTTGGTAAGTAATGAGTGTCACCATTGCTTTTAACTGTTCTCTTCATTGCCTACTGGCTTTTATGCAATAAAATAGAATAACTTGGTTCTGTTGTGGATTTATGGTGAATATATCCTTAAGCTGAAGCACATCAGGCTGATGTACTTCTAGATAAATAACTCATCAGAAAACAAATAAGCAGTCATTTGTAAACTTCTTATATTATAGCTGCAGTAACGCAGCCAGCAAATGAATGTTAGACATCGTTGTCTTAGTTCTTCAGAAATCAAACTGCTTTTCTATGAATGGCATTAATTTGAACATTACAACTTGTAACTTGAACAGTACAATAAAGCTATAAGTAATTATTGCTGGGTAAGTACCATCTGGGTTTCTGTTTTTGATACTAAACTTGATACTAAACACCTAAAACTTGTGAATCTGCAAAGCTCATTGTAATTTATTTCATTTTTTCCCCCTAGAGTATATAACCCATTAGAGTTTGATTCTTTTCTCAGCTTTCTGAAGAGAAATAGTAAGAATGTACATATATATCACCCTTAAATTCTTCACCATAACAACCTTTTTTTCCTCCAGAGACCCTTTTTATTTCAGCTGCCTGGAATGTGGTAGACAAATTGGTGGAGCTGTTTTGAGACTTTATAGAGTAGATTTGTAGTTGTGGCCTTGGAACCATGGCTAATGTGCAGTGTCCTCCTAACTAAACTCTAATCTAGATAGTGCTGTAATTTATCAGAGATCCCAGATATATCTTGGAAATCTACATTGTCAGCTGTGACATTGTTCATCCACTCACTTGATATTTTTAAAGCTATGAAGGAAAATTTTCATAGCACTTGTGTCAGCAAGAATGATTGATAGTCTTGTCTGGTTCAGTCCTTTGTACATGAAGACCAGAGGGTGTTGGATACGCACTTCTGCATCACACCAAGGATGTGTTTTTAACCAGACGCTTGGCTTGTAGAGAGAAAAGAGCTCTTGGAAGAGTCCAGACAGTGGAGAGTCCACCATACACAGAAGTTTGAGGTTGGCTGTTATCTATCACTGAAATGTGTTTTCGGAGATGGCTAGAGTAGGGAATGGAGCTACGTCCAAAGCACAGAGCAGTAATTCTTATTAAGCCAACATAGATGCAAGGCTGAAATACATATTATTTTCTGTGTTTCAAAAAAACAAAACTAACATTCCTTAAGGGTGAACTAAATAATCTGCTGTTGTCCAAAGAGACTTGTTAAGGAGCTCTATTTAAGAGCTATATCTCTAGGGTGCAGGTGAAGAAAATCATAGTTCAGGTGCAGCTGAGACTTTAACTGTTGATATGAAAGAGAAGTACTTCAGTGACATGGTATTTAGGGTTAAGAAATAACTCCTTTGTGACAACAACCACAGTACACTTTTGGCTTGCAGTACCAAGACTGAATTGAAGCTGGTTAAAATTTTAGCAGAGCTTTTATGTCTATTCAGTCTAACTTGCACTTTCTCCTGACTAATAGGCCAGGAGAGATCAGTGAGAAATTAATGTTTCTGATTTCTGTGCCAGTTTGGTCCATGATATGCCTGACTGAGGCTGTTTACGCAGGACATGGTGCGAGGGTAACATGAGTAGGTATCTCCAGTTTTAAAATTAGTTAACGTAAGTGTCAAGTAGTGAAGGCTTAAAACAACAACTGTTAGTATAGTCTAGTGACACAAGTAGGTTCCTACTTACTGAAGTTGTTAGCAAGCTTGTGTCACCCTCGCTGAAGCCCTATCGTTGTCTTCTGCTGTTCATGGTTGTTCAAGCTGAGGTTCTAGTTCGAACTGAAGTGCTGGGATGTGCAGCAGTGCCACAAGTAGGGAGCTCTGCTGTTGTGTGGACATCCAGAAGGTTCCATTTGCTTTTCCCCTGGAGTCAGAAAGGAGAATGAGGCCTTCTGTGTAACACTGACATTGTGTAGGGGTAAAATTCAAAAATCTAGTGTTGTACATAACTATGTACAGCAGGGTTCCACATGACCAATGTGGCGTGATTCATTTAAGAGGAAAGTCTCTAGGATCTTCTGATAGACTCAGTTCTTACTAAACTGCTGTAATGCTTCTTAATCATCTGGAACCCTCCAACAGGTTCCTTCCTTCCAGACTGTATCTTTAACTGTTACCCTTTAACAGTACTTCTGTTTGAAAAGAAGGATGTTGTGCTGATCTAGTGGTAAAATGTTGTGTGTGTTGGCCTTACTGTACTGATCTTTACCCACTTTCCTTGTGGGAGATCTAGTGATTATTTAGGCACAAGATGGATGAATTTGGCAGGCTGATGTGAGAGAAAACTTAATTTGGAGGGTTAATTTTCTGTAACATCAGCCAGCTGAACTGATTAGGAATACAGATACAGTCATCCCAACAAAAAAGAGACTCCAGCCCTGTACAGACCCTGCTTACTGGAATCGTTGCAGACTTGATTTGCATCCATGGCATGAGCAGAGTTAAGGAGATGTTGCTTTCTCTGCATCAGTAATTTTAATAAGCTCAGACACACGTGCTAAACATCAGAGCTGTCAGAGGGGACAGTGAGGAGCACAACAAATGTTAGGTGGACCCACTGTAATGTGCATATTTGGCTTCACTCTATAGCTGAACCTAGTGTAGGAGGATCACATGTTAGAGGTAGCTTGGCAGCCATTAAACGTTTTAATGCTTTAATTTAACCATGTATTTTTAGTATGTGTTTAAGTTATAGATATAAGTTAAGAAATTTTTCTGAGACCAAGTGCCTTTTTAAGGGATCACAATGTTTTAGATAATTCTCTTCAAATATAGTCTTATAGAGTTTAAAAAATAGGAGTGGCTTTTGAGAGCTTATTTAACTTGGAAGCGCTGTTCCATCTTCTGATAGTTTGGACTTTTTCTAGCAATGTCATGAACACCGTTTGGGTTGTGCTTTTTCATAACAATAAAATATAACTTGTGTATGCTCATAACTGTGTGTGGTGCTTCAATTCAATAAATGATTAAAGCTCTAATTGGTTTTGACCATGTGCTTCTGGAGCATTATGTAACTTGACAGGCCAGAACTGAATGTTGATGACTCAAACCTTTAATAATTCTTTTAAAGGAGGAACATGGAGAATAAGAAAAGCAAAGACCCTTTGGTACATTGTGGCTGCAGGTTAGCTTCCCTTTGCACAGTAACCCATGTGGTTATGGATTCAGTTCAGTAGATGAGCCATATGTACTTGAAAACATTCCATGTGTAGGATCCGGAAATAAAATTGTCTCCTGCAGAATTACTTGGAATGTTTTCCTTAACTTGACAAATTGCCCACTACCTTGGTGGAATATCTTCTGATAAGGCAGCCCCAGCTCTTCTTTCACACATGCTGTAGGGAAGCAGCATTATTGAACACAGTCCTGCTCGCTGCTAGCCAACTCTGCCCCTTGTCATTCTCCAGGCCTTGCTTTATGCAGGTTCAAAGAGAACAAGTTTAACTAGCTAAACTATCCTGCTTTAAACAAAAAACCAAAACACCTATAAAAAAAAACAAGGGAAACGGGTTGTTGGGTTTTTTTTTTTTTTTTTTTTTTTTTTTTGAGACTTGCTGTGAATGAGGCTACCAAAAAGGTAGGGGGGCGGGGAAAATCTCTCTGGAATTGACTGCACAAGTCTCCCAGGGGAACCCAGGCAAAACTGTATACAACTCTCTTCACTAGTGCTAGACTGGCTTACCAGCTGGTTAGACAAGTATCAAGGAGTTTAGGACTGATGCTTCTGCAGATGCTGAGCTGTTACTCTGATCTGCTGTAAAATCACTGTTGTACTGTAGAAAAAGGGCAAGTTTTCCTTCTCTTCCCTCTTCACCGTTCTGGCACCTGCCTTGTTGCACAGTGCTGATTTTTCCATCTTGCCTAAATCTTTTATTACATAGTTGGAGTGGTTAATCTATGTCGTTGTTTTTGCCCATCCTTTAACCTCATCTCAGTACCTGCAAGAGAAGATTAGCAAAATGGTTGCATACCTGTCTATGAACTAGTTTTATTGATGTGAAGCTTCCTTTTTTTGTTGAAGATGGAGGCAAACCTTTTGTTTGTAGATGTTCCTCATCATGAAAACTGGAAATTTCTCTAGTGCCTCCTGCTTATGATCCTAAAGTAATACCTAATGCTACTTCCAAGCTAAGATTTTTCTTTCTACTGAGGATATGTTATCTTTAGGTCTTAAATCTAGGAAGAGATGTTTTCAGTAGTAGTTGCTTTATCCTCAAGTAGTCAGAAAACTTATCAGTCTGTGAAACAATGTAATTAAGGCTGATTGAAGTGAAATTAAATATGAACTTCAGCTAAACGCAACCTCAAAAAGTACTTCTCTGGTCTGCTATACTAATAAGACTTTATTTCTTGATATCGGTGTGGCTGGACTGCCTTTTCTTCACCATCCCCTCCCTACTTCAAATCAGCATGAAATAGGATAGCGCTCGGTATTCAAGTAATTTTCTATCTTTCCGCGTCCATGAAGACAATGTAGGACATTTCTACGACACCATCCTTGAGGACCCCCTTCTCACAAAGTACTCTAGATTTGCAGAAGGAGGGGACTGAATGAGCAGAAGAATAGGATGGCACTGAAAACTTTTTGCCTTGCAAGAATGTCTTGGGAATAAAGGATTATCCAGAGTAATGCCCCTTCTCTCAATACTCCTCCAATTCAGGTTTCACTGTCTGACCGTGAAAAGCTGTTACCATCTTTGTAGACTTTTGTTTTGTTTTTAATAAATATATTCAGTTATATGCAGTAATTGCATCCCACCAGTGATTTGTAACAAGACTTTTCATTCTCACAGGATTTAGGGTTTGAGATTAGATTGCAGTAGCTCAAAGCAAAAATGTTCCTGCTGTTCATTGTGCAGTCTACATAGATGTTTCTCATTTTTGTTGTTACAAGCTGTGAGTGACCTCAGTCTGGAAACCACCGTGTATAACTTGATGTTAATATCATAACCTTGAGTTAGCAAAGGTGAAGTTTACTGTAGTAAAATAGCAGCAGAAAATCTCTTGCATCAACACATGAGATAACAGAAACTGCACCTTGCTACTTTTTTCTTTTTGTGGCACTTCATCTGTGATGGGAGAGTGATGTAAAGTGGCAATTTGCACTGTGCAACAGTTGTGTTGCCCTGGATATAATAAATTGCTTAACAGAGCGGCTCTGTATTTGAATCGTACAAACAGTAACGCATGTAACCACTCAAACAATAGACAAAGTCCTGGGCTTGTATATATGGCTTACGTAACACTTTGCAAAGTGTGTTCTCTTAGAGGCATCTTTTGAAGCATTGAGTGGGAGTGGTATCATTTGAAGGCTGGTGCCAGCGCCTAAGCTTCTTGCCTGCTGGGGAAAAACTGGCAACTTTGTATTGTGAATCATCTTTCCTCTGTTAAATTTCTAACTGCAAGTGCTTGCTTTCTTCTTCCCCTTTCCCCATCTCTATCCCTTGAGTGAGGAGGGAGGCTGGGCAATAAGCTTATATGTTGATGTCTACATGAAGTGAAATGAATCCTATTGCAAGTGTGTATTCCCATTAGATAAGAGATTATTGATCAGGAGGGTTTTGATGTCTTAAAAGTAAGGCACAATGAAGGAGTTCTCTGCAGCACTTCTAGGAGATGGACACCTGATATAAATGTGTCCTGTTTTTTAATAACCCTCAAATTCTTATGGTGTTAACTCTGAGTTAAACTATGTAGACTCTGGATGAATTATGCATACCTGCACTGTGCTTACAATCTGCTTTCAATGTTTTGCAGGGAACTGACACTTTTCTGGAGCAAATTGCAAAGAAGAATTGATCCGTCTTTGGATTCCTTCTTGGAAAGATGTCGTCAGTTTGGCATTATTGCCAAAACACTACAGCATTTATTTTTCCTGATAAGAGTCATACAATCTGAAGTAAGTAAACTGCTGTCCAGAGTTTTTGAGCACAGGTGGAACTATTGAAAGGACTGTAGTGCTTTGTTAGTAACTTTATTGAACCACTAAGAAAATTACACTATATTTCATTATTCTGGCTTTTTGATGAAGTTACCGATATCTTTTTTATACAAATAACTGAAAAAAAATGCCTACCCACTGTAGTTTTATACCTATTTGACCCAAATTCAAGTTTCCTTCAATCAATATGAAACAGTGTTGTTTCTCATTCTTAAAATACAGAATGATTTTATTTTGCATGAAAAGGACACTTGTAGTTTAAGGATATATCTTCATCATATAAATCTGTGGTGATGTCACATTTGGAGTTCTATCTCTAAGCAGGCACAGCAAGATTCAAGAGATGCCTTTCAGCAATTTTATAAAAACTGGGAAACTCTGTTTGAAGAGAAAAGGAAACAGTGAAATCAATCCATTTAGCAGTAAATAAATGTAGGATAATATTTAGGATGCTACTTATAAGCTTACTATCCCTATTCAGTTACTTATTCTGAGTAGTTGTTCAGTCAAATTTTCTGTTTTCCTTTGACTGTTAAATGGGCTGCAAATATCTTGTACCTAGCTTCTGTCAGGGACTAGATTTTGGGGAGAGTATTTATGAAAGAAAATAAATCATAAAATCATTATGGTTGGAAAAGACTTTCAAGATCATTGAGTCCAACTGCAAGCCCTTCACCACCAGGCCTGCTAAACCATGTCCCTAGGTGCCTCATCTACACGTTTCTTGCGCACTGCCAGAGTTGGTGACTCCATTACTTCCCTGGGCAGCCTGTTCCAGTGCTTCACTATTCTTTCTGTGTAGAAATTCTTCCTAATATCTAACCTGAACATTCCCCAGTGCAACTTGAGGCCATTTCCTCTTGTCCATCAGTAGTTATTACTCAGAAGAGATCTACTCCCACCTCACTACAACCTCCTTTCAGGTAGCTGCTCTCTTCTCCAGACTGAACAACCCCGGCTCCCTCAGCGGCTGCTCATGAGCCCTGTGCTCCAGCCCCAGCTCCAACTTCGCTCCCTCCTTCGGACACGCTCCAGCACCTCCATGTCTGTCTTGTAGTGAGGGGTCCAAAACTGAACACAATATTGGAGGTGCGGCCTCTCCAGGGCTAAGCATAAGGGGATGATCACTTCCCTGGTCCTGCAGGCTACACTGTTCCTGATACAAGCCAGGATGCTGTTGGCCTTCTTGGCCACTTGGGCTGTTAGGCAGTCCTTAATAAAAGACAAGGAAAAATAAGCTAGCTGGTAGTAGTAAGACTTTAACTATTCTAATAACTAGATTGCTCAGATAATGAAAGTTAAATTGCATACAAGCTTTTTTTCCCCTTTGGACTATTATTGTTTCAGTTAATGATAATGCTTTGTTCAGAGAAATCTTTGTTTCCACTCTCTAAAATTGGCTTATTTCTATTTTGAAATTGTGTGGCAGTGCACAGTTACATTACAGTGATTCACTGTGACTTACATACCGGTTCTTTCTCTGTTCTCTGAGAGACCCTTGCAAGAACATTTCTTCTCCTGGGAAAGCAGCTTTTTAGTGCTGTATAGCAAATTAACACAGCTACTGAATTCAAAAAGTGTCACCTGACTTCTAATAGCCTGTGTACAGTGAGAGTAAGAGCTAGTTAATTCTTCTAACTGATCTGGTATGTGTGTGCAGTTCTGTTACTAGTCATTTCAAGTATAGAAAAGATAGCAGAAACACACATAATGAAAATTGCTTTGGAAATCACTTTCAGAATGTCCCATGTTAATCACTGTATAAAATGGATAGATCTGAGGAAATGAGCAGGGATACATGCGGAGTGATGCAGTACCCTAATCTTTGTTTTCTTAATATTAAAGAAAATGAGTAGAAAATAAATACTGCAGAGGGAGTGGCAGCGAAAAACTCCTTTTGTGCTTAAGTATTGATCTGGTACACACGTGTGGTACCACAAGTGATGCTTTGGGAGTGGGGTTCTCCTCTGTCTCCCCTTTCAGAGATGCTTGTAAATGGTCTTCCCTTTCAGAGATGCTTGTAAATGTAAATGTTAATTCCAGCTTGGCATTCAACTGCCAACACTTGCGAGCCTGGACATTAAACTCGTGGCTGTATAGATGTTCAGCACATCCTGGAAGTCAAGCCACAGACATCTTGAGTTCAGTACAAACA
>JAUBNY010000441.1:189675-203831 GCA_032275445.1 Crypturellus soui | reverse complement strand
CATTAAACTCGTGGCTGTATAGATGTTCAGCACATCCTGGAAGTCAAGCCACAGACATCTTGAGTTCAGTACAAACAACTAATTTAGGACTGAGTAGACTGTCTGATTCTGGACTTTAGGGATAAGGTGGAATTAATATAGGCTTATATAAAGCCTTATCTACTACAGAAGATTGCATTAGCTATGCAGAAACCACCATCTCTCTGGACACTTGTATTCCATTATAAAATTATTTGTTACCTGAAAAGACATCTAAGCTAGTCTGAAAGAGGTAATAAAGCAAGAACTCCTCCACTAGAGCCTAGTTTAGCTACAAATAAAGTAAATACCTTTATGCTATTGCTTGTTTATCTCCTTTGACAGAGATGGATAGGTCTTCACAGAGGGAATCGTATTTGTCTGCACAGTTGATGTGCATATAAATATGCTACAAATAAAATATTTCTGCCAGGAGAGAAAATCATGTTGAAATAACACCTGATTTGATGTAAAGTTTGAATGGTGTTTGGGACAACACGCTTCGCAAGCTTGGAAAGAGATGTTATGAAGATATCAGTCACTGAAGAGTATTCAGACTCTGCCCAGTGAATGAGATAGGAGACTTTTAAATACAAAGCACTATCTTAAGATAGGTACTTCTGAGTGTGCAGTGGTGGATTTGCCATTTTGCCCTATTTTGCTTAAACTGGGGATTTGCCATTTTTCATGTTTCTTTTCTTTGCAGGGTTTCATCATCTGCTAACATGTTCATATCATGCATATGAATTAAAAATGTTCTTTTTTTATCATCTCTCAACACTTGATAAATCTTAACTGTTGCTTGTCTCTACAAATGATAACTCAGTAGTTCATGCATTCACATTCTGTATTCTCCCAAGGTTTACTATTGTCAAATTTTGGGACAAGATGGCTTTCAATTTGTCCATGTAGAATCTGGCATATATGCTGTTTCTAGATCAGTGGATGGATGATATTTGTAGGTATCTTCTTAATATAATTGAGCACTATTTCAAGAAGTTAAACAGACTTTTCGGAAGATCCTCAGAATTTAAATGTCAGTCACTAAAAGTAATATTTCTTTTCTTCTTTGCTTAACAACAGGCAGAAGAAGCAGGACTTGCTGTGTCCGTTTTATTATGTGTGAGAGCCCTTCAGATCAGATCAAATGGAAGTGATGAAATGAAGACATCTGTGTGTAAAACAATTGCATGCCTTCTACCAGAAGACCTTGAAGTTAGAAGAGCGTGTCAGCTTACTGAATTCTTACTTGAGCCAACTCTGAGTGGATTTAATGTGTTGGAAGAGCTATATATGCAACCAGATCAAAAATTTGATGAAGAAAATGCACTGGTTCCAAACTCACTGCGTTGTGAGCTCCTTTTAGCTTTAAAAGCATATTGGCCATTTGATCCTGAATTTTGGGACTGGAAGACTTTAAAGCGACATTGCCTTAAATTGTTAGGGAAAGCAGCTTCTGATTCTGAGGATGATATAATTTGTAATATGTCAATCAATGAAACTGATCTCTTAGATAGTTTCTTAAGTGACTATGATGACACAAAAGAACATAAATATTATGATGGAAAAGATTCAATAAATAATCCTAAAGAAAAAGTAAGAGTGAAAAAACCAATTGGTTCTTCAGAAAGATACCAGAGATGGCTTCAATACAAGTTTTTTTGTGTGCTCTGCAAAAGGGAATGTATAGAGGCTCGAATATTACACCATTCTAAGATGCATATGGAAGATGGTGTTTATACATGTCCAGTGTGTACAAAAAAGTTCAAGAGAAAGGAATTTTTTGTACCGCATGTAATGGAACATGTTAAAATGCCACCTAGTCGAACACACAGACCTAAGAAGAAAATAATTCTGAAAAAAGAGAGATCGCCACAAAAGATAATGGCTGCCAGCAGTTCCTCTCCAGGACTTCAGGAAAAGCTGCATCAGCCACAACTGTCTGAAAACCTTGAAAATGACGCAAATGAATACGTCACATTTAGCCAATTGGAAAATTGCCAACTACAAGACAGAGACATCTATCCATGTCCTGGGACAGATTGTTCTAGAGTATTTAAACAGTTTAAATACTTAAGCGTACATCTAAAAGCTGAACATCAAAACAACGATGAGAATGCCAAACACTATTTGGATATGAAAAACAGGAGAGAGAAATGTGCTTTCTGTCGCCGACACTTCATGACATCCTTTCATCTGCGGGAGCACGAACGAGTGCACTGTGGTCCTCAGCCTTATATGTGTGTGTCAATGGATTGTTATGCTAGGTTTGGGTCTGTTAATGAGCTTCTTAATCACAAACAAACACATGATGATCTTCGTTATAAATGTGAACTAAACGGCTGTAATATTGTTTTCAGTGACTTAGGGCAACTTTACCATCATGAGGCACAGCACTTCAGAGATGCATCATACACATGCAACTTTTTTGGTTGCAAAAAGTTTTATTACTCAAAAACTGAATTTCAGAACCACCTTGCAATGCATAATATTGCAGTGTCAAATGGGGAAGCAAAGCAAACAGTAAAACTTGAAGATTCTGGTTCAAAAGGCAAATTCACTTATCTTCCAGAGTCTCAACTGGTTGAACAATCTGAAAGCTCCAGTCCGAATGAAAACCTGGATCCTACGAGCTCTCAGGAAACTCCACAGATAAAGGAAGAAGAGCTCTCTGATAGTGAAGATCTGGACAGTGAAAGTAATTGCAGTGTTCATTGTGGGAACCACAGCTCAGCTCTAAACCAAAACCAGGTGTCTCCTGTATTAATCGACACAGTGGCTCACAATCAAACAGTTCCTGATTTTCTCGTGTCCCAGGAAGGAGTCTTCCATTCAGCAGATGTAAAAGAACAGTGCTCTCATGAGGCAGTTTGCCTTGATGGAAAAAGCTTTCCCTGTGGCCTTGAAGGATGCTGCACAACACACAAAAATGCCCGAAGTATGCAAAAACATCTTCGAAGGGTCCACCCATATAACTTCAAAGGTAAAAAAAAGATGGAGATGAAAACTAAAGACTTTCTGAATCTGCTGAGTGATGCTCAGGACAGTAAATCCCCTGGAGACATTGGTACAGAGTTGGATCATAATTCAGATACAAATGCTGATTCTCCAGAAAGCCTGTATTACAATAAGGGAAACAATGGCCTGAAAGAAGAAAATTATCCTTCTTCCCCAGAAACATCTTTTTGTGACAGTTCTAAAGTATCAAATATTGAAGACAATATGCTGGAACTACTTTTAGGTTTGAAACATCTCAGCTTAAAAAATTCCAACATTCAGAATTCTTCAAGACACAAACCCTTTTTGAGTTCTTTGCAGTCCTATTCATCTAGGGATACCAAGTGCCCTGAGTCAGGAGTAGATGAAGCTACCTCAAAATTTCAGTTTCAAGAAGATAACTTACCTAGCCAGTATCTTACCCAACTGGCAGCTAAACCATTTTTCTGTGAATGTCAAGGATGTACTTGTGAATTTGTGACCAGAGAAGCTCTCTTAATGCATTATGTTAAAAAACATAACTATTCAAAGGAGATGGTTCTTCAGTTAAACATGTTCCAGCATCGGTACTCACCATTTAAGTGTCATATTTGCCAAAGATCATTTACAAGAAAAACACATCTTAGAATTCACTATAGAAACAAACATCAAATTGGCTGTGAGAGGATGACACACAAGGTTTGTTCTAATGATAAACTTGATCATGGAAGTTTATGTACAGAGGATATACATAATACTGTTCCAACATCTGTCTCTGCAACCAAGGTTGAATTCATTGAACATTCAGACCACTCTGAGCAGCTTTATCATCCCAAAAAGGAAGACTGCAGTTCTGAAACTGATTTGGAGTCCAGTGAAGAGACAGACAGTAGTGTAACAAGAAAAACATCTAACATCGCTTCTCTGGACAGTCATAGGGAAGAACTGGAGGCAAGAGAGGGAAGAGGAAGCAAAAGAACAGTTGCTAAAGGAAACTTATGCTACATATTGCATAAGTACCATAAACCATTTCATTGTATTCATAAAAGTTGCAACTCTGCTTTTACCAACCAGAAAGGTTTGATACGCCATTATAGGACCGTTCACCAGTACAACAAGGAACAGCTCTGCTTAGAAAAAGACAAAGCAAGAACAAAAAGGGAACTTGTCAAATGTAAAAAAATATTTGCATGCAAGTACAAAGAGTGTGGTAAGCGTTTTCTGTGTTCTAAAGCCCTTGCTAAGCATTGTAGTGACTTCCACGATGAACATATAGAGGATCAAAAAATGCTTTCTGAAGCTGAATCTGCAAGATTTGCTTGTAACCAAGCCCATTGCCCTGCTGTATTTTTTACTTTTAATAAGCTAAAACAGCACCTGGTAGAAGAACATGCCAGTGTAGAAAAAATAAACAAAGATTTTGAAATCCATTGTGACCTTAATGGCTGTGATCGAATTTTCACAAATTACAGTCACTACTCTCAACATGTGTATTTCCGACATAGTGAGTACTATGATAGTCTCTTTGGAAATCAGAAAGAGGAGCAAGATGATCTTGATAAGGATAAAAATGAACAAAATTATTTGAAAGACAATTTTGACATAAACAAGCAGAATGGGAAGCAGATAAAAGAAAAACCTAGAAGAATTAGCAAAAGTAAAGAAAAGCATTTGATTAATTTGAAAACAAAAGAGGAAGCCCTACAAATGTGCCAAGAGAAGTCTACCCAGACCCAGTACCCTTGCATGGTTCAGGGATGTCTGTCTGTTGTAAAATTGGAAAGCAGCATAGTGAGGCATTATAAACGCACACATCAGATGACCAATATGTATATAGAGCAACAGCTTCAGAAACTGGTTATTTGTGTTAAATGTGGCATAATGACAGAAAAACAGTCAGCATCTGACACAGCTTTAGGCGCGGATAAAAGCACAAAAGTTAAAGAGGAGAAATCAGCTCATCCTGAGTATGTGCAGGAAAGTGAAAAATCTCCCACTGCAAATACTGATCATGACCATCAAGGTCTAAGCAATGAAGACCAAAAGAGATGTCCAGCAAGTAGTGGGAGTCTTGATACGAATGCCTTTATATATTCAGGCACTTTAAAATATAACCACAGTTCAAAAACTAGCAGTCTTGAGGAGCATAACTTAAGGGAGTCCGTTAAGTGTAAAACTGAAAATTTATCTGAAAGTAGTGAAAGAGAAAGTGGCTCTTATCTCTCCAATTTACAGTTAGATTTGCAAAGAGAGAAAGATACAGAAGGATGTGAACATAGTACGGATAACCAAAATGCAAAAAGAAATGTACAGTGTACTACAAAAGACAAATTACAGAAGCAACCAGTGTCCAGACCATTTGACTTAAAGACATATAAACCAATGGGATTTGAGTCTTCATTTTTAAAGTTTATTCAGGAAAGCGAGGAAAAAGGTGACGACGATGATGATTTTGATGAGGTAGTGGAATGGGAGTCTCCTGAACAGTTTCCAGTTGATGCAATCTTGCAGAAAGATGGAGACTCTCAAAGGGAGAGGGATGTGCCGGTAAACAGCTTTGTGAAGGAAAAAAATGCGGTTGTACCCCAAAATAATCATGGTCGGCTAACAGAAATACAGCCTATCATTTCAGAATCGTCATCTGCCCCTTCTTTAGAAAACTTGAGGACTATCTTGGACAAGGCATTAATGGATTGTGGAGACCTTGCCTTAAAACAGCTTCATTACTTAAGACCAGTGGTTGTTCTTGAAAGATCCAAGTTTTCCACGTCCCTTATTGACTTATTTCCAACAAAAAAGGCAGATGAACTTTGTGTAGGAAGTACATAAGTAGTTTTTCTTAGAACAGATTGCCTCCACTACTGTTACATGGGGAGAACTTCAAATTAGAGCAGAAACTGTTACAGAACACACTGTTTAGGTTAGTTTAGACTGTTTAATTCCATGAATGTATAATATCTGTCAAAAATACAAGCCAAGTTAATTTAGCTCCCCATTTTTTTTTAATGGACAATGCTGATTTTGGTGCTATTTAACACATCAGAATACTGGGGGCTTCCTCTTGCAGAGTAAATGTGCATGATTGTATATGGAACAAGTACTAGGGTACCAGGGTTTGGGGGGTGATGGAGTTATTACTTGACTTGAATGTGCACCCTAGGGTGCTTTGTGTAACATATTGTACACTACAGCATCTTATATTTTTTGAGTTATGAGTTTCAATAAATTACAGTTTTTCACCCATTTGTTTACTGTATGGTAAATCTTTTTCTTTTAGGCAACTTTAATGTGCTTTGCTTTTAGTAACTGAATTTGGGACCATTCTTTGCGCCTTGGACAATGTTGCTTAAGTTTGACACATTTATAGCTAGCTAATTAGTCTGCTGAAGCAGTGTAGATAAGTTTTATTCTGTAATATTTTCTGTCCTCCTTGCAGACATTAAAGAATTAGAATTAGTGTGGGTAGAAAGCACTTGTCACATTACAAGTATTTTCCCTTTGATGAAAGAAGATGCTTCTCTCAGAGTGTATTTTACAGCATGTTTGAAATTCATTGAGAGACGTCCAAGACCCTTGCGTCACAAGAAAGGACTAGTGCAGGTTTTGGGCTCCCTGGTCTTTTTTGGATAATGAATAAGACCTAACTTGAAGATTTATAGAAGAAGTTATTTAATATATTAAGCTGTTACTTATTTTTTGTTTCTTCTGCAAGGCTCCAAATCTGTATACTGAATAAGAAGTGGTATTTCTTAAACTCTGTGAGGATGATATGAGCAAGCTGCAACCACATTTCCTTATTTACTGAGGGTTTGGGGTTTTGTTGAGGTGCTTTGACTTTAACATTATAATCTTAGAAGTAATAATAGAAAGAAAATGAAAACTTGGGAAAACAAATACTGGCTGTAGGCAAGAATGAAGAGGACTATCTTTTTTTAAAAAAAAAATATATATATATATATAAAAATATATAAAATCTGCAGTACTGTGTTATGAGCTATACTGACCAGAAGTGGCATCTACATGAATTCATAGAAGTTGAATAGTTTGAAAGTCCAGCTGAAAGGAGATATGTTGTTTATTTCTCTAACTATACAGTTCTAGTAGTGAAAGGATATTGTGCATGAATCTTTTCATTAGCTTTTTAAAAAGAAAGTAAGGTAGGATTAAAAAGATTAAATAATGCACCAGTGTCAGGCACTTGAGCTAGCTATTAGTTCAACTAGCAACTGTATCAGCCTTAATAAAATTGCCTACTTCTTAACTGGAGGAATATAGAGAAGACAAATGGATTCACTTAAAGCAAGGAGGTTGTCTCCAGATTTAGAAAGCAGGAAAGACACTTTTGCAACAATTCTTCAGACTAGCAGAGTTCTCTGCAAGGGTAACGGAGCTGCTCCTGAGTCATGTTGCACCGTGTGATCCGGTCGCTCCTCTCCGTACACACCGATGGACATTGCTGCATGCCAGGACCTGCAGTTGTCTTGCAAGACCTGGGGGCAACTCAGATTTCATAACAAAATGGGAAGAAAATACTCCTAGCATGCTTACACACCTAAGAAAGCAGAAGAAAAATAGATTACCTTCTGAATTTTTATTTCTGAGACGCTACTTTAAGATGTAATTGCAACTTTTGGTAATTATATTTTAAAGTAGCATATTGAAAATGTTATCTTCACTACTAACTGCCTGATTAGTTTCCTTCTCTTTATTTTTACACTTGACTAATACTCTAGAGATTGATCATAATTAATAAACTTTATTTGAGAGCTTGTTTTTTTTCTGCTGGTGCTTCTTGGAGGCTAACATTCATTAAAACATCCTCCTCAGTAGGAAGCTATGCTCACAGTGTCCCTGTTAACCTCTTGGAGTTTGTGAATTGGCCATTTTTACAGTGAGGAAAAGATTCTGCAGCTCTAGAATTAGTCCAAAAATGAAGTACAAAAGCGCTTCTGCTTGTCATGGGTTAAGTTTTTCTGTGTAAAAGACAAAAATTATATAAAGGTTTGCCTGCAAATGATCATGAATTGCTGCATGAATGAAGGCTTATTATAAATCTCCCTTTTCTCCAGTGTAATCTGCAGTGTATTCATCTGCCTGTTCTGATGGGAACGTAGGAAAGGGTTCAGTGAAAATTCACTGTCAAAAAGAGCATTTCAAAATTCAGACTGTTTGGAGGAATCGTGTCTTAAGTTGTTGCCACCAAAGAACTCTGAAAAATTATGTGCTGTTTAAGCTATGCATCTTTCAAGTTCTTCAATGTTCAGCTTTCCCATTAACAAAACCAGCCCTGCCACTTGTTGTATAACCAAATGTGCGTATTAAGCATGAGCTTTATGATGACTCTAGCTCTGTTATTCCATGGAGAGGTTAGTTTTGAAAGTTTTAATTCCTGAGAGACAGCCTGCTCTTACCAACAAGAGTTACTGTATGTGTGCAAATTACCATTGCTCCATGGAGTCAAAGATTTTACAAACTGCATGACTGAAGTCCTCGTGTCTCATTGATCCTGCTGGGTAGGTGTAATGTTAATTAATTTGTTGCGGTGTTCTTCAGTTTGAATACACTGCAGGTGAAGAGAGCCATGCAGACATTTTTATCTGTCAGGTATGGAGAAATTCCTGCTGTATTCTTCAGGGAATTATATTTAAAATGTGGCAAGTTTGTTCTTGGTGGTCATAGGATCATCCTAAAGCATATTCTGGCAATGGGCCATCCTGGGCACCACTGGGATTTTTAAGCTGGTCATCCCTTTTCCTTCCAGAAATGTTTCACAGAACTTTCTTGCAGAAATCTAGTATGTCCAGCCTCTCACTCTAAAACAAACCTCAGAAATACCCCGTTACCCAGTAAAAGAGACCCCCTAAGATGACTTTGGTACCTTTGGCAGAGCTCTCAACACAGCCGTTCATTCACGGATGCTGGTTTAGTGTTTTTGCCTACCTGCTGCGCTGTGGCTGTTACTTTTCCATGCAAGATCTTTGAATGTTACTATAGTGATGCGAGCTTGTGAAATTGCATTCAGAAATCAGCTAGCTTCTACGTGCTTTCTAGACCTTCTAGAAAAGCTCTTCAAGGAGATTTGACAGATCATTCTGCTGAACAGCTACAGGCTACAGTGTAGACAAAAGATAAAGCAAAATGACTATATTTCTTAGAAAATACAGTAAATGATTAAAAAAAATGCAGACAAGTTCTGTCAGACTTTTGACTAACAGCATTAAAATGAATGGCAGATACTAAACTGCTTTCTTAAGGATTGGCTGAAAAGGGAAATGTATTAACACCTCTTCTTTTTTCCTTTTAAAAGCTACCTATTTACTGGTAAGTATGGTGTCTCTGAACCCATTGGTATTTTGGAAAGCTCTGTTCATTTCAGCAGTTCTAGTGCTATCTTCACTTAACCTGACAGATACCAAATATGAAGAGAATTTGTGTTTGGACTCTGAATAAATACTCCATTTCTGGTAGGACTCCATAGTTTTATTCCTTTCATTACGTTTCACCAAACATTTTCTGTTTATCTTCTGGCAAACTGGGAAGGATCTGTCTGCCTTCAAAACAAACTGAGTTAGGCAACAACAAAAATAAGGAAACATTTAAAATATTTTAACGTGAATGTGTTCTTTGATCCCTACTTCCTAACCGTAAATTTGTGAGTGCAGGAAGCAGAGGGGGAGAGAAGGGCTGTCTCCCTGCTCTTGCTGGGGCTGCTGATACGTGTCAGCTCAAAATGCTCGCAGGGGTATCAGTGAGGCAGTAAATGTGTCGGAGCTTCCAAGAGGAGTCTTGCCTTCTCCTCCTCCTCCATTCCCAGTTATGAACTCCTGTCATTTCCTATGTGACGGCCTTGAAATATTGAAAAAATTCCAACAACGATAATACATTTTTCTGCCATTACTGTGCAAGGAAATAGGGCTGCAATTCAGGATATTAAAGCTATTTGCAATTGCAGTTAATGGGGCAGATTTGCATAATTTCTTATTCCATGACAGGAACAGCTTTCTTAGGACCTGGTTCTTTCACCAGGGCTACTTAACTACTGCAATATGGTGCAGTACTGCCTTCCCTGGCACCCTGCCTTCCTGCACTTGCATCCTTGCCTCAGGACTGGTTTTTACTTGAAGGATTGTGTCAACTACATCACTCCCCTTTCACAAATTCCCTATTTGACTCCTGTAAGCAAACTTGATCCCTTCTACGGGTTAAATCTATGGTCTCCCTACTATTTTTTACTTTTTCTATCTTCTTTCTTTCCAAGAGAAGCTGGGGTATGTGTTCCTTGTATTCTTACCTAGAAATGTAGTCCTGTCCTATGAAATGAAAAGCAAATTTTCACTGGAATAACAGCCTTGCTAATGTGAACATGACTGGCAGTGGTTTGTAAGAGCCGCTTCCTCCATTCCTTTCTTCCTCTCCTACCTGGTCCCTGCACTATTAGCTCTCTGGTACTTCACATGAGTAAATTACCATGGAGTACCAAGTCAGTGGTATCTCAGGAGGTATGCAACATACTGGAGACCTGTAGTTTGACCAGCAAGGGGACAGTTACCTTAAATTCTCTGGATTTTCAAGAGAAGGAATCTCTGTGCTGGGAACTCGCTGCAGCAACATCTGTCCCTCCGCAATGGAAAGTCACTGAACAAGCAGCCAAGCAAATGATGAACATGTGCTGTGCCAACCTGCTTTATTTCACCAAGGACTTAACAGAGCTTGCTCTAGCAGAATTTGAAGCGGCAATATTGCATTGAAAGCTGGAGGGAAAAAAAAAAAGAAAAAAAAAAAAAGCTGTTAGGGGACAGTCAAGAGGCAGCCTGCAATATATACCAGTGAAAAAATGGACAGGTACTTGTTTAGTCAGCATTAAATTTTACAAGTCACAGCCACAATAAGAAAAGTGAAAGGGCACTGACAAAAAAAAAAATGTCGTGGGGCTTTATTTTTGTTATTGTATGCAGTCTGCATCATTTGTACGGAAGAAAGGTAACACGGGTTGTGGACAGCTTCAGTATCCAAGGGATCAATGTCTCGTGCGTGAAGGGAAACTAATGGCCATTAGTTTGGTAAGTGGATGTGAGGTGCGTCTTCTCCTCAAATTATTACAAATAAAACCTACATGAGTTTATAAAGAGCTTTGGAACAGAGCAAATTAACAGGGACTCTTTACTGCAAATGAGAAACAAAGTACAAATTATTAGAACAGAGCTGTTCTGGGGCAGGTTTCCTGCAGGAGCAGTGACTCAGCAGTGACTTTGTGAGCTTTAGGTGAATGGGGATAGCTGACTTCAGTGGCAAGATTTGCACCCAGTAGTACAGGAGCTTTCTCCAGGCTCTATAACAAAATCACTATAGTATGAAATTCAGGAGTTTTGCCCTGAGGCAGGAAGAAACACTTCAAAGAGAACAGCTCCTTATAGCGCAAGGAAGTAGAGAGATGGTCACCCAGTAGGAAATTGGTATTGATAAGGGTTTTCTAGCAGATGCCCTGTGATGTGACTGGATTCAGTCTAATCAAAGGAGGCTCTTGAAAATCAAGGTTTTTCTTCCTATTCTCTGACAAAATGTTTGAGAGCTTTCTGCCAGGTTACTGTGTTGAGTAAGAGGAGGGCCATAAGTTGCACAAGAGAAGGGCAGAAGTGTGTACATAGGGAGGTAGAAAATCAAGGAGTTCCAGAAGAGTTGCTGGGAAGGGGCTTTGCTAGTATCTAGTCCAGATCCTCTCAAAGCAGGACTATTTCAAATACTAGAGCATCTGTGGCTTTGTCTAGGCATGTCCTAGGATGGAGATTCCACACACGTATCCTGGAGACTTGTCCCAAGCTGAGCTTCCCATGCCATTGGCTCCTTACACCATCGGGTGCTACCGATAAGCTTGGCTTCCCCGTCTTGTAGCTACCCTTCAGATAGCTGCAGGTAGCTTTGAGCTTGTCCCTTAGACACCGCTTTACCAGACAGCTTCTCCACACAGATCACATACTGGAGGAGTAGTGAGCAACGGCCGTACACCCAGCTGGCACTCCATCTCCCTACCTTTTTTATGACTGTGTCCTCGCAATGTTAGGGGCTGGACTTTCCTGCACCCATGGCTTACTCCCGTCTGGCCCCGTGGAGCCGAACACATTCAGCTTCTCTGCATAGTTCCTAATCTGTTATTGCCCGACTGCCAGTTGCCTCTCTCCTTCTCAAACTGCCAGTAGATGCAGAAATCAGCAGGCAGACTTTGGGAAAAATGATAGAAAAGAAGAAGAATTGAATCCTTCAGTCTTCTCCGTATCACCATCTCTCATGGATTAACAGAAACACAATTTTCCCCAAACTTCCTCTTGCAGCCGGCATACTAGTATAATGCTTTATTGTTACATATAATATCCTAATGTTGGTTTTGGCTCCAGATGGGCTTTGCCCTTTCTATTCTTGTGCCTACATGCCAGAGCAACATTTTTAATTGCCTCCTTCATTGCCTGTCCTTGATTTAACTTTCTGTATGTTGCTTTTTTGCATTTCAGGTCACTGAGAAGCTCTTTGCCTAGAAAGGTGTTCTGCTGAAATTCTTGTTTTTCCTGCTGAACAGTGAGGCAGCAAGAGGAAGAAGGAATAAAGAAAGAGAGGACTAGCCGGTTTGGGAAAGGTGATTCAAGTCTAGCATGTAAGTCCATGTTATGTGTTTCTGGGAAGAACGGCAAATATAAAATGTGCAGGTAATGACTTTTGAGGAGCAACAGCAGGAACTGTCCAACAAGAAAGAATGACAGAACTTTTTTGTGTTATCAGCTTAAAAGCATTTGGGAGATAGGGTAGGATTTCAGATTCATGCTGGGAAAATGGAACAGCATGAAAAAAAGATGCTGTGGTTCTATCAAATCTGAAATTGAAGGCAGCAGTGGAAATGACAGGGCATCTTACTAGTTTCAGCGGGAGAGATGTGCCTATGGTATAGCAGTACTCGGAAACAACTGATTGTTTCTGCATTTTTACAGTTACAGGAGGCGCAAAACTAGGAGAAAGCATATAGCTACCATACACCTCTCCTCATCTGCGATGAGCACAACTGGCACTGGTAGAAGCAGCAGTACTACTGAAGTCCTCAGAAACACCTCAAATTAGCACTGCTTAACTGTGGGGCAGGTTTTCACTGGAGCCTTGTGTACTCCTTTCTTCAGGATGGGGCAGTCTGTCATGTTCCTGCAGGATGGTTACTCACTGCATCTTTAGGACTGCGTGACGGACTTGATTGTTAACTTGGTTAATATTTGTGTGCCCTGATACCAGGTCCAGAAGTGCAGTTTCACCAACTCTCTGGGGTTCCTCCGCACACTGTGTACTGCTGAGGAGGGCTTGGGCAAGCTCAGCTGGGTACCGACCTAGATGCTAAGCTTCACCTGGGCAGTGGGTTAAGCTTGCCCTCGTCCAACCACCTCTGCTCCATCACTACCAAGCCACTCCTCTACCGCTTCCAGAGGGAGACGACAGGGTTGGTGCTCCAAGAGCGGGACCAAGGGGCATCGTGTTGGTGTACGCTGGCAGCCGGAGCAGCAGCAGATGGAGCCACGCGGGTATGAGCTGCCTTGGCTGCTGCTGCTGCCTCCTGGCACTGCTGCCAGCTCTGAGGAGCTCCTCAACGCTGCTGTGTGGCACTGCCACCAGGCCTGGATGCTCCTTGGAGCAATGAGGCCCTCCCAGGGCTCTCAGGAGGCCGCTGCCGCGCACTGCTCCTGCCTCCAGACGCCGCTCGGCAGCGCAGCCCCGTGTGAGGGGAGCGGGGGACCGGCCGCCTCGATGAAGCCCCTGGCCCTGCGCCCGCCCCTGCGTCTGGCCCGGCCCGGCCCTTCCCGCCGGCGGGCGCGGGGCGGTGGCGCCTCCCGCCTCCCTCCGGGCCGGGGCTCCTCCGGGCGCCAGGCGGCGCCGCAGCGCTCGGCGGAAGGAGGAAGCGCGGGAGCGGCGGCCGGGCCGGGCCGGGCCGGGGCCGGTCATGGCGCTGCCCGGCGAGCTGTGGGCCGAGCTGCCGGCCGAGAAGCGCATCTTCTGCTCCGTGCTGCTCTTCTCCTGGGCCGTCTACCTGTGGGAGGCCTTCCTGGCGCACCGGCAGGTGGGCGCCGCCGGGCCGGCCAGAGGCGCAGGGGGGGCTCGCGGCTCCGCCTCATGTGGCGGGCGGCGGGGGAGCCGGG
>JAUBNY010000441.1:156101-167224 GCA_032275445.1 Crypturellus soui | reverse complement strand
CTTTTCATACTGGGAGTTAATCACAACTTCTATTAGCAAATAAAACTCATCAACTGAGAACAGGAGAGGGATCTTTGAGTCACTAGTGTGAGCAGCCTGAAGAGGCAAACATGACCCCCTGTACCAGGGGAAAAATTTCTGTAGCTACTGAAAAAAAAAAGAGTAGCTATGCAAGATACCTCACTGTGCAGGATACTGGTGAGACTTTCTTAGAAAATCTTATTAGCAGTTGTGTTTGGTCATCTTTAACAGGTAAGAGCAACTGAGAACATGTAAGTTAAAGGCTGGTAGATAATGAGAGTGAAGAGCCTATTATATGAAAGGAGCTTGAGAGTTTAGTTTCACTGTAGTGGTTTGGACTGGGAGGGGATTTGCCACACATAAATATGCTGGCGAGATAAAGATTCACAGGAAAGCAACAGAAGTTGAAGACAATACTGACTCGACAACAAATACATATAAAATGGGCTAGTTACTAGGAGAGACTTCCTACTCTTAGAGACAGTTAGGTGCTGAAGCCAGTAGTGGAGGTGAAAACCCATGAAACATAAGCTGCTTTGTGTAACACAGTGCCTGTAGCAGGATTTTGGGCAAGGTAGGCCAGGCCTGTTCTTTGTGCCTGTAAGCAGCTATGTTGCTCATGGCGTTCACTCTAGTAGGTAGACTTGAATTACTTCAGTGTATTTATTCTATGGTTGTGCTCTTTACAGGTGGAGTACAGAGAGATGGATGAGAGTCTTGCAAACCTGTCAGAAGATGAGTATTACTCTGAAGAAGAGAGAAATGCCAAAGCTGAGAAAGAGAAAAAGCTCCCGCCACCACCTCCACCAGCTCCCGCAGAAGAGGAAAATGAAAGTGAACCAGAGGAACCATCTGG
This sequence comes from Crypturellus soui, assembly GCA_032275445.1. Taxonomy (NCBI): domain Eukaryota; kingdom Metazoa; phylum Chordata; class Aves; order Tinamiformes; family Tinamidae; genus Crypturellus; species Crypturellus soui. The sequence goes on along the minus strand of JAUBNY010000441.1, from coordinate 166,347 downwards.
TGAGTGAAGAGAGACCTTTCCTGTGGCATCTTTGCCTGCTTTATTGGCAGAAATTAAGGAAGTCAGGTGCAGCATCGTGAGTCCTGTGTCTAGTTTTGATCTGGTTATGAATGATTGTTCTGATCGTGCTTTTTTTTGCTGGCCCCATCTGTGGAAGGAGGGTTAAAAATGCAAGAAAGTAGCCTGATGAGGATGGGAATATAAATGATATAACTGCAAACAAAGCCAAACCTCTCATGAAAAATTCCATTTTTATCCTTATTAGCATGTCTTTGGAAACCTCCTGTTGATCAGAATAGTTGCTGTAGCACTTGACTGTCACCTGCTCATATATGAACATTAACTTACTCTTCTGAGAGAATTAAGTTAGATTTATCTGGAGAGTTGCTGCACAAATTAATTGATGGTGATTCCTGTGACTTTAAATTATGAACATAATCTGTAGTTCTTAGTGGATACTCTTTGCTTAAACTTCAGTGCTTTACTCATTGCCTGTGGCAGAGTTGTAAAACTGCACTTTGCATTGGGAAGTTTATTATTCAGCCTTGTTCAGGAAGCAGCAGTGGAATTTTTGTGGTATTAGCAGTACATTCTCCGTTCTTTACCTCTGATGTATTTACAGCAACCAGCGTTTGGTCTCATGGTGCTGTATCAAAATGCTTTTTGCAAAATTCACATGCCAGAGAGGTTGTACAAAATTCAATATGTGCTAGCTGGTTTAAACAATAGCAGAAATTTAATAGTTGAACTTTTGCCACTGTATTGCAGATATTGTCTTCAGGTCTGCACTTCATTTGTTTCTTCTTTGGCAGGCAAGTTTGGGCATGTTGACAGAACATTTGAATCTGATACTAGTTTGAGGATAGTCACCTTTATTTTCTGGAAATACTGAAAGCCACATTTGTGTTTTATTTGTTAGGGCTTGCCACTGGAATTTCTCTTCAATTACAGTTGTGGACTCCTATCTTGATACAGGAATTCTATAGCTCATACAGCTGTTCGACTGAAACGTTTGAAACAATAAAAATATCCCTTTTCTCTCCCCTTCATAGTGGTGGCTGATCTGTTAAAAGTAGAATTTTAATAGGAACAATCAAGCAAGTATCTTAAGTTCATTGTTTAATTTACCTTGCACTTCTGGGATTTAATATGTAAAGTACAGTACTAATAGACTTCCAGTGTATATCTTGGATGCCATTTAGTGCATCTAAGAATATTCCAGAGTTCAGTCAGAGGTGCAATGGATGAAGAACACCCAACTTCCTGCTTTCTAAAGGAAGAAAAGGTGCATGAGTCAGTGACAGGCTTATGTAATTCTGTATATATATGGAAACGTGTTTAGCAGTTATTCTGCAGGTATTATGTATAGTCAGCTAGATACAACCTGTTTTTAAACCTAGAATTCAGATCATTGTCTTTTCTCCAGGGACAGACATCCAGTGATATGTGTGAAACGTGGGCATGTGAAAGCAGACACGAGTTTTCTGTTGCTTTCTGTGGCTAGTCTTGCTGTATTTCTAAAGGCTTCCCAAACTACGCACATTGGTGGATCTGTCTATTTTCTAAGATGCAGGCACCAGAGTGTTAACTCATCTTCTGCTGGTTTTTAAGGTGTATTGAGACATATAGTTCCAATGAAGTTAGCAGGGTAACGCATGAGATCTGCTGTGTATTTGAGTTGAGCTGTGCTCTTGTCACTTCTTTGAAGCAAGACCATAAATGTTTTGGAAGAAATACTAAATAGGACTGTAGTATTAGAGCAAGATGACGTATTTAGCAAGGTACAGAAGTTAGTTTATATTACTGTTAATTTATCCTCATTTCTGGGCTTTATTTTATCAGGCCTGGAAATGTTTCAATTTTCATTGCCTGATTAAAGCTTAAGAAAACCTAGGTAATGCAGTAGAGGTGTAAAACTCCTTTTCATTTTACTGCCCTTTGTGCTGAAAAATCTAATTGTGCAAACTTTAAAAAATGTAGTAATAACAGTAGCTGATACTTTATTACTCTGTACTCAGAATCAATTAATATTAGAAGGACCATATTAAACGTTACACTGTAGGAAATAGCAAAATGTTGGGCTTACTCGGAGTTGGCTCTATTAAGATGCTTAGCTGGGGGGGATTTCAGATGTTCTGGTTATGTAAACCCTTAGAGTCTGGATTTGCAAGATTTACTGTAAATCACTGCAGAGCAATTTTAAAAGGGATAAGAGTATTTCATTATAGTTTAAGCTTCCTTAATTATCGTGGCTGTTTTTCTTTTGTTTGTTTGTTTTCTCTGAGAAATGATATTTGATAGCAAAAAGCTTCCAAATTCATTTTCAGTGTGGAATTAATATGAGTTTCTGTTCCATGATATCCACTTTGGAATCAAGGAGCTTGCTGCTGTTGTTTTTCTTCTTCCTTACATTGGCTAAATTGGATTTTTGTTTTCATTGCTGCCTGAAGATTTCCTTTTCTAGCCTTTTCTAGCTCCTGCTCTTCTAGTTTTGTCAGTATTCTTAGTTTGTGGTAATCAATGTTTTTAGCTGCTGTTTTCCAAGGAAATGTAAGATTTAATATGATTCAGATGAATATAATTTGACTAGTCAGATTTAGTGGTGCTCTGCCTCTGTATTTCCTTATCTGATTTGCCTGTCAATTAAATTCAGCACTTAGTTTTGGTCATCTGGTGCTACTATGCTTTATTTTAAGGCAATGGATGATTGTATGAGCAGTGGATGAGTGGGTGACCAAAATGAAATGGACTTCTTGGACTCTAGCTGCTACTAACACAACAGAAAGTTTTGAATATTCTTTGTAACTTAAGCTGAGAGCAGCTCTGTCCTCTCTGCTCAGTGTCATTGCAAAGTCAGGAATAATGACTGCTACAGGCTGGTGTCAGCACCTTTTCAAATCTGTAACTTATAGAACATGCAGGCATACTTTTTCATGCAAATATCTGCCTATGTTGGAGGGTAAATATTTATGTTGGGTTGTGGTATTCCCTCCCTGAGTGATGGAAGCAGGTACTGTAATGTTGGCACGTGTTCCAGTAAATACAACCCAATGCTTTTGGTGTAAATCAAGACAGACATTTTCTCTTGCTATTGCAAATACATTGGGTTGATAGATAGCTGGTTTTGAGACTTCTAAAGCCTACTGGAATACAAATATTTCTCCTCTGTGTCTCTTTTGAGTCTCTAAAATTTTCTGCTAGTAGATTGGTTAGATATAAGACTTATTCTTCAATTGTAACTACGTGAAAATGTGTTTCTTCCGTAAGAGCCATATTCAAACATGTGATAGACTAGTCCTTTTATAGCAAACTGAATTTTTCTTAGGAAAAGGCTTAGGTCACAGTAAAACTATAGTGCCTTGAAGCACACATGCTCAGTTTTGTGGGTATCTTGGGAGCTGTTGAAGGTTTTTTTTTTTTTTTTTTCCCCCCCCTATTATTATGATTTAATTTTACCTGTATGTTATGGTGCAGTGCTACAGTGCACATAGCTTTTCAAAGTACAGAAATGCTTGCTTTCATTTTTGTATATTGCTTTAGAATTTAATCTGAACTACCAATTTATTTTTTTACACTAAATCAGGTTTCTCCCTAGAACTTCAAACTACTTTCTAGTGAAGTTGCCTACCCCATTCCTAAACTCTACTGAGTAATCTTAACAACTGTGTTTTGAACCCTTCTCTTGTTTGAAGATGGCTCCTTGAGCAGTCATGGTCTCAGAAGTGACTGTTTCATTAGCTACCTACAGGGGTTTATTCCAATGGGGTTTATTCCAGCTTCAGGAAACGGCCGATGTACTGACTATTGGGTCATTCCTATGAAGAACTTTGCTCTGAAGGTGTCTTGATACATGTCTGGACAGCCACAGGAGGATTAGCTGTCTCTGCCATGCTCATTGCTTCCTGCTCTTTGGAGCTGAAAATATGTTTAGACTAACATCTATCTGATTGTAGAAGAATATCACTTAAGAGCTAAACTCAGAGGTGGTTTCTCTTGTGAAGATTAGCAGAGTGTAAGATGACCTATATCAGCTTGTTCTGATAGCCATCACAGCTGTACTCATCCTTTCCTGTAAATATTCTGTTCCCAGTTGTATTTCAGTCCTATCAATACTGCTATTTAGGACTTGCATTCAGGCAAATTTGAGACCTCTTCAGATCTTTCAGCTGGGTGCTTTAGCCTTCCTCATTTTCCAGCTCTGGATAGACCGAAAGCCTCATGTCTTTCAGTGCTGGGGATGATCATATTTGTGATCTGTTAAGCCGAGTGTGTGTTAGTACTGCTGATCCCCACGTTGTCCTAGTGTGTGAAGGATTGTTGGTGCACCAAGGGCACTAAAGCCAGAGTGATTGGCTTGTGCCTTTTATAGGCCTTGTTCCTTCATCAAGCTTCAAAAAGGGTTTATGGCAAAAAAACAGGCTGTCTTGAAAGTAAGAGACTTTTCAGAATGGTATAAAACTTCCATTTGCCTGTTGGGAGACTGGCGAATGTCAAGGGCAAGATTACTGAATTCTTGTGGTTTGAGACCCATATGATTTAATAGTACCCATCCACCCAATCTTTAACCGTTAGCAAGAAATGTGATCTTATTTAAAATCCAGTTATTAATCAAGTTGATCATAGGTACTTAGCCACAAGCAATGTTACATACAGTGTACTCCTAAATTTCCCATAAAAGTCTGATTTTAAGGGTTCCAGTAACATGGATAACACTCCAGAAGACCACAGAGTTCGGTGCCCTGGACCTATATTCCAGAAGATGGGATTCTCAGAAAATGGGTTTAGTTAGTTGGTGGAATTTAATACCTAAAAACGCCAACTGCCGGGCCTTTATGTCCAGTATGATATAACCTATGGAGTAAGGTCCCTGAGTTCTCCTCTTTCCTTCCACAGGGCAAGCAGGAGGACTTCAAGACGACAATTCTGGAGGGTATGGAGACGGCCAAGCATCAGGTGAGGGTGGCGTTTGATGCTTGCCACTTAGTAGCAAGAGCCGCCAGGTTAGGGATTGATGCTTGCAAGTGCGCATGGGTGTGGGTGTCCAGAATTTAGCAAGGTTGTTTGCTCACCTGTTTTAAAATAAAGTGAGGGATATTTTCAATCAGTTGAGGGCTGTACCAACTATGGAAAAGAAACCAACTTGCATTCAAATGCCTCAGGCCGATCTCTCATCCCTCCACTCCTCTCCATGTTCAGAGGAGTCCAAAAATACAAAATACTTCTTACATAGCCGATTTCTACTAGTTAGAGTGATGCTGAGAGCTCTGGATTTCAGAGCACTAGGCCCTTTTTCTAATTTGAAGAAGAAACTGCGTGTGTCGGTGTGTTTTTATTTTGTTTTCCCTTAAGGGACTGAGTCTGAACTGTGCCAGTGGTTAGCTCAGAAGACTCCTCTTTAGGGAAGATTAGTCTGCTTTTCAGTGGACAGACTGTGAATTTCATTTGACGTTTGTTCTAAGCACCAATGCCAGTGGTTTGCAGCTATCGTTTAATTCACGCATTTGCTATCTTTGTTATTTGGTACTTTTAGACTGAAAAATATCTTCCTACAACCCTCCTGCTTTTGTTCTCAGGGCGAGTGAGGATTAAGGTTTTAAGAAAATAAGTCAGAGGCTCCAGAACTCATTCTGTATTTCAAAGCTAAGCTTTTTGAAGCAAATACAACTTTGCAAATACAACAGCAAATACAATTTTGAAGCAGATACTCATCTGAAAGTGCATCCTTGCTGCCTTAAATAAAGGAGCCTAGTTATGTTCTGAATCTTATCCCTTATACAGAATTTCTGAATCCTAGGAGTAGCGGATTTAAGGATGCATTGCCTCTTTCATTTTTGGTCAGACATTGGTTCTATTTGCAAATTCTGTTTGTTACACTGCATGTACACCAAGAATATGCACTAGCAATTGAAGTATTAAGTAGCCAAATAACTTCCTTTCAGAGTACTTGAAGGATTTTTTTCATCTGCAGATGTTTCAGTAAGTCTTTGAATGAGCAGCATCCCTCAGGATTTGTCCTGTGAGGGAGAAGATCATGAAAACCTCACAGTTTGTTGGCACTTAATGGTTGCTGGTACTTATTCATTCTGGCAAGTGTGTATGTGTGCATGAGAAGTCTAGGCAGGACACTTGCTTCATTAATTAAAAAGTTGCTATGTACTGTGTTGACAAAAGTGTATTTAGCTCTGGATTGAGAGCCCCTTTGTCATGTTGCTTTCATGACAGAGGTGAGGGAGGAGTCGGGAGGGACAGTTTAATCTACCTGAAAGTGGTTTAGCTTTGATCTGTAGTTGCAAAAGTAAATTCAGGTTCTAATATGATTTTCTGGTAGTTGGAGCTAATTAAATAATCTCTTTGCTAATTTTATTTAGACTTTTTCTACATTGTCCAATGTCAAATCTTTTTTTTTTTTTTTTTTTTTTTTGGTCTGCCTTCTAAGTATTGATTCTTGTTGAAGACAGCTCCTGAAACTAGACTTTATATTAGTATTACCTTTATAATAGGTATTGTCAAAAGAGATCTAGCCTTAAAAATAACAAAACAAAGAAACAAAAAGCCCACCAACACTTGAGGGTCGCACAGTTGTTTTTGATTTTTCTAAAGAGCATGGAATCCTCTCCCAAGCCATTTGGGGCACGAGGTTCTTTGGTTTCATGAGTTTTAAAGAGATGAACAACAAAGCTTATCTAGAGACTGGGCAGCTGACATGCAAATCCTCATCTGCAGGCTCTGTGTTAGCTGGTCAGACATTGTGCAGATCAGTCAGCACAAGTTTGTAAAGGAAGTTGAGTAATGAGGCATTTAAAAGTTTTGTTTAACTGACTAGCCTGAAAACTACTGCTAAGCGTTTTGCTGGCACTTGAGGAACTAGAATCTGGAAGTTTTCTTATTTTAAGAAAGTGGCAGAGAATTGGTACCATGGATTTGCATGAGGGTGGCAGAGTTTATGTATTCCTGTGCAGATCCTTGCACAGTCAAACAGAAGGAAAACAGAAGGGCTAGGAGAATGCCGATTAGGCAAGAAAATTGAAGCTGTAGCCTAGCTGTGGGTTTCTATTCCATAGCTGCATATTAATATCAAAGTAGTACTTATGTGTTATTTTTTTTCCTGTTGTTTTCAGCTTTCCTTCAAAGTAGGGCTCTATATTCTCTGCTACTAATTTCCTCTGGTGTCAAATTTCTGTAAATGGTTAAGACAGTTTCTCTACCTTGAGTTATCACACAGCTCTTTTAATCACTGCTTATGATTGAATTTTATTAGCTTCACAACTGTTTTCTTGCTTTATTTATTTTTCTTCATCTTGGGGACATAAAAATGCTTGGAAATTAATGGTGCGTGTGGTTTGATCAGAACTGAAAGAAAAGGATTTCCTGCATTTCCCCTGTACAATAGCATGCACCTCTGCATACGAACTGCAAACTTTCAAACAGGTGTCTCTTAGTGTTACATACACTTCAAGCTCATCTGCCCTTTGATATTTACCACAATTTTTTCAACAACTCCAGCTTTAGTAGTTGGAAGAGACCTTCAAGATCATTTGAGTCCAACCAAGATCGAAGGGTTTACCCTTCAAGACCATGATCTCAATCTTATTATATTCGTGCTTCTTTTTTTCCCCTTGCGATGTATTGGCTTATGTCTTTCCAGATTAAATGTCCGCTCTACTCTCTTTCTTTAAGTCACTTCCTAGGATATGAATTTTATATTGTCCTCACTGTATTTTGCATCTCTGCTTTGCTCCTTGTGCCTGCAAGATGCACCCTCCACAGCCCCTCTGTGCTGCAGCACTCCCTGCAGCTCTGTCTTGGCTTGTTCCTTTTGGTACAATATAATTTGTACTCAGATAAGATTCAGAAGGGATGTAAGGTAGACAGCTTTAGTGTTAGCTCAGTGCCCATGCTCTTATAGTTTATTCAAACTATGTTAGCTGAAAAGGTGCCTTTATGAATGAAGTCTTTCCACATACAAGTCTCCTGCCTGTGTTCAGTGTTGGTGTAGAGTGTTTACATGGAAAATGCAGAAATCTGATGTTTTTGATAATAGGTAACGCTTGGGAAGGAGGATAAAGACGTGACCTAAACAGATTTGCGCTACTTTTCAGTGCATGTTGTAGATATATAAAATAGGTAAAAGAGTAGGCCAGGATGGCTTTCTCCTGGCCTAGTAAGAGAAACTCAGTGCAAATGAAAGCTGGGAAGCAGATGAAGGGACTCTTGCAATGGCATTGTGCATGTGGCTTAGGTCTTTTGGCTTTGAATGGGCTCCACAATACTTTACTACTTTGTTAGAAACTAAAAACCACACAAGGCTGTTCAGATTTATTGATACACTCTGCTATCCACCTCTCCTTTTATTTCAGGGTTGCTTATTTATTTATTTATTTGCCGTGATGCGGCTCTTCCATTGAAACTAGATGAGATCTGTAATTTCAAGAACTGTCTGAGAAGCTGTGTGTCTTGCAGAAATAAATGGAGAAAATGAAAGTGTAGCATGAACAGTCAGCATGTTGACTTACGGCTATTCTGTATGTCTTGGCCAGGATGTGTAGTGTGACGACACTTGCTAGCAGTTTCTTTTGCAGTATTTGTAGACAACCTGTCTTTTTATTGTAGGTGTGGAGGGCGCAGCATTCCAGAGTAGACTTCCCCATGACCGTATGACATCTCAAGAAGCTGCCTGTTTCCCAGATATAATCAGTGGGCCACAGCAGACTCAGAAGGTGTTTCTGTACATCAGGAACCGCACAGTAAGTTTATTGTAAAAAGTATTGAAGACAAAGGTGTTCAAAAGGGCATTTCTGTGCCATGATACTTTGCAAAGTGTTTTTGGCAATAATAATTTCTATAATAAACTGTGTTTTTGAAGTGTTGTTTTTAAATTGGGACACTGCTTTTAGGTGCTTTAAAACATAAATTGGATTCAGTACTTTCCCCTGCACTTAGAAAAGATTTATTATTGTTGCTGTTGTTATTATTTTTAGAAACCGTAAGTTACTGTAAGAATTAACAGTAGGAAAGCAAACGCCAAACAAATTCTACTCTCCACTGGAGCAGATGGAAAAACAATCTATCCAACAGTGTAATGTAGAACACAAATCTACTGAGGAGAAAAATCAATGACATAATTAACATTAACAAAAAAAAGCTGATTTTCCTGATTTTCCAGTAAGGTTCTGGGTATCATCTCACCCATCATGACTATTTATCTTCATGAAAGATATGTGCAAATGTGTTTCCCTTAAAGGAAATGGCCTTAAGGTCTGCCTTAAATACTTTCCCAGTCCCATGGGAGGTCTTGAAGGTAAGAGGACCTTGAGAATCGAGTGTGCCAAGGTAGAAGGACTGAAAGAAAGGAATTAAGTGTTAGAGTTCAGGTATTCAGGTTGATGATGGAGAGTTGTCATCGCCCTTTTTCTTCAAATGTCCGATCCTATAGTTCATTAAAGGTTCAAAGCCCTGAATGGCCTAGGTATTTAAAATGTACAGTGGCACATCTTGGTGTTTAGCCCACAGCAAAGAACACGGACAGTGTTTCCTAACAGCAAATCTAAACAGGCTCTACCAAAAGAAATTTCCAAACAGCCTTTAAATTAGGCCTTTCAGAGCACTGCAGTAATCCAGTCTTTAAATAAGTGCTTCAGTTCCTCAGGCCCTTAATCTAAAATAAGTGTGATAGTCTTTCTATTTAGTATTTGGGGGTGTAGGGAAGGAAATTTTCTTCTTGCTGTTAAGGCAAGCAGAAATTAAGAACACGAGAGAATAACTTTGCTCTTCACATAGTTATTTATGATTGTGTAGGGTTGAGGGATAGGGTTTAAATGCATCATTTCTGGGGAATGTATTTTTCTGTTTTTCTTTCATCAGCAATATATTGCTGTAAAAAGAAAGGACAAGAGAAAATGAGATCTGTTTGCAGAAGCTTCTCAAGACAAGTAAATATCAAGAGCACCTAGAAAGCAAAAATCTCCAATATATTTTTACTGAAAAATTCTGAAAAAAATATGGGGGTGAGAAGAGGCCATATGCTGCTGATTGACTCGTATGGTAGATGAATTTTGCCTAAATGTAGTAGCATCAGCAGTGTTCAGTCAGCCACAGCTCTGATAAATAACCCTTTCAGTTGTTTAGACCTGAAAATGCTTTAACATTTGGGCTTACATTTGGACATGACAGGAACTAGCCTTAGGCTGAAACTCTTTGGAAGACCAGCCATTCCAGACCATTAAAGTGCGGGATATTTTTTTTTCCC
>JAUBNY010000441.1:103807-120885 GCA_032275445.1 Crypturellus soui | reverse complement strand
CCCTCAAAAAAAGATATGAGTGATGATAACCAGGGATTGTGTTATATGGAGCTATCAAAAGGCTTAATTCTGCAAGGATTCCCTCACCGACTAGTTGGAAAGTCAGGATAAGGAACTGCAATTAGAGATCTAGGATAAAGGAGAGATGTGGGCATCAGCAGCTCTGCAGATCCACATGGATCTTTCACACATCTACCTAGAACTGACCATGCCCCTGGCCAACTATGAACGAGAGGTAATGCTGGTGGGCCAGGACATATGGTGAGGGTGGGAATCTTAAACTATGTTGCCAATCATCTCACTAAAGTGGACCGGCTTGCCAAGGGATACGTACTCAGTCTTTTCCTGACGTCTTTAGAGAGGAGGACACTGGGTGAGTTTTACTTGCTGTATCCCACTGAACATCTGATACCACCAGCTGAACATCTGATAGTGTCAGTCCCATCTCCCTGCTGAAGTCTGTGACTGTCAAACCAGGTACATTGGGCCCAAGATGTCACAGAGGCAGAGCTAAGCCGGGGTAGGGAGGACATCCAGCCCCCCGACTCCCATCCAAGTGTGTCCTCTACTCTGAGCCCACTCGGTGCCTGTGGGCTAAGCACTCCTGTAGCACCATGAGGTGTGATGAAGACATTGAGGAGAGTCATCTGCTCCTTGCCAAAAGCATGAGATGCTGCTCTGAAACTGGACGAGCCCTTTTTTCCCCAAAAAAACAGTTGGCACAAAACAGAATAAAGGCCCTGGGAAAAGTTCCTGACACCCAGAGATTAAAATACAGCAATGTGCTATAACAGACAGCTTAAGAGGATGCTTATAGATTCATCTGAAGAAAAGTCTATCTCTAGGCTTTAATGTAACGTCTGTGGTGCAGAGCCCAGTGCCACAGCAGCCACAACCACGGGCGACAGTGAGCAGCCTCGTGCTGCTGGCTGCTCTGCCAATGCTGGGGGCTAACTCAGGCACTGCAGATTTTCAGCAGTCGAACATCCTGCCACAGCAATACTGACTTCTTCATCAGAAGCACAAAGTCCAATAGAAACAGCCTGTGGGGCATGAAACACGCTACAGGATGGAAGCGATGGCACAAAGATCTTCCAAGGAGCATGAGAAAACACTAGAGGGAGCTGACGGGCAAGCTGCAGGCTCCAACCATCGCTACCAACAGCTTTTTCTGCCCAGTTTCTGCATCTCCCACTAAAGCAGCAAGACCAAAGGGCTGCTGCTTCTGTAGTGCAATAGTGCCTGGAGCTGCTGACACCTCAGCAACTTCGTCTGGAAAATTTACTTACATCAGTGTTGAAACATGAAGGCTGAAATTACAGCTTGTGCTTGGGCAGCCCTTGCTACCAAAGCAAGAATGTTGCCTCTTGCACTTCCCTGCAAGATTTTCCATGCACTCTCTTTGGATCTGTTCCCAAAGGGCAGCTTGAGAGACACGATCGCAGCCTCCTGCCATGTTGCACCAGGGGGTCAGATACTGCTGGACACTTCAGGGAGGGAAGAGAGCAAGAAAATGAGATGTATTTTGCCCAAAACAGCACAGATCCTGTGCTTTCCAAATAGGACTTTTAAGGCAATTTCAGATTTTGGATAGGGAAGCTGGGGCTAGGAAGAAGAGATGCCTTCTCAGAAAATTTGAATTTGCAGAGTTGCTAATACTGTTTAAGCAAGAGCTCAGTGATGGACTAAAGGTTCCAGCTTCTGCCAGAGAAATAGCTATTTCTCTACCAATCAGAAACATAAATATCAGAAACAGACTGCTTATGATATAAGGCATATTATAAGGTTGAAGACAATCTTCAAGAGGAGAAACTTTGTCTTCCTACGTGTCTGTTAACTGGCTTTCATACAGTCTTCAAAAAATGAATGATTAACCACAAATGAGCTATTTTTTGAAATTTCAGGGAAAAATGATTTTTTTTTGCAATTTAGTCTCAAAATATTTGTTGAATTTCTTAAAGACTTAGTTGCAAAAGTTTTACTACTGCATAAGAATATGAACGTGTAGGTTTGCGGTGGATGCACCTCTATAACCTAGAGAGGGCTCACGACTCTCAGGCCCTTTGCACTGCCAGACAAGAGTTTTTTTCCAAGGCGAAATGCAATATCCTGAGCTGTCTAAATAAGTGGAATTTGGGCTGCTCTTGTATCCCTGTATCTCTAAGCTTTCAGGGAAACTTCATACCTCTCATTTACAAGGTAAAAGTGAATATACATAATTTACCAACAAAAATGCAGATTTCTGCATATAAGGTCCTTGCGGACACCCTGCAGAGCAAGCAAATGTGATGGAGCAGCAACCCTGGGACCACCCAGAGAACGTCCTGCAGAGCCTCACTAGTGCGTTTCCTCACCCCAGGATGAGCTGCTAGTGGACAGATGAGAAAACAAAATGTAATCATGTAATAATGAAGCTTTGCCTTCCTGGGAACTGGTCTCTACACCAAGATTTCAGACTCCTGCGGGTAAGGGAGGCCCAGAGCTGGATTTCCAGCTTCACAAGCAGGATTATCATTTCCCCCTGGATTCATGATAGAGAATAATGACTGTCTGTAGATCAAGGGTCATTGGGGCCAGGAGGAAGATCTTGGCTTGGACTATCTTTCCCATAGGTAGTCGTCTAGCACAGAAGGGAGGTTGCACACTCCCTTCTTCCCACAGCTCCCACTAGCTCCCTGGAGCCCTTGGCTGTGGTTATCCCATTCCTACGTGTCCCCTTAACATCAGGGATTTAGTTTGCTAACTGACCCTGAGGAAAGCCACTCCCAGAGCCAGACACTGTCATGCACAGTTCCCTGCTGGATCCTTAGTGACCTGTATTTCATAATACCAGGCACTATATCCTCTACAAAGCAAAGCGATGGTGTAAATTTGTGCTAATCACACCCATAGAAATGAACCAATCAATGAAATGGTTTTGAAAATATAAAACTCCTTTTTCTGCTTCCCCACCCGAGCTTTGTTAGTGACAGATTAACCTGGGCATCAATTTGTCTCTTCTACCCACCAGCCCTATCAGCCTCTTTCACCTTCACAAGGCACACGATGGAAGTGAGTGCTCAGATCCGCTCCAAGTAAAGAGCAAAGACAGGGGATGCAGTAGGAATCAGGACATGTTTTAAAAGGCATTCAGTGCCTGTGAGTTATTTTAAAATATGCTGGAGTCTGCAGCTCTTTTCAAAGTGAGAAGTAGATCTTATCGGACAGAATGTCTTCTTGTGTCAGCTGCACTTTGAGGGAGTCCTCTCATTAATAGCACCCAGAAGAACCGGAAAGCAGCACATCCATATCTGTGGCTCTATTTTCCTCTCAGGTGATGTATTGATATAGACCAAGAAGGAGGGAAGAGTTCTTTGTAACCCGTCACCATTCATCTGTGTTTAGAAGATGGTCGGGATACTGCAGATTGGGATTCTAGTTTCACATGGGGAGAGACCATGCAGCAAATATGCACCCTTCCTTACTAAACGGAGCTAGAGCTTCAGACTGAGGCAAAATCCTGTTAAAATTTACTCATTTCACTCATCTTTCTCTGCTACATCAAGCTGACAGTGCCAGGCAACACCATTCTGAAATGCCTACCATGCCCTAAATAAGCTATGACAGTTTTCTCTAATCATGGAAAGACCAAATGGAAACAGCTATAATATTTTCATACACTATTACAAGATCAGGGTGACAGGAACACCATCAATGGGCTTAATTTCAAAAAAAATCTAATTTAGGTGCTTCCCATGCTGCACTGAAGTTAATGGAAGCTAGGAGAAGGCAGCACTTAAGGAAATAATCTATAAGAATTCCAAATCAAGGACAAATCAAAAGGACAACAGTGCTTAAAATAGGCACTTACAGATGACGCAGTTCTGTGCCAAGTAGAAGCCACTGTAGAGTCACTGATGTAGCTCCGGCGCGTCAGCAGCTCCGATGCACTTAAGTTACTTTTGGTCCTTCGGGAGCCCAGTTCAGAGCCATTCGCAGAATCCACCACGGCACTGGTCCGTGCTGAGCTCTGCTCAAGCGAGTTTGTTCTTGCATGGTTCCCTTCAGCTTCAGAGAGATCTACAGAGGATTTGCACATATTTGTAATACTTGAAGCTGCGTTTTTCTCCACTTTGGCTTGAGAGTCGTCCAGGGAATGTAAGCCTTGTCTTGTTCTCCAAGAACTTCTCACAGTGACATGTTTTGTTTCTGATGAAACGGTGTCTAAAGAGCCATGGTTCTTCCAGCTGATTGTCTCTGAGGATGGCTCACTGTTCCTTTCCTGGATTTCGGAAGGTTTTATCATAATGCTGCTTCTTGAGACCACAGTTTCTGCTCTACTTCTCAGAGCTGTATCTCCAATTCTGTCTGTCTCAGATAACTTCAGAGCAGTTTTGCTAGTTGCCGGTGAGGGCTCGTTTGATGCAACTCTGATGTTGCTGGTGGTAACATGCCTTTCTTTTATTGCTACATCTGCGCTAGTCCTTGAGGATGTTGGCTCAGAAGGGAAGATGGTGATACTGCTTGTCATTTTATTTGTCGTGGTTTTGGAAGCACTTTTCTGTTTTTCTGACTCTGCCTCAGAAACAGTCCCTCCCATTACCGCTTTCATGTCTTTTTCAATGATTGCTGGTTTAATGATGGCTTTTGACCTCAGAGCTTCTCTTGGGCTGAATGACCGTCTGGATTTAAATCCTCCTGTGCTGGCATCCGATGTTCTTATAGATTTGATGGATTCTTCATCATTTACACTATTCTTGTCATTTTCAAAAACAGATGCTCTAAAAACTCCCCTGGAATTGGAGAACTCTTTGGAATTGGCTTTCTTTCTTGTCTCAAAGTCCAACTGGGTGGTTGCTTTTCTGTTTCTTCCTGTTTCTTCTTCTGAATTAGTTTTTTCATGACTACTTTGGATGGTTTGGGAATCTGTTTTTAAGACAGTATTTATAGGATCTGCTGCTGAAGTTGAAGACTGTTCTGTGTCTTCTTTATCAACACCTGTAAGAATCTGCAGAATGTCTTCTTGACTCCTTGAGCGATGTGAACGCTTTATTAATGTTGAAGGCTTTGTATTTTCAAGTAAAGTGTCTGTGAAATCTTTCTCCTGGGAGTTTATTGCTTTTTTAGCCCTCCCCTCTGAGGGTTGCCTGTGAGATGCAGTGAAGATGTTTGTTCCTTCTGCTTTAGAGCTGATGGGATCTGGTGGTGATGTTTGGGAAGAGAGGTGATACCTATATGCTGAAGCAGTCCCATTGGAAGAGCTGTGATTACCCTTGGAGAGGAGCATGTCCACGGAGTCAGCAGCTTCTGTTTTCAGCTTCTCAGGCGCAGAATTCACTGATTCCCCTTTGCTTGACTTTTCATCTCGTGCATCAGAGTTGTTTTGGCAGTTGCCTCGCAGCATCTTTTCAACCTTGGATTTTAGGCCTGTGTCATTAAGAGGCTTAGAAGGAGCTTTCCAAGATTTCTGCTCGTGTGCAGCCGGAGGATATCGACTGAGGACGGATGGCTGCTCTTTTGATCTCTTTCCCTCATTCTGTGTGGCAGAGCCTTCCTTCTGAGCAGATGAAAAAGTGGAGCCTAAAGATTTCTCTTCTAGTCTTTTTGTATCTGTGGCAGTAGCATCTAGAAGGGCAGATGTACTGGATCCCTTTCCTGCTTTCCTAGTCATTAAGCTTGGGCTGGGCACTTGCTTACCACTGTGGCTGTAGCTGTCATTGCTTAGGGAGAAATCCCTGTTCCGCACCCTTTCCCGTCGGTGCTGGGGTGAGAGCTCCCTCGGCTTGTGCTTGGCAGCTGCCAGATCAGCTGTGATACCTCTGTATTTAGGTCTGTCGTGTTTTCCCCTGCTAGAGAAGCTCAGGTCTTCGTTTTCTACCTCTCCATTCTCCAAATCTTTCTGTTTCTTTATTTGCATTTTTATCTCTTCTAATTGACCAATCAAGAGTTTGTTTTTATTCTGTTCACTCAAATAACTGTCTTGCAGGTCATTGTTTTTGGCTCTCATTTTTTTAAGTTCTTCTTCTAAAGATTCAAAATGCTTGATCTGTGTTTTAAGTTTCTCGATTTCCTGGGTCAGATCTTTCACTTTGTTGTCTTCCTGATTTTTATTCTTTTGGTTTTCTGATTTATTCCGTGCTTCATTTTCTACATGTTTTAGGTAATCCACACTTCCCTTCCTCCTGGTTTCTTTAGAGGACAATGCTGGCGACAAGTCATCTTCAATTCTCAAATCATTTCTGTCCATGAGATTATTTGATGACCTTTCTAGCAAGTTGGATGCATTTCTAGTTTGGTCTACCCTATTTAGTTTATTGTTTTGCTCTAGTTTCTGGGTTAGCTCCTGGATTATTTTTTCATTCTGCTTTTCTCTTTCATTAAAATGTTTTCTTTCACTGATAAAGCTCAGTGCTAAGGATTTCAGTTTTTCCAACTCACCCGTTAAGCTCTGCTCATTTTTATCTAGCCTGTCTTCAGATGCTTCAAGCTCTTTCACTTTCACTCTAAGTATTTCTAATTCCGTGGATATCTTTTTGGTCAGGTTCTTTTCTTCATTAAGGCTAAGACACAGCTGGGTACAGTCATTCTTGCTTCTGCTGAACGCTTCCTCCAGCTTTTCCAGCTCTGCCATTCTCTTCTGAAGTCGCTCAATCTCTGCCTTCAGTTCTCGGGTGAGGCTTTCTTCCTCTTCAAGTTTTTCTTTCATTAACCGGCAAAGCTCTTCTGCCTTCTTAATTTCTTCATCCTTGCCTTCAATCTTCAGCACTCTTTTCCGCAGGGCTTCGACATCAGCCAGCATGCTGGAATTGCTGCCTTCGGCCTGGATAACTTTGTCCTGGAGGTCAAGCAGCTCATCCTCTGCTTTCTGCAGATTCTTGGTTGCTTCCTCCAGTTCATCGAGGCGGCGACTAAGACTCTGTAATTTGAATCGTAGGTGGCGATTCGAGGTCTCCTTGTAACCTGTGAATTCTGCCATGTTTATGCTTATTCCTTCAGGGTGAAAACCTTAATTTTTTTTCTGGTATTTCTTTGGACAGAGGTAACCTCACCCTGAAAGAAAAGAAAAAAAAACTTAAAATGAACATAAACAATTCAGCATATAAATATTTGCAGACTATAAATCAGTATATACATATTCATATAAATACTCTTTTAAATTAAACATGTTTCTGAATGCTAAATTAGGATGATAAGAGAAACAAAACTGTGAAAAAGAGCCATAGCCCATTCACTTGGGTGATGCAGATTAGTTCCAAAAATATCCTGTTACTGATAGCTGAGGGAAGGAAGCAGTGTCTTATGCTGATTTGGAGGGAAGCTGCGTGCAGTCCCCAGCATCCCTTCACTCTCAGCGTTCAGTGGTTGACACCAAACTGCTTCTTGGACAGGTGAGGTTCATACATGTGTTTGACATGGGTCCCTGCATGAAATATCCATGTGGTGGGTACTTCTTTCTGACGCACGGTACAAGTCTCTGGGTGACTCTTTACAGACTCTTTACTGAGATTCAGGGGACCGTAAACAAGATGTGGAAATTAGAAAATCCAAATGCTAAGAAAACTGGCACAGCCAGTGCAAAGGAAAGAATGGAACAGCCATACTCTTCCTACATGCAGCAAAACACAGGAAAAATCATCTCCTCAAATGATCTATATCAAGAAAACTGAAGAAGGAACAAACTGCAAGGTAATAGGAGCTGATGCTGCTGTTCCACTGCCCTTCTGGCACAGGGGCTGCCAGGAGGGTCTGTCCCAGCACATGATGTTGCTTGAACTGACTCCTGAACACCCAGAGCCCAGCAATGCACCATCTGTGCCCTCGACACACTGCCCTTGCAGCAGCTCAGAGTTCAATATTGCAGGACCGAGCAGAGACTGACCATCCCTGGAGCCAGGTCTGTGCGTGCAGAGCTAGAATGGAGGGGAGCTGCTTTCCTTTCGAGCCTGAGGAGCACCATGTGCCTGTGTGCAACCTCGCAGTGCAGAGACATGCGACCCGAGAAGTCACTTTACGCCTGTGCTGAAGGTTTGTTGCAATGGAGCCAAACACAGGTTTGCAACAACCTGCAGAGCTGCTCCCATGTAATGGGACACCATTAACAAGGAGGAGATCCCCAGGCCCCACCACAGCCCCTTGGCTTTGGCCTGCACAGCTGGAGCAGGTGATGGCTGCTGCCACCAGCCCATCTCCTTCCACACTTCTGCTGAAACCCAGGTCACTTGGCGAGTATCTCTAACCGGGTCACGGACACGTATCCCTAGGACACCGCATCGCGGAGCTTCGTGTTTCTCCTTCCTCTTTCTAAAGCTGTCGTCACCCTCCACTGCTGCCCGCTTGCCCACCGAGGTGATGAGCGGCTGCAGGCGCTGCCCCGTCCCCTCCTTGCTGCTGCTGACAGCGAGCGGCGATTCCAGGAGCAGCAGGCGCTGGCACCGGCTGCACATCTCCCGGCCCGGCCATCTGTGCAATGCTCTGAGGTAGGAAGACTTTTTTTTTTTCAAATGTGTTCAGTAGGGAGTAGCAGCAGGGGGGACGGCTGGAAGCTGAGCGCGTCTGAATGGTTAATGGGAGGATCCAAGATCCCCTTCCGGCTCCCTGAATTAACATTGTCTTCTCCTGGGCCCAGGGTCTCCTCCAGCCCCACACTCGTGTGCAAGGGGCCAACACGAGTACGAGGAGGGTGAGATGCCAGCAGCTCTGACCCGCACCCTCGCCTGGCCCGCCTGTGTTGATGCAGGAGGACTCGGCCGGCCGCATTTCTGCTGGAGCTCCCTGCAGAGGAAACACTTACGAGTTTCCTATTTCACAGCGCCAAGAAGGGAAGAGCAGGATGTGGGGAGGAGACGGGGCTGTTAAAGGAGACTGCAGAGCCCTGGCACGAAGCCTTTGACCGAAGGTGATTCATTTCCTGCCAGTCGGAGGAGCCGGGGACGCAAAGAGCCACCGGCAGCGCTCCGGGCGCCCCTGTCCGCAGGGACCGTCCTGCTCGGGGCCGACCATGATATTCCTGCTGGCCTGCGCGGGTCAGGCAGCTGCAAGGAGTGGAGCGGAAGAGCCAGCGGGGAGGACCCTGAGGTCAGCTGCGCCTGCTGGCCGGGCAGCGGCCGCCGGATGTGGCTCCGGCTCCCTCGTCACTGTGGCCGCATCACGCCACGGCCGCACACTCCTGGGTTCATTACCTCGGGAAGGCCATGCGGGCCGCGACTCCGCATCAGCGCCCTTGGCTGCGAGCAGGGAGCGGCGCTCGCCTCATCCCGCCCCGCCGGGATGTCTTTGAGAATGTCACAGGAAAGGACGAAGCGAGCGGCCACGCAGCGCCCTGAGAACACAACGCTGCTCCCAGCCTGCCTCGGAGCAGGGGGTTAATGGTTAACTCGCACGAGGCCCGGGTCAGGCCTGCTAGCAAACAGCAGCTGCACTCCAGGCTTGCTCCGAGGTGCCGGTTTGCGGGTGCTGCGGCAGGGACAGGCCCGAGGCTGGCGGCGACGCGCGGTGGCAGCGCTGACTTGCAGAGAGCAGCCGCTCCTCCCGCCGCAGCAGGGCACACGGTGCCGGTGAGCGCCGCGTTAGCGCGGGGAGCAGCTCCGGGCTCCTCGTCATGGAAGGACACAGCGGGTCAGCGCACTTCGCATGGCAAGAGCAGCCTTACAGTCTCTTTCCTTGGAAAGCACTAGAAAATGGGAAGCTACCTCGAAAGGCCGGTGCCCAGAGGGGTCAGGGAGCCGGTCTTCCTGTTACTCCTTCTTCACCACCTCAAATATCCCTGAAGCATCAGTTGCCATCTAAACGGAGCAGTGTCCCTCCTCTCACATGCCCAGAGCCTTGAGGAAGCCCCACAGTGGAGGGCAACAAGGGCTCAAGCTCCGCAGGGAGCAGCAGGGCTGCAGATAGAGGACACACAGCCTCTGCAGTCAGAAGAAAACACTTCCCTGCTAAGGGTACGGCCTGATGGAGTCTCTACCTGGAAAGAGAGGAGGAATGGGAACAGTTTCCTGGGAAGGGACCAGTTACTAATGGTGAACTACCATTTCCCCCCTTCACATCTGCACATGGTAATTCTACAAATTGTGTGTGTCGAGGGGAGGCAGGGAGGTGCCAGGATTTACACCTATCCCTCAGGCTACCTTCTCACAGATCCTGCACCATGAAGAACAAGCTGAGGGACAAGGGGGCATCACCCCAAGGGTTACTCTGCTCCAGTATGGCTGCCAGGGGCAGCTCGAAATGCCAGAAGATAAGCTGATTTAGGGGCTGATTCCACTGATACAAATCTTCGGAAGGGGAGCTAAAATTCAGCTCAGCAACTAGTGGGAGAATGACAGATCCCCTGGCAGAAGAATGCCAGCCTGAGTAGCAGAAGACACTCACCCAAGGCCAAAGGGATCTTCTAAAGACATTGCTTTCCCAATAAACCCTTCTGAATCTCTAGCATCAAGGTCCCCCCTGGACAGACCACAGGTACAGAGACCACTTATCTTTGCAGTCAATCTTTCCTACCTAATTCTCTGTTCCTTGGATCACCGGAGGTCTCAGCATTCACAGGCTTTGAAGCCTCCTGATTAGCCAGATCTTCCCTTGCAGCCTGCAGGAGTCAACCACTGAAGTTGTCCTCACTCCTTTCCAATGGAGCTGCTTCAGCGTTTAAGGATCACAACACATCCTAACCAGAAGCACGTGGGAATTAACTGTTTCACTACAGAGCTGCAAGCTCTGATGTTGGACTGCACAGATTCTAGGCTTATGGAGGCAGTCCGAGTCACTAACTGCTAACAAGCGGGGATTCTCAATGCTTGTGAGACCCCCAAATAAAATTTCAGACCATGACGACATGAAATTGTAGGTCCTTAGAGGCTAAAACATTTTTCTCAAAACTTTTTAGGACAAATTATGCATAAAATAACTATCCTAAGAGCCATCAATAGGGAATAGTTGTAAGATCTCAAAGAAAGCGGTACAGGACCATTACCAAGATAAAGAGACCCTGTGATGTATCAGAAACATATATATCCTATAGTAAACTCCTCCAGGATCAACAGGACCCTTAAAGTCTTTCTCTAGTTTACTGATGGGATTTGTGGGGCTCACTAGATCACAGCTCAACTGCAGAACTCTTCTATACAATGCACAAATAGCTCAAGCGCTGCAGAAGCTGCATGGGAATCCCCTTCACTAGCCCCGTGTTGCTCCACAAGAACAGGACTTCCCTCGTGTCCCGCACACACACGCATGCGCTCGACCAGCCTACAGCCACTGCTCCTTCTCTATCTGGCCCAACCTTTCCTGCAGAAATGACTCATAACAAACTATTTCAGCCGATTCCTCCAAAAAACAAAGCAGTGTGAGCACTGCTTCAAAGCCAAAGGCCCCTTGTCATCTTTTGCTCATGCATCACATGCCATTTAAGCAGGAATACAGTGAGCAGCTATTCTTCCAGACATATAAGCCCTAAGATAATCAACTTTGTCCTTCAAAGAGAAAAGGTTGGAATTCCTTGGCTCTAACTCACCCCATTGTGAGGTTTATATATTGAAGCCCGATTTGGTCATATTCTGCAGACAATGGTAAATTCCAAGGAGACTAATTTCATCATCAGAGCAGGATCTACATTATTTCAGGGAATATGCCCTCCCCCTCTCCATGTTGCCGTGGAAAGGAAATAAATTGTCCAGGCTTAGATAGCTAAAGTGATGGGAAAGGAATTCTAAATAAAGATTCATTTCGGGATTTAAGGAGACTCCTGATGCATGAAGGCACTCAGTGCAGAATTGAATAGTTTTAAGTAGCTAAACTTGGGATATACCTCTTGAATGAGATTAGCATCCTTTGGAGTCATAAATTTGCAGAACTTCAGATGAAGAAACACCCCACATCTCATCCCATACATCTTTATGAGAGATTTCCTAGTGCTTTCTCCAGTCTACTCTCAACAGTCACCAACAATGAAGCTTCAATGCCAGTTCTGGATCTATCTCTCATCCTCATAACCCCAACGTCAGTAAGAGATTTCAAAATAATTTCTACTCTACAGTATTGCTTTTTAAATCCTTTCTTCTTTCTAAATAGATTTTAGTGCTGAGGAGTCTCTAGGACCAAAGGAATTCTGTTCTAATCTCTTCACAGGGGCCAGAGACCATCGCTAACATAAACGCAAGACCCAACAGTAAAGCCCTGTTGCCCAGTGGACAGTATAGCAAGAGCAGCTTTCCCAAAGCTACTTGAAGAGCAACATGTCACAAGATATTTTGAATCATAGTGTTCACAATCTGGGTGCCAGAAGGAAGGCAGGGCACTAATGTGTGCAAGTAAGAAACTACTGGGATTTATCAAACTGCCCAATTCAAATCAACTGCAAATGAATTTAAGTCAGAATCACAACATGGAAATTCACTGTTTAAGTATTTTCACAAATCTGATTCTCTACCTGATTTGGTGTGATGACAACCCAAATATGGGTAATATGCAAAGGATGTGGAGACACCCAAAGGATGTGGCCCTGAATACTTGCAAATTAAAAATAACTCAGATGTAATTCACCTTATTCTATTTTAAGTTTGTGAATGAACACTCATTTTGGAGTTAGCTGCTCTTTCACTGAATAAGAGGATTTTCACATTTACGACCTAAAATCTTCACTTTTTTTTTTTTCTCTCCTGTTAAAGTTGCTTTCTTTGAATGTCTTAAAGGATAGAGCCATAATACAGCCACAAAAGTCTTTCAGCAATCTGGAAGATGAGCAATATATAAATATGTGATGGTGAACGAATTACTTGTGACACTCCTCAGGGGCTGATGCTGGGACTGGTAATGTTTAATGTCTTTATTAATGACTTAGGTGATGGGATGGAGTGGGCTGTCAACAAGTTTGTGGATGATGTGGAATTGGGAGGGAGAGTGCTGGAGAGCGAGGCTGCTTTTCCGAGGAAGGCTGGGGCAGACAGGACTGTCATCGCAAAGCAGTGCTAAGTCTTGTTGCAGGGGTGGGATACAGCGAGGCACCAGCACAGGCTGGGGCTAGCGGGCTAGAAAGCAGCTTTGCAGAGAAGGATCTGGAGTCCTGCAGGAGAAAAAGCTGAAGGCAGCGTGGCCTTGCGGTGAGGAAGGGCTGCACTAGCAAAAACGCAGCCAGCGTGTCCAGGATGGCTCTGCCCAGCAGCTGTGAGGGCACATCTGGAGCACGTTAGCCAATGTGGGTTCCCACGGGACAAGAAAAGACATGGATGTATAGGGACTAGTCTTGCAGAGGCCACCAAAAGGGTCATGGGCTGGAGCACAGGACATACAAGGAGAGGGTGAGGGAAATGGATTTGTTTGGCCTGGAAAAGAGAAGGTAAAGAGCAGAACTTATTGCAGGCCACTGTTACCTAATGGGAGGGTGTAGAGAAGATAACCAGGCTCTTATCAGAGGTGTGTAGTGAAAGGACAAGATACAAACTGCAATGAGAAAAAAAATCCAGTTAGATTTTTTTTTCACCAGGAAAGTGCTCAAACACTGACATAGGGGCCCAGACAGGCTGTGGGATCTACATCCTTGGAGATACTCAGAACTCCAACAGAAAAAGGCCCTGAAACCTCCCCACTTCCTCCTCAGCTGAGATGATTAATTGCAAGATGATTTATTGCTCAATATATTTATCTTAATAAAGGAGAACAGGGAGACATTAACAGGAACAGCCTTTACAAACATAAATGGAGAGAAAGGCTCCCCAAGACCTCCTCAAGCAGAAGAAGGCCCTTTAAGCTCTTGACACAGCCAGAAATAATTCCAGGGTTTAGAAACCAAATCTAATTGAATCTGAGCGTATCAGTATCATAAATAAAGTTTACATTTCTAAGATAGAATCAGCAATATAAAATGATAGCTTTAGATGCAGCGAGTGTTTTAAGTTGATTTGAGTGAAGACTGGCATCACAGACCTCTGGGGTCCTTCCAACCTCAATCACTCTATGACTGCCCATGACCATTATTTTTAGCCTGTCATCGATATCAAAATTACAGCAGGGCTGATGCAGGATTCAAACATCAGGACTGTTATTAATGTCAAACAGCATTCCTGAGGAATGGTTAAACAAATTTTGTTAAATCAATTTCTTAATTTCTTGCTCAGCTGGTAAATATACTGAAGAAACTGACACTCAGTTCCATGTAGCAAGAGAACAGTAACCTTGCACTATTATTTTTCCAGAAATAACCAGAAAGACAAAAGCTATTTCACAAATAGTAAAAAATAGAGGAAATGGCAAAAATAATAGGGACGGTTCAGTTAAACCTAACTGTCCAAAACACTGATAACATGAGAAAAAGTCTCCCAAAGGGTATTCATCTGACCTTCCTAAGGTGACACTGCTTTAATCCGGAGGAAGGGAATTGCTCCTGAAGTGCCTGATTCTGTCCACTGACATTAAAGAAAATATAAATACTGGCTCAGACATAGGCACCTGGATGGCAGCCATCTATCCTCAGATAGATATGTCCTTATGTATAAGAACTAGAAGGTGACAGTTTGGGAAAAGTTTTGAGAAAGTTCAAGAAATCCATCAGAAGAATATTATTTTTTGCCTTTAAAATCAGAAGAAATCACTGAATGTCCAGTATTTTCACCGGAACAAGACAAGCCTGCGTTAACCGAACAGCCACAACGACACCCACTTAGATTCGTATTCTTGAAAACATGTTCTGAGGAGGCATGTAGAAATCTTAAACGCTGAATTATTCAAAGCAGATATCAAGCGAAAATGAGACTGTGGTGAGTAAATACCTTACTGGAGAGAAGATTTTTGGCCGATCTAAAAAGAAAGTATTATAGCACATTTAGCCAAATTGTAACTTCACTATAGAAAGCTGACATAGAATTTTATCTACTTAAAAAGTAACTTAGGAGTGAACATCACAGTGAATTCACTAGGATTTACTACGTAACTCATTCTGATTCTACATTTTTTTCCCTGTAGATTTCTCATTGGGTTTTCTGTTTTTAGGAAGTGCCTGCATTTCCTAACTTAATTTCTAGTTACAATTATCTTTTTTTTTCCTGCTTTCTTCTCTTTTCTGTAGCACCTTTGCAGAGAAGGACCTAGTGGACAACACGTTGACGATGATCCACCACTGTGGCTGTGTGACAAAGAAGACCAATGGTGTCTCAGCCAGCGGAGAAGAGTGTCACCAGCAGGTTAAGGGAGGTGATGTCTGTGTTCTCCTCGGCCCTGGTGAGGCCACACCTGGAGTTTTGTGTCCACTTCTGGGTTCTCCAGTACAAGAATCCCAGAATCCCTGAATGGTTGAGGGTGGAAGGGATCTCTAGGGATCACCCAGTCCAAGCCTTGCTCCAGCAGGGACACCCAGAGCAGGGGCACAGGGTCCATCCAGGCGGGTTGGGAGATCTCCAGAGCAGGAGCCTCCACAGCCTCTCTGGGCAGCCTGGGCCAGGGCTCGGGCACCCTCACATCACAGAAGTTCTTCCTCGTATGAAGGTGGAACTTCCTGTGTTTCAACTTGCACCCATTACCCCTCGTCCTGTCGGACAGAGATTAGCAAAGGGCTATAAGATGATTAAGGGAGTGGAGCACCTCTAATATGAGGAAAGGCTGCAAGACCTGCCACTGTTTAGCTCGGAGAAGACTTACAGGGGATCTTATGAATGTTGTGTAAATACCTGAAGGGAGGGTGTAAAGAAGGCAGATGCTGGTGCTCAGTGACAAGACAAGAGGCGACAGGAACAAACACAGCAAAAAGTTGTTTACTGTGAGGATGACCGAGCACTAGGACAAGTTGCCCTGAATGGCTATGGCACTCCATCCCTGGAGATACTCAACAGCCACCTGGACATGGTCCCGGGCATCCTTGTCTAGGTGATCTAGATGATCTCTGAAAACCCCTTTCAACCTCAGCCACTCTCTGATTCTTGTTTACCCACAGAGTTTTTAGCCATGGAATTATTTTAAACATTTCTGAAAATTTAGTATTTGGGATGCTTACTGCAGTATTTTGATAAGTCCTAATTACCACTGACTTTAAAAAAAAAAATCCATACTTTTTTTTTCCATCATTATTTACAGTTTCATGAAAATACCTTTTTAGCAGCAGGACAGTCGCGACCACAGACACTTCCACTGCGACTATAACTGCACGACCTACACAAAACAAATTCAGTCGTTTCACAGATGTGTGCACAGCGGCCAAAACGTTCAGCTAGAAACACCTGAGCTACATGAAACACTGTGAATTGGGAAATAACCATATTCCAATTCAGGAAGTGAAATGAAATTGCTGCTACTTGAGGTCTGTACAGTAACTGCCAGGAGTCCTTTGAGGGATGAAACTTCCTCTCCAAATGCATAAAAGCATCTTATCACATACTTGATGTTGGTAGCAGAGTACCCTGAGCACCAGCTACTTGTGACTTTAGATCTTCTCCAGCATGCTCATGTAGGAGTAACTATAGATTCCCCTTCCACACAGTTCTGTTACGTCAAGATAAAAATACTGCCAGCTCTCATGCATTTCCGTCTAATGCTACAGGACTTTATCTCTCTCAAACACATTTTGCAATTAATCATTTATCTTTTGCTTATGTCTTTAAAGTGATCATGTAACATCCCTCACTGTGGCTGTGGACGCCCCAGCCTTCAGCGATGGCAGTGCTCGTCTTCTATGGTACCCATCATCGGGGCATGTCCATACATCAAGTTTCAGGCTTATCAAGACCTCAAAATGAATGGAAATTATTAAACCCTTGAGCTAGAGCACATTTTATTTCATTTTGTTTTTTCTTTTGCTTTTGAAGCTGTACCTAGGGAGTTCCAGGGGTCTCGGAGAGCAGCACTCAGTATAAACTACAGAAAGTAAATAATTTCCAGAATATGCATAACTACAACTCGCCTTTTCGTAGTTCATGGGGAGCTTTGCATGTCAGATCCAAATCAAGGACGAGTTTTGAATTCTTCAGTTGACACCTGGTCCCATTGCAAGGGGAAGAACAGAGATTTTTTTTCTTTTTTGAGCATGTCCATACCCTTGTGGATAGGGCATAGACTTGGAATTCCTTCCTCCTCCTCCCCCAGATGCTGGGGTGAGCTTAGACCCTCCCTGCTCTATTTTCTGC
>JAUBNY010000441.1:39390-54622 GCA_032275445.1 Crypturellus soui | reverse complement strand
AAAAAAAGTAGATTTATAGGCCTCGACTTGCCATAAGAACAGAGGATCAAAAAGAGGATGGAGCTCTGTGTCTGTGGAATAATTTTCCATTTTCCATTTTTTTTCCATTTTCTATTTTGTCCTGTGTCCCTAGTGGTCACACTGGCACATCCTATGAGAAGGCATTCTACCAAGGGCACAGTGGACAAGCAGTCACCATGATGGTTATAGACTTATATGTACCCATGCGTTATCTTATTCTTAAGATCAAGGGAAGAGGACACAATGAAGACAAAAGGAGGAAATGATGATGTCTTTAAAATGTGCTACATGTTTCAAATTTATGTGTGCAATTATCAGTTGCTGTCAGCCTGTATTGGTGCATGGTGTTGTTCCATCCAGGTGCTGGGCAAGGTATTTTACTTTGCTGTACCTGTGGGTGCCTGTTTCTACAGGTTACTGAGGCCACTCTGAGTGGGAGCCATACCCTGCAAGATGGTGATTATCCCTCTCAATCTGATATCATCCATGAAGCTTTTAGGTGTGCACTCTGTCCCATCATCTAGATCATTAACAAAGACACAAAACAGCATTAAAGTCACTGTGAGGGACACCACTGGTAGCTGGCCCAATATAGCCAATTTCAAACCCACTTTATCATTTGCTATCTGAGCAGGTTGCAATCCCATGATTGCCTTGACCTTACAAAGTAAAGAGCCTCGCAGTGATGCTGGACCACTCCCTCAGACACATCCCATCAGGTCCCATGGACTTGCACATGTCCAATTGGCTTCAGTGCTCCTTAACTCACTTTTCCTCTGGTGTGTGTGCTCTGCTTTGCTCCCATAGACTATACTAGTAGGATCAGGAACATGGGCAGCCTGAAAGCAGTTGTTACTAGTGAAAACTGAACTCCTGAGGCACACAGATTGGTGAGGAGCAGAGCCTTTTCCACATTCTTTGTCATTGTCTCTACTGCTGAGGTTCTCTAACCTTCCTGAGGCTGCCAGTGAACTTACAGAATTCCAGCTACTCAACCTTCTGCTAATTCCAGCTTCAACTCTAAGGGCTCTGATACAGAATGTCAGGTTAGTGTTTTTGTAGGACAGTGTTAAAGATGTGAGCCCTGCTCATGATGTGAGGTCCCTTGAAGGTGTTCAGGGTGTCAGAGAGGAACACAGCAGCCCATACAAGGGGTAGGGAGCCAAAAGTATTTAGCTTGTTTTGTGTCGACTTCCCAATTTTCAGGAACAGCTTAACCAGACCTTAAGAGACTACGAAATTGGAAAGTGTGGCTGTGACAGAGCTCCTGATGAAATTAGCACATCGATGAAGCACCATGTGTGAGAGACACTTATTAAAACTGACTAGCTAGCGTGTGGCTATACAAAATGTGTAATGGAAAAGCAATGGCTTGCCTGCTCCCCTGGCTCTAGGGATTTACTGACTGCTCATTCATTTTAAAGTCTAACAAAGGCTGACTAAGACACAGATGGCAAAGAGGCAGCCTGGAAAACCATGCAGAAGATCTTACTGCAGAATCCATCACGAGGTCGAAAACCCTGAGAGAATGCTCGTGCATGGCTCAGTGGTCCATTTATAATGAAGCCAGTCAGATCAATATTCTTCTAAACAAATTTTAGACACCCACAGCTGATCTTGTCACTGTGAGCTCCCTTTCTGGACAGAAATGACTTTGGTCAGTGGTTTGCAAGGCGCTTGTTAGAATCTGGGCATCATGCAGTGGCCTTGGGGACACCTGCTTGAGGATGGAATGAGCTCTAAGCCCAGAATTCCACTAACTGCAAAAATAGCTTTTATTAATTATCTTCCATGTACAAGCTTAGTGTGGTTCCACTGCTAAAATGTACATATATATCAATGACCCCTCCTAAAACTACCCAGATTGTTCCATTTTGGCCAGTGCTGACCAGCACAGTTAGTCCCAATTCCACCACCAAGAACACAAACTTTTCTTAGGGCTGCCTGCTGTTCCCCCGCATAAACCCACCTGTCCACACAAGGCTACTCACCAGAAAATTTTAATTAAAAGTATGTATAAAAAAATTAAGGGGCACCAGGTCTCACTGCTTTTCCAGTTCACACTTCAGGATCCACCCACGGGCTTAGAAAGGTGCCCCTAGTAGAAGAGTTTTTAAATGATCGTCCCTAAAAAAGACAAAACAAAGGGAAGAACATAGGGCCACACGTCCAGCCAGATGTTGAGCAACATCTGTCCCTCCAGAGCCATAGCAGCAGCCTCAAGAACTCAAATAGCAGTTGGCCTCTTAAGGCCAACAGAGCTATCTGGCATCAGACCCTGTTCACCCAGATATGGGCAGCAAGTGCTTTGTATAACTCATTGAATAAACAGACAGTTAAAGCAATCAGGTTATTGTTATTCTGAGGTGAAGGTTAACCTAAAGAAAACAGGTTGCTTATTCAGTTTTCATGTTGTTCCTTTGTGACACCCTAGATAACATCTGAGTCCAGGCGGCTTTCCATTGTTCAGGAATGTTAGTAAGTTTTTCTATTATTGGTTCTCTTTTTATAACCACCAAGCTACCTTCATTTTAACATCATATTTAAATTCTGTGCTTTCAAAATAATTGCTTCAGTATCTGGCATTGCCCTTAAAATAAGGCATTTTATATGTTTCCCTTGGGTCCCATCCAATTTTTCCCCGAGAAGTTTCAGCAAGCGCCCCCGAACATACCGAGGCAGCTCACAATGAAGCTTTAGAGCCTAAGGAATTCAGTAATTTGCTCCTTTTAAAATTCTAGCAGACAGCTCGAGTAGATAAATGCTTTGCTTATAAAGTTTAGCAGATAAAGACTTTGTTCAATTTTAGAGCCCTGGCGTAAAATATCTCTGAAACCTTTAAGCATGGCATAAAAAAAGAGATCCAAGCATTGAAATAATACTTAAATGTCAAACAAAGAAGAAGATACTCATTATTTAGCCTTATGAACAAGCTGCTTTGGCTTACAGGTCCTCAGACAGGGCCATGACGCCCAATGACAGTGGCAGCTGGCTCTGCACAGCCTGTAGAGAGGAGCATCCAGGCAAGCCGAAGGTCTGCTCCTATTGCAGAATGCAAAGACACAAGTTGTTGCTGGAGACAAACTCAGTCCAAGAGATGAACCCAAAGACGAACCTTCTTAAACAAGTCCAAGCCCTAAGTACTCATTTTTTTGCCCATTAATTTCCATATAGGAGGTAAATAGCAATAGGACAGGCAGTCCTGTCCTGGGACTGGACTTCTGCTACAGGTGGGACCATCATGGAAGTGAGTTAAGCACATACAGGGACCCACATTACCTCCTCACACTACCACATATTCTCTCATATTTGTACGTATATTTCCTACCAAGGTAGCCTTGCCTAGATTAGATTAATTAGAGCTCTAAAAAGCTCCAGAAAATTGCTTTCTCTTGTGTGCCTTGGCTTCCACTTCTTGCATTTTCCCTATCAACTTAAGTCACATATGTGAAGGCAAGGAGACCTTATACAAGGTCTTCAGGATTAAGCACGGTGCCACCTAATCCAGCATGAACCTCTGGTTGTTATTCTTAGAGAGCTGCAGTTGCTGAGCTGAACACAACCCAGGCTACATTCACCAGTCAGATCAATCCACAAAATAAATCAGTGCTTGTAGCAGTTATACAGTTGCCGGGTAAATGTCTAAAGGACATTATCTTGTTATGCCTTCCTGCCAGCCCTAACACATCCACAGCAGATGTCTTATCGAGGGCAAAATCTGATGGAGATGTGGGTGAGATGAAATGGCACTGTCACTACTTCACTGGTTCAAATACTCATCCATCCCTGCCTTTTTCTTCAAATATTAGGGCTGTAGTTATATGTATCAATGTGGGCTGGATTTATGCTATATTCCTATGAGATTTTTGCTATGAAATCACTTCAAGTCTCTTATGCCGCAGGAAAGCACTTTATCTCCTGCAGTCTGTAGGCTGTAGAACATTGCTGATCCTACGGAAGAAGGATCTTGACTGTTAGCTGGGCTTTCTCCCACAATGAGTCTCCTTACAAGCCGCACAAAGAAGAGGAAACAGGGGCACTGCTTCATTTCACCCTCTTGATTCCCTATTCTAGCTATTCTAGTTTTTCTTTTGAAATGAACATTGGCATGTTGCTACCTACCATATTCTATGGAGTGACACTCTCCCTGCTGAGTCTTTAATTCATTGTCCTTGTTATGGGAGGTTAAATCCTCTTTGCTCTTTTACCTTCATGTGTTCTGCTCTCCTCTTTTTTAGCTCTCCCCGTGAAGCAGGATTCATATTGCTTGGTTTAAGCCTCTACATGGGAGATGTCTGAATGAGTCATGTAGACCCCTTGAAAAGTCAATATGATAAGCAATATATAAAATAAAAGTCAATGATAAGCAATAGATTCCCTGACGTGGGTTCACCTCAGTGGACAACTGCACCTTTCCCTGAGTGTTCACTGCTACGGTGAGCTCAGGACTGTACAAAAACAACAGTTCCATCCACCACTTTCCTAGTCACACTCAGGCATCCTCCTGAGCTTCTGTATCCCACCATCTCTCCTATAGGAAATAAATAAAATAAATAAATAAATAAAAATACAACCTAGCTATCTTCCTTGGGAGTTCTGCATTTGTAGGATCAATTAACATGCCAGTTGGGATCAACGTCTCAGGAAGGAACCACATCCCACAGGAACATGGGACACCCTAACCAGACTGAGTGGGGCTCTGAACATCCTGCCATTAACTTGTCTTACAGGACATTTGTGGTTTGGCTGAGTTGTTTCTCTGTAGGAGGGATGCAGGTTTGCCTTCATCAGAGGGAAATCGTCACATCTCAGCCAACAGCAAAACTCCGCACTCTGCAAAGCGGTGGGAATTATTCCTGAGAGCTTGTTTCCCTCATACTTCTTCAGACCTGCCTACATAAAACACTCCATGCTAATCTGCTGCCTCTGGGAAAGACTTAGCATAAAAGGCTGATCTAGGACTATTTCAGGTGAGACTTTGAGATGAATCACTGGTAAGGAAAGGCTACAAAGAAAAGTAGCATAAAATATATCTCTAGTATCTGCTTAGCAGTTCATGTCTCTGAGTGTCTGCAATCCTAGGACTCTTTTGAAGGTCCCATACTGGCGAGACCTGAAGCTAAGTTCCAGCTGTTGTCCTAAAATATGAATCTTTATAGCAGTTCTGATGATTGTAGTATTTTGGCTATTTAGAGCCTTCCAGAGGCTCAGGTAATTATCCAAAGGTCTAATGATTGCTTTGGACTTGGAATCACTGCTGTTTAACATCTCTTAACTAAATGTATGGCTGCTTAACTAAATATGTCTCCTACTCAGGAACTGTTTAGGTCAACAGTAAATTCATATGAAACATTATGTATAGAAAAGATGTAAGATGTAACAAGATATATAGATAAAAGCATGTTGTGCATAGAATTTATTGAAATCCTCTGGTATTTAATGCAATACTAGAAAATTAACAGAGATAATAAGGCCTTGTCCCTGAATTCTCCTCTGTTTCCCAGCTTCCATCCAGCTTGCACTGCAGCTCATGGGACACCTCTGAATGCCTAAGTGAAAAGCACAGCCCTTGGTTTGGATCCTAGATGGACTGTGATGGAAAACAGACAGCTCTCCTGCAGGGTCTGACATCCGAGGAGGCACACGTGTACACTCATTTCTGTTGTTGAGCAGCGTCCCTTGGTCAAAACTGCAACAGCTAATAATGTATGCAAACGATACTGATAATTGACAGCTTTAGTCATTCAAGTAATGGACTGTGCACTTATATAAATGAGGTAAAGGGTTAAGGAGCTGTACAAATTACTTTGTCAGCATTCTCCTCTCTGAGGATACTTTCAGGTCTTCTTCACATAGGTTATATATTCTGGGCTCCCTGTAGGCCTGAAGTAGACTTTTTGTAAATTATAGCAGAGATTCTGATGCAATTCAGCTGAGACCCCTGCCCACAAACAGTAAAGTCCATGTCTGAGACCTGCTCTGTTTTAAGGAATCACAGTTGCAGCACAGGTGATTTCAAGAAGAAGAAATTGAAGAGAGTGCTACACAAAAAGGACTGAGATGTATCATTAGGGTGAGGAAATCCATAGATACTCTCAACTTCAGCTTCTCTGAAACTTATGAATATGAGACCAAAAGAAGGGTCCAGGAGCAATTGTGATAATAGGTAGGTCTCTGTTTCTTTGCTGAGTGGTTCACTTCACTCTCCTGAGCAGGCAGGTTACTATCACTTGGGATGTATTAAAAACCGATGCCAAGAGGAGGACAGATTATGCTGTCAGCTGTAGAAATGATTTTGACTGAGAAAACCTTCTTCTGAGGAGCAATTAGTAAGAAAATGTAAAACAGTCTGTTTTGTGTTATACGATAATTAGAATTAGAACAAGACTTAATGAGGCATGTGAATGACACTGCAAGTAACTGTCAGATCTCTGCAGCATCAAATGCTACCGCAGTGAAAGGAGGGCTCCCAAAATGATAAGACACATTGTGAGATCTCTGTGAAACAAGTGGTATTTCACTGAATTTCTCATAAACTATTTACACTTTTATATGGGACAGTTGTTGAGGTTCATCCTAAGTATCCCTGAGGTGACTTGCTGGTGGAGGAGAGCATCCATGAGCAAAGCAAATATTCTTTTAGAAGAAGAAAGCAAGGATCCCATCTGGATCCTTGGAGCATCAAAGGCATTGAATGTCGCACAAACCACACTCCTGTGCTGAAAGCTGCACCTTGAGCATAAGAAGCTCCTCATGACTGTGAGCTTCTCTTTGAGCCTTGCAGGTGGAGAGGCCTTGCCAGAAAAGTGCAGGACAACATGGTAGAATAGTTTGAAGCACGGGACTGCAGCTTCTTGCCCAGCCAACACAATGTGCATCTGAGCAATGAGGAGTAGCTAAGGGCTAAAGCAAGTGATGGCCTCTGAAAATAGGACATTTCACTGGAGAACAGTTCCACCATGGAAGGAAAGGGATAATGGGTACAAATTATACAATAAAATACGCAGGAACATTATTATACAATAAAATACACAAGAAGTTCCATGTCCATATGAGGAAGAACTTCTTTGCTGTGAGAGTGCCCGAGCCCTGGCCCAGGCTGCCCAGAGGCTGTGGAGGCTCCTGCTCTGGAGATCTCCCAACCGGCCTGGATGGACCCTGTGCCCCTGCTCTGGGTGTCCCTGCTGGAGCAGGGATGGACTGGGGGATCCCTAGAGGTCCCTGCCGACCTCAACCAGTCTGTATTTCTGTGTGATTCTGTGATCTATAGCAGAGTTGGAGAAAGAATGTTCTCTGTCACTTCCTTTTCTTGACCCTAGCTCACCCTTACAAAAAAAGGACTGTCAGGGCATAAATTATATTAAGAGGCAGTTTGTTCTGTATTATTAACATTTTCACTTAAAAAAAAAAATAGAAGGCTGGAAGAAAATGGGTAATTAAAGACAGAAAGTTAAGAATAAAAGAATGTACACTTAAATAGGTTAAAAAAATCCCTTTCTTGCCCGGAGAAATTAAAGAATCTAAAAGCTAAAGAATCTGCTAAAGCTTTTAGCTTTTACAGAGTATAATTTCTGTCTATGATACCTGAAGGCTGCTTTTACAGCATCACATTAGCTGGTGCGTAGTGTAGCTAAAGTGATAGACAGCTAAACTGTGTCAGATACTGACTGTCCTGTGCTGATCAGTGACTGTTCAGGATGCACAGGTAGATTCTTAGCTGTGACAGTCTTGGTTCTTGGAGCACATGTGGGCACAGTGATTCCTGCATGTGACTCCTGTGACCCAAAGCAGAAGCTGGTCTTCCTCACTGCATAAACATTTCTATATATATCTACAGGGGGTTTCTCGAGAATAAGAAATATTTTCTGATGCAAAGACTGTTTGATGGAGACCACCATGGCCAGGAAGCTCCTAAAAGGGCCAACAAGCTAATTCAAGACCAGAAGCGACCTGCACTTTCTGCATACCACCAGATCTGTGTCTATCCCTGCAGGTTTTCCCCAAGAAGTGCAGTTCAGCAGAGCTGGTGCGGTGCACCTGTCCCTTCCCAAAGGCATCTGCTGCAGAAGAGTGGGAGGAAAGTTGCTGCAGAAGACGCAGACCAGAACCTTTGCTGGCACCTCACTAACATTTCTAGGTGGCAGG
This sequence comes from Crypturellus soui, assembly GCA_032275445.1. Taxonomy (NCBI): domain Eukaryota; kingdom Metazoa; phylum Chordata; class Aves; order Tinamiformes; family Tinamidae; genus Crypturellus; species Crypturellus soui. The sequence goes on along the minus strand of JAUBNY010000441.1, from coordinate 46,456 downwards.
TGACCATATTCACATATAGTGTGAAAGGGTACATTTGTTCTCAGCATTGGATCTCATGCCCAGAATGAATGTACATCTAACAGCATTGTTCCTTGGCAGTCTTGTTCATTGCAAGGAACTCCACTTGGGAGGAGATTTTAACATCACTTGGCTTCCTAAAGCAGAATCAGCATGGAAAGATGCTAGGCCATGGAGGAGTCTGTCATCGTGACCACAAAACTCCATCTAGGAAGCACATTTGATTCAACTCCCTCTGAACACCGCTACTTCCTTCACCCCAGTCGAGGTGGAAGAGGTCAGAAAGCAGCTCCCCGTTTGAACAGTATCCCACACAGATCCCTTTCCTGAGATGATTTTCTTCTTTTTCCTGCTGTGGGAAGGATTCAAGTCTGGCTCCCGAAGAACAAAACCTGTCTCAGAAGGAACAGTGAGAGCTAGCCCTGCTGTTTTCAAGGGTCCTCGCAGAGCTGCCACCGTGTAAATTATGAGAAGAACACACAGCTGTTTCCCTGGGATAAGAGATCTGAATCATCAGCTGGAAGTACTTGTCTCTCTTCAGTGTCTTTGCTAACTTGAGCATTTCAGCCAGGTGCTGGAGTCAATCTGGCCATAGAGCATCTCATCTTTGGTGCCGATGATCCTTATCCTGGCTTAGATGGTAGCCTGAAGAGGCAATACAGCAAAGATCTCACCTCCTTTACCCACAAACATCCCAGAGCTACTTGTCTCTATCTGAACTAGTCTTCAAGGCTTCCTTTATTGTAAGTAGAAAGCGATATCTGAGGATATATCTCTTGATATACCCTTCAAAATCCACTGAATGTTCAAACGCAGTCAAGTGAGCAATCAGCAGGAGGAGGAGGTTGAGCTATTCCTCCGGTAGTCAAGCGGATCCGACTTGGGTAGCAATTAGATGCATAAAGTCAAATGAGATTAACTCCACTTGCTTTTAGATTCTTTTAAAAATTATGTGGCCATGTGGTAAACGTGTTTCAAAATAACATATCAGGACATTTTCTTTCCTGATTTTTGGAATGATTAAACTAGAATGTTTAATATTTTTATGGAATTTTTTTACATGAACAGACAGGGGAAAAAAATCTTTACATCTCAGTAGTTTGGGAATAGTAGCATTCAAAATATCATTCTTCTGCACACATTCTCAATCCCTAGGATGAATCTGAGCCTAACTCCCACAAAACTCTCCCTGATTCATTCCACTACCAGCAGGGTGTGAATATTCCCTATGCAGTGCAAACATGCTCTTGCAAGAAGCCTACCCTGTCCTCTGAAAGAGGGTAAAAAAGGCACATTCATTTAAAGTTAAATATCAAACCCAATTCTAAAGCTAAGAGCATCTAACTCTAAAAGTAAAATGGTTTTAGTCTAAAACTACCAGGTTGTAGGCTTGATAGATGGGTCAACGAAAATAAGGCAGTACTGTGGTTGTTTTCCATAGCGATAGAAGCACAAAACATTTAATTCTGGTCAGATGTCAGGCCCTACAGCATTCTTGAAGGTGCAGGTAAATCAGAGGAAGGTCTAAGAGACCTGAGCTTAACAAAGCTGCTGTCTAAACCAGGGCTCTGGAACTGCATCGTTCGCTGTGGCTGTTCTATGAGTATTTTCACAGTAGAGCATTATCATTTAAATAGAGACATCTTCTTTCTTGTCAAGACATTTATACTCCTCTTATTTTGGAGCCTCTTTAATAATTATTTTTGAAATTATTGTCATCACTAAAAACAAACTACTGGCTTTTAGCCAGAACAATTTTTTTTTTCCTAGAAGTCTGATTTCTGAGCCACTCTGGGACCCTGTTATACTAGACCTGTCCCTTATATTAATTAGCAATAGCTCTTTATTTATAAATGTAATACTGTGGTCCATCAATAGCCATGTGGCATCCAAAAGGAACATCTTGATTTAGCTAGTGCTGTTATGTAATGAAAAACAAGAAGTGCAGTTCCTAATACAGAAGAGGAGTCTGTAATACAGAAACAGGAGGCAAACAAGCAAATGCTAAAGGCAAGAGCTTGTGAGGGAAGGAGATCTGCCAATCAATCTGCTCTAACTAAGAAAAAATAAAGACAACAGTGGCTTGAACCAGGGCATCCTAGCAAGAGCTGTGCATCACCTTGCTTTTCTGGAGGAAAACGTGGAAAGGATCAATAATAGAACAGACACGGAGGTTTGCGCTGGCTGTGTCACCATAGTGCTTTAGGACAAGCCCAATATCTGCACCCTTGATATCCACCAGCCTTTATCTCCCTATGGAGCCCCACTGCACAGCAATGTACCTGAGGGCACTGCTATATCCCACCAGTAGCACTGCTGCTAAACTAGCAGCAATCATATTACAATCATATTTTGCAATCATATTAAGCTCAACTTTTTGGTACGTGTGCCCCATCCCTGTGTTTATACGCACCTCTACTAATAGCAGGGATTTCCTCAAGTAATGGGTCATCTAATAAAATCTAAGAATCTACAAGAGGGACATTTTCGCCTTGTCCAGAATTACTCTACACTTCCTTCGTCATCACTGGAAATCTAATCAATGAATGCAGAATGGGTCTTAGGGAAACAGATAGCTAAGAGAAAGAGAGAAATCGTATCCTAAATGTTTCTCTTTCTTTCCCTGGCTATGAAAGACGTCCACAGTGACAGCGTCTGCTGTAAGTGTTTCTGCCATAGTAGCCTGCAGTTGAGATGTGCTTGTTTCTATCGGAGGAAGGAGAAGGGGTGAGAGGCTCTTGTGAAGCAGCTTGTGGCTTCTGCTCCCAAGGTTGTGTGCAGGAGACATCCCCTAGCTCTGCAGCAGCAGCATGGCCATCCCTTCCTTCAAATCCACATCCAGACAGCAGCGGGAAGCACTGTGAGAAACTGTTAAGGCTGGTCCGTATAGGGTCAGCACTGGTAAATCACCATGGGTATCAGCACAGTGAGGACTGGCCATAGAGTACGAGGGAGGTGGGTTCATCTCACTTTAGACCCACACAAGGAGTTAGACACTTGATGTCCCATTCAAGGTAATAGCGAGAAACAAACCACATGCCTGTCAGTAGTCATAGGATATCTTACAAATTACTAATTTTAAGTCACCTTGGCTGACATATTAAAATAGAAACTTCTATTATCTGCCTTAAATATAGAGAATTTGGAGCGTAAGAGTTACAGAAGATTCATAAATCTCAGTGTGAGAGATTTGGATTGCAAAAAAGATCAAGGCATAGGACTGTTGTTACTACAACAAGGTTTGTTTTTCATTTACATGGCCCAGGTATTGTCCGATGACATATTTGGGAACCATCATTTTAGAGAAGAGAGTTCTGTTTTCACCTACATCTGACTCAAAATTGCTCCCTTGTCTTTGGAGTTCATCAGAACATGTTCAAGGGAAAAAATCGTATTTTCATGGTTTTGTGTGGGACTGTCCTTCCTTGCCTTATCCTGAGAGTCGTCCAAATGAGGGGTGAAGCCTGATGGTGAGTCAGTGGGGGATTTATACAGTTTTAATGCAGGAGAATATTCAAGACATCGTATTCACTAAATTGTCACTTAAAATCCATTTATTTTTCCCATGTCACTCTGCTGTCCTCCACCTACTATTAAATGGAAAGATGAAGATGACTACATCTGTTATTAAAAACACAAGACCCTAAGCTTCTAATTATATGATGACCAATTTACAGGAATGCTGTAATTTTAATCACTCTTCACTATGCCAGAAAATCATTTCTAAAAGCCAGTTCTAGCTGCATTTACTGTCAGTGGGAGAAGTGCAAGCCAACATTTTGTCAGATGTGCTAAGCTTCACATGGAGAGTTGCAAACAGATACATTTGAGGGGGTCTGCTGAGGAAAGACCCCTGGGGCGAGGGGTCTAGCACAAGAAGAGCCATCAGAGATGCTTTTTGGAACACGACTAGTTTGAAAAAAAATCAACATGCATCATAGGCTCATATTCCTCCCAGTGCAACACCTTGACCCTCCTTGTCAAACCTCAGTGACTGATTCATAACAATTTTCTTTGCTGCTTGTACAGAATTATAGAATTATAGGATAATTTAGGTTGTAAAGGATCTCAGAGGGTCATCTTATTCACCCTCCTACGTAACGCGGTATCCGCTTTGAAGTTGGATTCATTCTAAAGTTAGGTGAACTTGCTGAGGACCTTGAGTGTTGGATGTCTTCAAGGATGCAGCCTCCACAATCTCTCACTGGGCTGCTCTTCCCGTACTTTGCCACCCCCAGTGTGAAAACATTTTTCCTAACTGACCTTGCTATTTAGAAATCTGGAGATAGACACTCATATCCCACTTACAGCCTAAACAACTGAATTCCAGACTGTTAGCTATTTTCCAGGACTTTTTGTTTGCATGTAGTTAATGCAATCATAGCTTCCAACTCCTTTAAAGTCTTTGAAAAGCCCAACCAAACTGTGCTTTTTTTTTTCTCCAGTTTCAGAGCTTTTTTCAGCACAGACTATATGACATTCATGTAAATTATCAATTAGCTATGTTGGATGGAACATGCTAACCTTTGCTTGCTGTGCTCTTTGGTGAGGTCTGACACAGGCTTGAGTCCATGGGCTCTGACTCAGTGGAAGAGATTCGGGGAGGTCTCATAGCTGAAGTTATCTTCTCCTCTGGAGACAGTCAAAACACCTGGACACAATCCTGGGCAACATGCTCTAGCTGACCCTGCTTGTGCAGGAGGAGTGGAACTTGGTGATCTCCAAAAGTTCCTTCCAACCCTAATCGTTCTGTGATTTGCAAACTGCCTCTTTAACTTGCCTGTGAGCACGTTCCTGATGCAATATAGGACATCTTTGATACAAGACCTAGGTTTATCTCAGCTCTGCTATGGCAGAGAACATCCCAGACAATTAATTAGAGCCAGATTCCGGTGTGTTACACTTCTTATTGGTACCACTTGCTTATCACCAGTGAGAGAGATCAATCTATCTAGAAATGCAGGATCAGCCAGAAATTTTACAGCTTAGGCAGATCTCTGAAATCATATTTTCAGTCTCTGGGTTGCATAAGCCTATCCAGGCATATGGAGTGAAAGCTGAGAGTGGCTCCCACAAGCTCTGCCTGGCTGAGTGTCTATGGGAGTGGAGCAGCGAGCTGTGAAATGCAGCACGCTCTGCACCAGGTTTTCCTGGGACAGCCGGTGCCAACCCATCTCCTGGGACGGTTTCTCCTGCCAGGGGAGCCACGAGGCCATTCCATACCCCTGGCCAGCTGCAGGATTTGCCTGCACAATGAAACAGAGCAATTCCCAGCCTGCTATCCCTAGTCAGGCAGGCAGCACCTGCTAAGGTGGGCTGAAAGGATGAGGAGGTTCAGGGCAGGATGTCACAGAGTCTCCTCTGCCACTCTACATCTCTTCTGGCCTTCCTATCCATCCCTGCCTGCTCCCTGTTGGCTCTATTCCCTGCTTTACGCTGGGAATACTTGCTGAATGGCTGAACAGTTCTGTGAATCAGGGCACACTTTGTAAAAATACAGTGATACAGATTAAAGGTCCTCTCCCTCAGGTGGCCACCAAAGGCTGATGTCTAAGGAAGAGCATGCAAACAGGGCACAGAAATACAAATCTTTCCACAGGGCAATTCTGGTCCTCCAAAATTTGTGCCTCAGGGACATCCTGAGCCAAAAGTGGCATCTCTGTATACATAGACTTTATAGGGTTTTCCTAAGTAGAACTCAGATATTTGGTTGATACTGATTCATTCCGAGGCTAAGGGAACTGGTAACAGTTTTCTCTCAGAAAATTTCAGCATTATTGTATGTATTCTGAGCGTCTTTGGTTATAAATTGAAATTACCCAATCTAAGCACTGCCCCAAGTCTTCAGACAGAAAATCAGCTCGGCTGTTTGGGAATTCTGTGAGCTACATCTGTGAGCTTGGGAATGATGATGCAAGTATTTTAACAAAGCAGCAGGAAACGGGAGAACAGGAAGATAAAGAAGGCAATCTGATGAGCAATTGCTCACCTTCAAATAAACAGTATTCAAAACTTTTTTTTTCTTCTTCATTTTTTTTTTCTGGAGGACACCTTGGACTGCTTCCCCCATCCTACAGTATTACCCTGCTCACTGTGGGTGACAAACTCAGTGACTGCACTTACTGGACCTCCTCCCTGCTCCAAATGACCTTGTATGAAATTCCCAATGGCCTCCCTAGATGTTCTAAAGATCATTTTCCCAATGATTTCCATTCTTTAGCTTGAATTTCCCAGCATAAGATACATTGTTCAGTCTTTGCAATCCAACAAACAATTCTCAAATAGAGCCTGCTCTTTTCTTCAGGTGGGAGATTTGCATCCTAACACTGTTTAGGGGATCACTTTTTTGGAGGCCTGATTTGTCCTTCTATATTATTAGAACCTTAAAACTTGCTCAATTTTATCTTAAGAGATGTGTCTCCAAATATCATAAAGCAGAGAATGCAAATGATTGTGCCTAAGCTGTTTTGAGCATTAGTCTTATGCTATGTTGATATCTGGAAGGACCTCACAAAACTGAGAATGGTCAGATAGGTGACAGATGAGCTGCAGTGTAGATAAATATAAGGGATTTAATCCAGCAAAAAATAATCTAGGCCATATCTATACTTGCAGAGCTGGGAATAGGCAATTGTCTCTCAATAAAGAGATCTTGGGAGTATCATTGGCATCATCACTTTAGTGATTAGTGATGATTTTCAATTGACATTGAAAAAGCCAACAAGATTTTGAGCATCATCAGACAGGACATTGAGAATAGGGCAGAAGATACCTTACTGTATACAAAGCCTTGTTACAGCCACATCTTTATTACCTAAACTTTTGAGTTCTGGTCTCTGCATCTCAGGAAGGAACAGAGAGAGATCAAAATGTCTTAGGGGATGATACAGCTGCCTTCTGAGGAGAGGCTAAAATTCATTTTGGATAAAGGGAGAGAGGGGATGTAAACAAGGTTTACAAAATCCTGAAGGGAGTGGATGTGCTGAAAGTAGAGCTGCTTGCCAAATCCTGTTGTACTAGAACTGAAAATGCTTGAAGAATAGTTGGA
>JAUBNY010000441.1:15209-27351 GCA_032275445.1 Crypturellus soui | reverse complement strand
AAAAGAATGGAATTAAGGTATTGAGTAGTCATATGAAGTGGATTGCTCACTTTTCTGTTCCCTTTAGCACATGCCTCATGCCCATCTGCCAATACCTTATTGTGTTGCCTTGCTCCATTGCTACCTTTTCCAGCCCGTATTTCTTCTGCAGTGTAGACGAGGACAGCACTGAAGCGCAGTCCTTGCAGACTGTCTCTTCCACCCCAATGTAGGCGGTAGATACTACCTAGGTGGACATCTCCTTGACAAATGAGTGCATCTCCACACGGTCCATTTGTGTGCACCAAGGAAGCTCACAGGACTGGCTGAATGATCACTGCAGACAAGTCTTTGAGTGGTGCAGTTAGGGAGACCACAGAACTTCAGTCTTGTTCCACAGATGGCTAAAAAAAAAAAAAGGAATTGCGCATGTAAAAAGTTGTATTACTCTAGTTCATGGCTTCTGATCCTTTCCAAACTGATTGCTGAATTATCTCATGATCCTGTGCCTTGTTTTAACTCCTGCAGATAACACACACCATCATGGCAGAGCAGAATGGAATACCTAATATCATATATCCCAATCTCTGTGGTTTGGGATTTTATTTAGAAACAGGCATGCATCCAGATTTTCCATGTTTATGACATCTGGGTTTCATAATAGAATCATAGAAAGATGTAGGCTGGTAGGGGTCTCTGGATGTCACCTCCTGAGGCTGCGCGATCCTGCACCAGGCAGAACTAACCTCAAAGCTAGAGAAGGCCAGGCAGGGTTTTCCCAGTCAAATTTCAAAAATCTCAAGGAGTAGAGCCTTGATCACCTCTAGACACCTCCTCTAGTGGAGAATGTCCACTTCCTGAACATATTTTTCCTTATGTCCAAGTTTCCCTTGTTGCCTAGATGAGATGAGTTTGGCACCATGTTCATTATGTCCATCTTTTCATGTAGTCAAAGACAGCAGTTAGTTCCCCAGCTGTCTTCTCTTCTCCAAGATGAACAAGCCCAGATCCTCCAGCTTCTGCTTGTACATCATGTGCTTCTGCCCCTGATCATCTTACTGGCTTGTCATTGGATTTTTCCAGTGTGCCAGCCCTCTCTTGCCCCAGAATGGGCACAGTGCCGAGCCATCACCTCACACTGCTAAGCAGAGGGGAAGAGCCACTTCTCTAGCCCTGTGGCTGTGCTCTTGCTAATACTCAGTAAACTGATGGTCATCTTCACCACAGGGACTCACTTCTGATTCCTGGTGGATTTGTTGTCCACCATGGCCTTTCTCCAGGTAGTCATCCTCACTCTGTCCTGGTGCATGGGATTGTTCTAGCTCTGGCTCTCAGGCACTGACTCCTGAAATGTTCTACACTTGCTCCATGGCCACTCAGATGCAAGTCCTTGCCAATATAGGAGTTAAGACAAGAAAACAGCAAAGTTTATTTAACAAATCCAGTTCATGGGCAAATGATGGCACAGTGGCCATCACCTCTAGGGAAAGAACAGCAGTGCCAGACATCTGCTGTGATGAATAAGGTCATGTCCCTGGGCTGGCTACAAGAGACAATGCTACAGCACAACTTGGACAGGGCTCACTGCAGCAAGCCTTTCTTTTCTGGCTGTGTTTTAACTGGATGTGACAGTAAAAGATGGGATATTGGCAATATCTTTGTGACAGTCCATGGAGTGGAGACAGCCTGCCCTGAAGCACATCTGGATTGATTTCTTATTTGTCCTGGAAAAGTACCAGTGTCCAAAGAAGACATGAATGGTCTTTGTCAACAAGTCAGAGTGGCCTGGAGGCCTGCGGAGGAAGGACTGCACTTGTGGGTCAGGGTAAAGACCCATCTCCCCAGGGAGGAAGGTGGATTTCCCAAAACGAAGTTCACCTCTTGTGTTGCAGATGTGCTGGCCCCAGGAAATCAGAGAGATCGGACTGCATCAATTGTGGCAGCAGGGACTGAGCTATGGAGAAGGTGCTGAAATACAGATGTGGCACCACAGGATACCACGTTTCACTCGGTCTTCTGTCCACTCGAAGGTTTCCTCTACCCACTGCCTGGTGCTTCAAGAGACCCTTCCCTCTCTCCAGCTTCTGTGCATGAATGTTCACCATCCCAATTCTTAGCTTCTCCCAAGCTTGCTGTGGAACATGGTGCATAGGACTCCTGGTCCTCCAGTTTCCTTCACATCTGCCTCTTATCATTTCCTCATCTTTCATGCTCAGCCATGTCCCTGTTGCACAGCTTTCTCTGTCTCTGTCACCAGCCTTCATTGCCTCTGGAAGGGCTTTTTCTCTTACCCACGAGAAAGATGATGGGGATCCATTCAGACATCCAAGTTTAAGGCTACAGGATGGGCAGGGAGTCCAAATTCAAAGCTACACTAGGCCAGGGAACAAGTTTTGGTGCTTCCCAGTGGAGACCCTGGTTAAAGACAGAGATTGTTCAGTTAGGTTAGTCACAAACTGTTCTCTTTACTCACAAGCCCTCAGGCATTTGGATAAGTGTAAAGGAACAGGGGGTGGGATGCATGTACCTACTGATCCATAGTTTCCAAAACACCTTCCTTGTCTTTGGAGATTTATAAGACACTGAGAGGGGGGGTGGAATTTCAAGCATCCTGACCTCATTCTACAGCCCAAATACCAGGGGCCTGTGAGAACACTCCAGGGAGCTATTCCATAATCTTCCAACAAGAAACAAGCTGAGCAAGCTGAAAGGAAGGAACATCTGTTCTAAACAACCAAACCCAGTCGAATCTGCCAAGATGCATTTTACAAAGATGTTTGGTCACCAGTGGCTGCACCTCTGGATCCCTGGGACTGGCAGAAGACCAAATGCCTTTAGAGCAGCCCCAGAGAATATGGTTTTGGCAGAGGGCACCTGCTTTTCTCCATTGCTAGCACCCTCGGAGCATCCAGTCTTTGGCCAGCAGGGAAGATGCACCAGTGAGCACTCACTCACACCCCTATGTCCAGGTTCAGGTAGACCCTTCCACGTACACCACTGGCCTTAAGACGTTTGATAGCTGCATGGTAGGATAAAACAGGAATAAGCTGGAGAACCTGCATTTGGAAATGCTGTCTAACCCTCTGTCCTTCACTGCTGGTAGATCATTCCTCTCTTTCATAGACCAACATCAAAAACAGCAGCAAATCAGTGTGGGTCCTCTGCACACTGACTAGCGCCTTCTCATCACTAAAAAAAGTTTTTTTTTTATGGCATTTAGCTGGTCTGGGAAAATTCAATGTCCTGTTACTGTGTTACAACTCTGCCTTTCCATATAAATCGCTGCTCTGATATCTTTAAATACCTTGCAGTCACTAATGAAATGCAGAAAGAAGTAATTAAATTTGTGCTCTATTCTGTTAGTAGAGAAGACTGGAAAGCATTATAAAAATCAATACTTTTTTCCGCTTGCTTTTCCATTAGAAATTCTGTCTACGCAGCTTTTCAGCTTTTCTTGGAAGACAAAGGTCAATTAGAGAGTTGTTTAGACTGTAATCATAGAGATTTCATGCAAATGAATCACAAAAATACCCTCTCCAGATATTTTTGGCCTGTAAGGTTTAGTGAACTGAATCTTGTTTTCAAATATGAATAGTTTTCTTAAGCATTGTGTTATTTCTGCTTCAGAAATCAGTTTTATCCATTTGCAGTTGAAGAATATCTATATCTAATTTCATATGTCTGTGATTTCCCTGAGCAATCAGACACCCAGACAACAGATACTTTGCAACAATGCCCAAAACAGGTCATTTTTACCCCTCCTTTCTCAAAGCACTGTAACTGCTACCCAGAGACCTTGTTTTGGCAACTCAAGTGTGATTTAGATGATCTTAAAAAAACTCCCTCCATTGACTGTACCTGGCAGTGGAGAAACCAAAAGCACTGTGTACCTCCCTGCTAAAGCCCAGAAGTCCTCATACTAGGACATCTACATCTGAAGTTACACCAGAAGGAAGCAAAGGGCTTAAAAATACTTGGCTGTATGTATAGACATAAATAGCTGTATTCTGCCCTTGTTTTTGTTGCCTGGGTGGGTGATACAAAGTGGCTTTGCTGTTGCCAGTGGCATGTGTCAACCACCTTTTTGATGGTCTATATGAGGTTATTTATGAAAAGATAACGCTGGTCCTCTCTCAAACCAGGAGAGCTGCCATCATGAGGAACATGTTGGAAGACACAGGACTCGGACACAGGACTTCAGCTGTGGCCTCACCAGAGCTGAGTAGAGGGCAAGGACCACCTTGAACTTGCTGGCAATGATCTTCCTAATGCACCCTAGGACACCACTGGCCATCTTGGCTACAAGGGCTCATGGCTGGCTCATGGTCAGTCTGTTGTCCACCAGGACTCCCAGGTCCTGCTCTGCAGAGCTGCTGTCCTGCAGGTCAACCCCAGCCTGTCCTGGGGCTTGGGGTTATTCCTCCCCAGGGACAGGACCCTGCACTTGCCTTTGTTGAACTCCATGAGGTCGTCTCTGCACAACCCTCCAGCGTGTCCAGGTGCCCCCAGCTCAGTCCTCTGGTGTCTTAGCTGCTCTTCCACCGCCATTTCAAAGACACTCATCTTCTCGCATTAGTGTGGTCAAAAGAAGCTAATTTTGCTATTCTTAAAAAAGAATCTAGAGATATGCTCAGTTTTCAGAAAAAAATCCCAGAAGAAAGGAAGGAATAGGCTCTCAATATACAAGGAGCACAAACAGCCAGTGTTTGCTTCCACATGGGATTTCATCCCACATTGCCTGGCATGGGAATAGCAGAAGTGAAGCAAGAAACTTTGAGTTAAACCTGTGAGGAACAGCTGCGGTGAGATTAACATCGTTAATTAATAACGTTGTTAGTGCTATCAAGAGAACAAGGATACAGAGGACAGAGGCACAAATATCACAGCCCCGCATGGTATCCTGGATCTCACATGGTATCCAGGATGGACCCCATCCTGGACCTGCCTCCTCACAGCTCAAGGGTAGTGGGTGCAAGGGCTGGGTGCTGAGAACAGCCTTGGTTTGGCTAGGACCGTGCTGGAGGGGGTCAGTGTGAGCTGGGTCTCTGCATTTCCTTTTTGGCTAATTATCTGGCAAATATGAATGTGTTTGAATACACCTTAAGCTGTGTGTGAAATCGGGCTAAGTCTGCCAGTGCTTTCACTTGAGCTGAGATTACTGAAGACAGAAGCAGACTGAAGCAGACAGTATTCTCTGGGTATACTTCACAGTAATAGGCATCAGCTTCACCCAGTGCCCTGCTATCTCCACCCAAACAATTCGATCCTCCAGGTACACCTTAAGCACCAGGTTTCTACATTTCTGATGTGCTGCTCCTTTCTGTGCAGATCCACCTTGTAACTCACCCTTCGTAGCAGGGCAGCGCTGCACACCACCGAGTTCCTTAACTGTGTCTAGAGACAGGATCCTTCATTCGGGTGCAGACCCACCACCTCCATCACTGCTGCCCGCTCGGAAGTGTCCCCCTTTCCTACATACGCAGCTGGCACGTGCCCCCTTCACAGGGTTAGACACATTGTGAGACATGTAGTCACATTTACCCCTCTTTAGCAGCACTTCTTACTTTTATAGCCACTTTCTTCACTAATTAGACCATATTCCTGGCTGCCCTACTACAGAGCCAAGCTGTTCAGCTCCAAGGTGTGCCACATCCACCAGGGAAAAACAGGCATTTCTAGGCAGAAATCGTTTTGGCCTCTTGTGGATCCCCATGTCAGGAGACAGATTGTGTCCTGCAAGTGCCTCTTTCTCCCATGTGGGCTGCAGAGGGTGCAAGTAACAAGCTCTGATACAGAGGATAATATGAGAGTCTTGATAGCTCAAGTGGACCCAAACGGAAGCAAGTAAATGATGAAAAGAATGAAAGTGACAGGACACCTCCTTCCTAGGGACAAATCTTCCACTAATTAGTTATATATGGGGCCAAAGACCCTTTTTTTTTTGCTTTACAGGTCTCCTGTGCTGAAGTTCGGATTTGTAGCTCTACTGTTTGTCTCAAGGGAAGGGCAGAGGGTTTCCTGCCCAATGCAAGGACAACACTTCCTTCTGTCACTGTTAATGGAAGGACACTACCATAGCCCAAGGAACAGCTAAGATTTTTTCCCAAATACAGTAAGGATCCTAGCTTTATATCTTCCTTTTTCACTTCAGCATGATCCATCTCTCTCACCCTTAGCTTGCCCTTCACAACAAATTCACATTTTCTATCATACTGCTCTCCACCCTGGTGCTTCCTCTTCATTCTTTGCACATTCATTATCCCAGTGCCAGCGAGACAACAGGAAGCGCCTCTACTAAATAGGATCCTCCCATTTTTAGACAGATCTTCGGTTTGTGCTTTAAACTCAAACTTATCTGGACATTTTCATGCCAATGTCTCCCGGTTTGCTGCCTGTGGATAAGTTCAGATCAAAAGGGTGACTTGCAGACCCCAGGGTGGTTATCTAAACCTCAGAAAAAGGCACACACTGGGGAGCAGGGCTGCTAGTTTGCTGAGTTATGACATAGTTTCTATTACCGTTGCTGCCTTTCTCTAAACTCCTTCAGGTTCTAGTTAAGTCTTCTCCGAGATGGACAGAACCAAGCTGCACACAGCATCACTCTACAGATATGCTAAGGAGCTACAGAGCATTCTATCTTCACACAATTCCTCTTTAATAAATCAAACACTACTGCACCCAGTTTCGTTACTGCACTGTCCTTGCACAACTATCACAATAAACACAAACACTACACTGTAGCACTACACACAATTACTATACAATAAACACAAATTACTACACTGGGCCATGTAGTAATTCACTACACTTCTCCACTTGTGAGCTCCCCAGCTTAATCACGTACAGTATCCCAAAACTTAGCTTGAGCTAAATATCTATACAGGGTAAGCAAAGTATCCCTTACTTCTACTTTTATGCTTCCAGGCTTTCCAGTTTCCCTCTGCATATTACAATCATTTATTCCAGTACTATTCTTTTAGCTTTGAGGTCTGTAGCATCATTTCAAAAGGGCTCTGTGTTATTTGTTGAGCTTCTTATTGCTCTGCTTTGACTTCAACATCTCCTTAACACACAGCAGCACTGCCACACACTGCAGAGCCTCGCCGTTATACACCACGCATCCCGATATCCGCATGGGCACCTGATTGACTCTCCTCCTCCCTCCCATAGTGTCTAATACCCTGTAACATACCTATTAATAACCTCATTTAAAACTAGGCATTTAGCTTTCCTTCTAGCATCTGAGAGAAATAACAATCCCCTTGCAGGGATGCTGAACATTAAAAAAGAATTATCACTGCTCTTATAACTAAGGTCTTTGGATAAGTCTCACCTGGCTGTGTCTATCTTGCTGGCTAGTAGAGATGCCCGTTGCCAATCAATTAAGCATTATACAAAACCCCAGCTTTGAAGCCTTTGAGCTTCAACCACACACACTCTGTTCACAATCTTCTGCTGCTTCGTACTTATCTCTGCCTAAAGCAGATCTGACAATTTCTGCAGCATAAGCAGCAGGAGATTTCCTGTCTGCAACTATCCTTTCATTCCTCCGGTGCAGGAAATCACAGCTAACGCTGCTCCATTAGTGCCTTTATCTCCCAGCACCTGCAGCTTCCTATACACCACTTAGTGCAAGTCAGCACACCAAGACAAAACACACCAGGGTGAGCTACAAGCACCTGCCTGGGATTACTGCGAGCAATTGAAATACAACTTAAATGCCTTGCTAAAAAACATAAAAGCCACCCCAATTTCCATGTTCTCACCAAGGCTGGCATGGCCAAGGGGAGAAGGAAATGTCAGGGCTATGTGAAGGGCACATGCCAGTGAGTCAGCCCCACTTCTGGGCTAGTGGCCCTATAGCAGGACAATTTGCAGGGGACCAAAATGTTCTTGGGGTGTTATTTACCCCGTCCCTGCACACATCATCCTGTCCTTTTTTCTATCTTTATTCTGCTTATACTTTGGTCTGGCTATAAGTTGTTGCAGCTACAGTAAATATTCTCGCATTCTTTATATCTGTAGCCGATACCACCTCTTCTTGCATTTTGCACCATTTTCACATCTTCTTGCTTTTCTGAAGCCTGCTAGGTGTCCCCTCAAGAGCATGTGTCAGCACATAGCTGCATGGGAAAGATTAACGTGCAGAAAATATTGTAAAAGATAAACATGGAGTTTCTGAATGTGTTCATGTGTTCTGAATTCACTTCCTGCCAATCCACCTGGATAGAGACAAAATGGGAAAGCAAACAACGGATTTATTTTATTTTGCAGTTTCCCTGTAGAAAAAAAAAAGGAGAGTAAAGGTAGAAAAAAAATCAGACTCTGTTGTGTTTGTCTGTGGTCACAGGTGGGTGCCATCTACAGCAGGAGGAATCCAGCTCTTTGCCACCAGGTTGTCTTAACATAGATCTTTTTTGCTATGAAACTTCAGAAATGAACAGCTGAAAGGTAAAAAATGGGGACAGAGAGGGAGAGATGGTTGCAATAAAACTAATGCAAGCAGAAAGGTGAGGGGACTATTAAAATAACAGTAACAATACTAATTTAAAGGATTCCCGCAGGAGGCATCATGGATCTAGAGGGTTACAAGGTGATTCAGGGGCTAATCGCTTGTTGTTCTCTACCTCCAGTTCACCTCCAGGTCACTGCAAGATCTGTAAGAGGAGCAGGGCTCTGGCCTGCCGCAGGAGACAGACTTTGACTGCTAGTGCCAGCATAAGAAGATTGAATCATTGCCTTAGCTGCTTAAGCTGATTTAGTTGCTTTCACTGCTGTAGAGGTATTGCAAGCACTTTCGGACCCCAGCAAAACTTCTTCCACCTCTGCGTTAGTGCACAGCACTGAATGCACCACCCAGGCGGCTGAGAACCTCCAGGCACAGCCTCAGCCACCTCCAAAGACACAATCTCTGCAACAGAACGTGAAGACACCCATGGCAAGGTGACCCTGCTGTGCCACTGCCCTCACCTCCTCTGCTGACCCATGGCGTGGTGGAACATGCTTCCTCTGTATCAATACATCCGCCTCCATCCCAGCTCTGGCTCCCCTGCCACAGCTCCTTGGCCCTGCAGGTAGGACCATTTTCCCCCCACACTCCTTACAGGGCATTTCCAAAGTTATTCTCGTCTCCGCAAGTAATTGCTCAATGACATATTCCAAGGCAACACCTACAAGACATGTAGGCTCTAACGGTCCTCAATACTTTGTCCAGGGATAGCCAGAGCATCAGACTGGGGCTAGGAGCCTGATCCACTTTATTTTGTAATTCCTGGGCTGTCCTCAAGGAGATGTGAGCGCTGCCACCCCAGGACAGGCAGACGCTGGAAACAAAGCTGTTCAGATCCAGGTCCAGGAGGTGTTGAAACCACGTTTTAATAAAACAGCATCCCCACAGGAACACAAGAGCCTGCATTAACCTCTCTCCTCCTCTTCAGAGATTCCTGAGCTTGCCAAGCCACCCAAGTCCTATTTCAGAAACTGTCTTTTGCCCTGCTTGGCCTTCCTCAGAAGAGCTGTCCTCAGCTGTACTGGGAGGACAGCCAGCCTGGCCCTGCCACCAGCCTGCTGATTTCTGGAACCCGCAGCCTGATTGACCTGTCCAACTCCGAGCACTATCATCAGACTGGGCTTTGCCTGAAATAAAAGAAACATTCCAAATTTAGCATATGCAGTTGCCATAATTATATAGGGATATAATATACATACATCTCTGATATATAACATATATATCCTATAATACATATCCTTTACCAGAGCACCCACAAGGTCTTTGCAGCTCTTCACTCTGCCTGCTGGGGTACAAGGATAGAGATCCATGTCTCCTGCATCCCTGGGAAAACCATGAAGAAAGAGGAGAAACAGAGCACCGGTCCTCACGCTGGTCATCCCCACAGCCCCACTGAGGCACCTGGGTCACAGGAGTTAGAAGGTTTCGCAGAACTTTGGCCTAGCAACCCTCTCTCCTGAACACAGTGCAAATTTCGGAGTAGGAGGGAGCAAGGAGGAAGAACTTAAATGTAGGAGGCAATTATGTTACCTCTGCGAGACAGATAATAAGACAGATGATCACAGCAGACAATACTCAGGTAGAGAAACTGTCAAGAAAATGTGGATGGTTTCACAAGGAGGAAAACGGGAGTTCACTGAAGTTCAAAACCCAGGAAGCAGGTTTTGTTTTTTAACCAGGATCTGCAAACCATGCACAAGAACAAATACAGACAAGTGCTTCACTCTGCTCAGGCATTTATTCTGCTGGGACCATTTGGAAGTTACCAATGAACTGACTTCTATTCACCCATGAAAGCTACCAAGAAATTTGTAGGTTGGGTGCAAGAAAGACTGAAGAAATGACATAAAGCAGAATCATAGGACTGGACCCAAGTAGGTCCACAGTACTTTGTGATTAAATTACACACATCTCCACTATTCCCTGGGCTATTCAGTCTGATGAAGATGGGAAAGAAATGGCTCATAACCTATTCAACTCTTTTTTGATGAATAAAGATAGAAAGGTAATATCTCAAAAACCTCAACCTCTCTCCTTCTGCCAGGGTCTAATAGATAGCACAACTTTTACCCAAGATAGCAAATGTCAAGATGGAACCACCACAGACCAGGTCAAATGCTAATCCTTCTGCCCACTGCTTCCGACGTTACTGAATCCCAGAAGGGTTGAGGTTGGCAGGGACCTCTAGGGATCACCCAGTCCAGCCCCTGCTCCAGCAGGGACACCCAGAGCAGGGGCACAGGGCAGCATCCAGGCAGGTTGGGAGATCTCCAGAGCAGGAGCCTCCACAGCCTCTGGGCAGCCTGGGCCAGGGCTCGGGCACCCTCACAGCAAAGAGGTTCTTCCTCACATGGAGATGGAACTTCCTGTGTTTTAATTTATATCCGTTACCCCTTCTTCTGTCACTGGCCACCACCAAGAAGAGTTTGGCCCCATCCTCTTTACATTGTCCCCTCAGATATTTATACATATTGATAAGATCTGTCAATCTTCTCTTCTCCGGGCTAAACAGGCCCAGCTCACTTAAGTCTTTTCTCCTACGACAGATGCTCCAGTCCCTTCAGCATCTTCATGGCCCTGCGCTGGACCCTGTCTAGCAGCTCCACGTCCCTCTTGTCCTAGGGAGCCCAGAACTGCCCCCAACACTCCAGGTGCCTCCCCAGAGCTGGGCAGAGGGGCAGGATGCCCTCCCTGGCCCTGTTGGCAACGCTCCTCCTGATGCAGCCAGGAGCCCATTGGCCTTCTTGGCCATGAGGGCACATTGCTGCCTCATGCTTAACTTGTCAACCACAACTCCCAAATCCCTCTCCATGGAGCTGCTTTCCAGCAGGTCAACCCCTAATCTGTACTGCAATGTCTTTCAAAAGACATCGCTAAGGCCAGCTGCACATCATGCTTCACGGTTGCAACCTCTAACACCACAAAGTTTATGATAACTCATCAGACCAAGTTGGTGATTTTGCCTGTGAACTAAACAGAGCTTTACAGCAAGCGATATTTGACAACACGCTGCTGCCTGGAGTACATTCTGTGCCCTGCACATTGCTGTTCGTGGAGGCTGTGCAGAGGAAGAAGAAATACTCCCGAAATGATCCCGTGAGCGCTCCCAGTCTCCATGGAGACAACTGAGAGGCTCTGCAGAGCCAACTCCGAAACGCTCAGCTCCTCACAGCAGGCAAGGAACGATGCCGTCTCCTTCCAGCAGCTTGGCAGCGTCGGCCTTCCTCCTGGGAGACTGACCATGGCCCTTGCTAGTCAGCACATTAGTCATTATGGGAACTTTTTTAGGACAGCCCTTCTAACTGATTAAGTCCTCAACATGCAATTCCCCATTTTTAGGTACTTCCAAAATGCTACCCCTCTTTACTGAGTTGCTCAGCTTACAAGAAAAAGTTTGAGAGAGAAAAAACAGGAATGTACACACCAAACGTATTTTACTGTATTGCTATGTTTTCCACTGATAAACTCCCTCACTACTAAGCTTTAAAGAGTAAAACGCTAGAGGTGAGAGCAAATTGCATAAGTGATCCCTTATGGAATGGGTTTATAGCACAGGATGTACCTTCACCACACCCCAGGGCTCTTCCAGCTGCAGCAAAAGGTGGTTCCTGAACATGCTCCCAGGTCCTTCCATAGAGAATACAAGGATTTCAT
>JAUBNY010000440.1:4593749-4609235 GCA_032275445.1 Crypturellus soui | reverse complement strand
TAGCAAACTTGGTGCAATTCTTTATTATGCGTAAGCAAATTTTCTAGTGCTTCACTCAGCCAATGAACAGATCCAGATATACATGGCCAATAAACAACAGATCCAAATAAACATGGCCAGGGAAGGCAAGTGACACCTCACTTCACTTCAGCCCTATAAAAGATAAATATCTAATATAGACAAATCACATAGGTTCCACCCATGGTCAGTGCAAAGACACGGGGCTGGCAAAAGGTGGTTTATCTCACCCATGCCAAACATCTGTCTTAGCATGGGATGAATCGTTCCTGAGCAACCTCTCATCCCTGAAAACAGAGGAATATTGGGCATTAGGAAAGCTTCCAGAAGGCTGCAGTTCATCAAGACAGATCCTGCCTGGAGTGAGAGGTGGTCTGTCCAGCCGGGCTGTCTGTCAGTGGCCAGTGACGGATGCGCCGTGAGGAAAAGACCCAAGAGCAGCATCAAGAGCTGCGACGTACGTGGCAGCACACTAATAAAGTGTGAAGAAGATTACCTCCTGCCCCTCCTTGGGGATTACTTTATGTTCTGAAGTACGAAGCCTGGATTGCTGGCTGTCATAACTTTATCCCAAATGAAGCTGCTGGAGCTGATTTGGAGAGGCAGAAATAGCATTGTGATTCTGCAGAAGATGGAGTGGTGTCTTCTTAAAGGACCCAGAGGCTTGAAATGGTACTGGCGTTCAAAGCAGGATTTTAAAGAGAAATAGAAGTGATTCATATAATTGTATGTTACATTTTCATATAAAACACACTTGAAGCAGTGTGTGCAGTAGGTTCAACTTTGAATGCTTCTTAAAGGCACATAGAGGTCTTACCTCTCACCCAATACAAACAGCTACTTTGAGATAACTCATTTTTCTTTCCTCCTGCTCTGACAATTTATGTCAGGGCTGGTGGGTTTGGCCTTTTTGCTCAGAATAAGGTGTTTCTACACAAAATATCCCACAGAATCACAGAATGGTTGAAGCTGGATGGGACCTCTGAAGATCATCTAGCCTACCCTGTTCAAGCAGGGTCACTTAGAATGTATTGCTCAGGACCCTGTGAAAAGATTTTGAATACCTCCAGGGATGGAGACTCCACAAACTATTTGAGAAACCTGTTCCAGGCTATCTATATCCTGTAGGTATCTGTAGGGTATCTACTTGCTGTTCTCCACTCCATTGGGGCACTCTCTAGGCTGCAGTTTAAAAGAGTCTTATTCTGAGAGAGTTATTGACACAACATCCCTGCCCAGATGATTGATTTCAGCAAGGATCCTTCAGGAATGTGACACCTTCCCTCCGGAACAACCTGCATAGACAAATCGCCCCTCATCCCTGGGCTACCGCCGCCGGCTCCGCTTGGTGACATCCCGCGTGCCACCAGCGCTGGGAACAGCTGAAGAGAGCCCGAGCCCTCAGCTGTGAAGCAGAGCGCCGCTTCGCCCTTGATCAGCGGCCACACAGCCCCGCCGTGTTAACAAGCATCATTGCAAGGAAAAACACTCAAAGCACATAAGTAACACAAGGTACCTGTGTTCCCCGGCCGAGACGCTTCCAGGAGAGTGGCAGCGACACTTCCGACAGACAGCATTTACAAATCATTATTAGCAAAACAAAGCGCTTTAAAGAGAGTCACCCCAGGGCACCCTGGCCTCTGTTAAAACAGACTTTTCAAAAACATTTATGGACTTAAATAAAACTCATTTTAGAACGCCAGCAAAATTGCCTCCAGGTTTCACTCTGGCTTTGCTACCAGTCTAGTCCTTAAAATTACTCACCAGGAAAGGGAAAGTTTTTTTCCCCAGCTAAAAGTTCCCGTGTGTGCGCAAGCCGGCTGTGAGAGCCCTGCCAGAATGCAGCTGGCCAGATGTGGGTGGCTGAGAGTTGATGCAGCGTATATACCACATTGTCATTATTGCTATTACTATTGTTATTACTATTATTACTATTATTATTATGTGCATCACAGCTCTGTCTGAAAGACTTCAGAGGCAGACAAAGGACGGGAGTAATAAATGCTGCAAAAGAGGGACCCAGGCACGCCGAGATCAAATGATTTGCCCCAAGTCATGCAGAATGTTGGTGGCAGCACTGGGAAATGAGCTCAGATTCCCTGAGACCACAGCAGCCTCTTTAAAGCAGAACTAGCCACAGCCTTGCACCTGGGAAGCGTGAGGGTGCCTGTCCCCCTGGCATGCGAGCTCCTGCCTCAAGAGCCCAACCTGCACCTATAACACTGTGCCCTGTAACATTGTGCGCCTACAACATTGTGCTTTATACTCGTGCCAGCAAATGCAGCAACCTCGTTAATAAGAATGAAAGAAATGGCTGCAGAAATGTGTTTGCTGGTAACTTTCACTCTCTAGCTCATATTGTTAACACACCCGTCTCCAAATGCTGGGTGGCAGATGGAAGTACTCGCTGGCCTGATGGATTTATGGATGTCTGAATCCTTGTGGCAGGACATATTGCCTTCAGAACAACATTTTCTTCACAGTGAGCCAAGTCCTGGTTCAGTCGAATTTATTGGAAGTTTTGCCATTGACTTTAATGGGATCAGGACTCGGGTATGTTTCTGCAGACACAAAATAACCCTCCAACGCAAATTTGGAAAACAAGAGTTAAATTAACTGAGGTGAGACTGAAAAGAGAAAAAAAGAAAGCTCCAGTAAGATTTAGCATTGAATTTTGCTCCATCTCTGTGTAACTCGATTCTAGGGAGTAAGTCCCATGGCCATGGCAGACATCAGCTGAGTACAACTGCGTCTTGCTCCAGAGCTGCCAGAGACTGAATAAGGTAGGGAAAGCAAGGGTTTTTTTCCTCTCCAGTCAAATAGTTGTAATACCAGTCCATATCATTAGTGACCAAAAGGCATTACTTGCGTGGCTTTTGATGTGCTGCATATGAAACCAAGCACTTTTCTTGCCTGCTGGTTTCCAGCAGATATTTTGTCTATGCCACATAAAAGATCTCGAATCCAAGCATGAGATGAGCATGCTGCTGTGCAGCAGAGGATTGAAGGGAGATGGGGATTGAATTAAACGGAGCACTTGGGTCTATAAAAGGTCCAAACACTTTCTTAGAAATAAATTCACAGAAGAGGTAAGAAATAGGACCGAAGAGTTTTAGATAAGACATCTCAAGGCTTGAACATTCACATGATGCAGACCCCAGACTCCAGAGCAGTTTCTAAGTCTTCTTTTTCTGCTGCCTCCTCACTTGAAGGAGTTGGTCAGAAGGCATTGCTTACCACAAACATTCTGGGAAAATACCAAGAAATACATGACAGCCCAGAAAACAGACTCTTCTAGGATGATTTCTAGCATATTCAATGTAAAATCTTCGTTAGAAAAGTCCTGAGTACAAAAATTGGTAACCTGGCGGCAGGATGCTGCTCTTGTGTATAGGCCAAAAGATTGCAGCTCTAACACACAACAGACAGGGGCTGAATGTGTCCAGGAGCTCCCAGAACCTTGTGTCTAGTTGCTTGAGTGATACCATTTCTAAGCAGATATGTGAAAGAGTTCATGTTGGGAATCAGCTTTTTATGACACTTCAGCTTCTCTCCACCCTTTGGCAGGTGGTAGGAATTTATATCACAAGATACCACAACACGTGAAGCTGGGTTTCATAGCCAAGGCAGACCATGCAAGCTGATAACATTTGGACTTGCTGCATTCCTACTCTGAAACCACCAGGAAGATTACTGACGTGCTCGGTGGGGCTAGGTTTCCATCCAGGCTTCGTGTCCTCTCCTGTGAGTCATCTCAGTTTCCTCCCAGGGAAAAGAGCACTTTACCTCCAAGACCATTTCTGAAGTTGAAGCCAAAGACCATCCACCAAGTTCGCTGAGCTCCCTCAGCCTCGTGAGAGACAAAAAGCAGTAGTGAGCTGTTGTTTCGGAGCTCTGTCTTGAAAGGAGGAGATGAATTCCTTCCTCCTCAGCTCGGCCAGCCCCGGTTGCGAGCGCACGGAGCTCTCTTCCCTGGCAGAGCGAGATAGCAGCGTGGAAAGCGCTGCCCCTGGCTGATTGCACAAGGCAGGTGCGATGCCAAGAACGTCGTCACCCGCGTTGCTTGCCAAGTACCTGGACGCAGCATGAACGAGCACATCCCGCGGATAGCTCTGTCAGCCGATGAGCACATCCCCCTCGGAGACGGGATGACTGAACATGCAAACTAATGTGCTTGTGATTCTTTCATGTGCAGAGCTGTAACAGATGTTTGAAGATCATCCTTTGGCACTGGGAAGTGTCTAGGAGGCCCTGGATAGGAGCTTTCTTGGCACAGTTGTTTTGTTCAAACGAGCTAAGGGGGAAAGTTCCTGCGAGTGATTATTTTCTGTCTGTGTGCAAGGGCTATGTGCACCCCAGCTTGTGTGTCAGAGAATGCCAGCCTGATAAATGCTACCATCCTCTTTCTCGGGGGTCTCTGTCTCTCAGCAAGTCCTACAGAGCCCCGTAAGACACCCTGTCTGGTGACATTAGTAATTAAAAGCCTGCAGCTGGGAGCGCCTTCCACTGACAGTGCTCTGTGCAAGCGTTAATCACAGGTGATGCCCACAAGAATAGCGGCCAACAATAACAGGAACATATGCAGATGCTGTGCTGACTCTCCAAATAAAACGCTGGTGTGACTGTGTCCTCTGGAGATGGCCCTGGACACTAGAGGAAGACACCTTGATGCGCAGCAATTCGGGCCCCATTATATAAGCGGTCAATCTCAACAAACAAGCCATGCATTTTGGCACTAAAGGGTATGATGTTGGGTGAGGAGCTCTTTCAAAACCTGTCCTGAGTCTTTCTCCATCTTTGCTCTCTGTGTGTAGGAGGGGAAGAGCTGAAACTCCTTTCTTTCATATTGTCCATCTTCTTGTATGCCAGCCAGCGCGCGGACTTTCTCCGGGTGAAAGTACATTTGATTTATAGCTGACAAGACTTTAAATTTCCTATTCACCCCTACACCAAAAAACAGTGTCTGCAGGGCACCAGCATGCTCATGGATGACCTCCTGGTGCAAGCCCCACTTTACCGCTGGGATTTTCGTGGAAGCAGCTAAAAGGACTTTGGCACGCACAGTGTGGGAGCCTGGGCTCAGCAGTTTCCTGCAGGTCTACCTGTCTTTAAACAAGGCAGGAGCATCTCTTCTCACTGATAAGTCCAGAGTCGCTGCAAGGCACCAGGACCTTTTAACTGATTAGGCAGATTGGGGATCAGACTCTTACTGATTGCTGGAAAAAAATTAGACTCTCTTTTCCAAACTGTTGTTGAGTAGAGACAGATAAGATGAAGACGTAGATAAATGGGGTATCAAAGACATTTTTCTAGAATAGGCTGGGATATTATGAGAAGCATTCACTCACCCCACCTTTCCTAATTCCTGAGTTTCACATTCTGATCATTGCCTTTTGGTAAAAGAATATTTTACTATGAAGTGGTAAGAGGAATCCTATGGCCTAATGGCCAAAGTTAAAGGGAGTTTTTTCCCTCAGGAGTCAAAAGAAAAAAAAAAAGAAAAAAAAAAGCCCAAAGTAAGGTTTCCTCTGTGTATTAATTAAAACTGAGGGCAGTTACTCTCAGCCTGTGTCAGTAGGATGTAAAACAGTAATTTCTCTCTCACTCTTTTGGATTTTGGTTTTAGCAATGGGGCTATAACACTACAACTTTGTTTGCAGCCTCGTGGGACATGAGGTTTAATTCATTAATGTTTATAAAGTGCTTTAAGATCTGCAGCTGGATAAGTGCTAAGAAGCTCTATTGCTGTAATACAGATGAATTAGCTTATCTCCCATGTAAATCAGCTTAAAACATTAGTCTGAAATTAACAGCTCTGAGGTTAACAATAGGCTCAACCACACACTAAACTGCAGCACTTATCATATCACAACATTACCCTTATTAATTATACACCCTGCTGTGGTTTTTGGACCAAAATAAGCTGCACTTCAGATATGGGCAGCCGGACAGCGCCGAGAGGAAAGTGTTTGTAACTGTACGACACATATGTTAAATCGTGAAATTAAACAGATGGCCCAGTCACTCATCAGTGAAAGTCCACCAGGGGCTGTAAGAAAGAAGGAGATTTCCTATGTAACATAACAATTTGGACATCAGAAGGTTTCACATTACAAGATTTTTCTTTATCCCCCACCTGAAGCTCTTAAGGGGTAACGTCAGGGAATTTCATCTGGACTTGGGATACTAATCTAGTTTTAGGCTGTTTTGATCTGTCCATTAAGAGCTGGCAGTCCACAGAAACCCTTGCAGGGACGGGGAGCGAGAGCAAACCCCGCTCGATGCGTTAGCTGCGTTTCTCTGCCCAAGTCACGCGTGTCAGGTCAATCACCAAAGAGGATTTCAAGCTCTGTGGCTGTACCAAACTCCGTCCACAACTTTAAATTATTCTAAGTATCATGCACAAGTAATATCTCGTGTAATATCGTCTGGCACCACATTATGTAAAAGGGGGATAATGAGTCCAATTAAGATTAAATTCAGCTTATTTCTGACTTTTGTATCCTTCTTCACTTATGCACATGAAAGGGATGATTATCACTACTTTTTAATGTATTTCTGGCAATGGTTAGCAGTTCTAACCAAAAAATCAGGCTCTGATATACACATGCATGGTAGAGACAGCCTGAATGCAAGATGATTTACAATCTAAGAGGACACCAAAGAAAGACTAGATGAAGGAAGGAAGGGTTATTATCCTCAGAGCACCCACAGCCAAGCTTTCAATGGTATTTAAATGCCTAGCAGCATTTTCCAAACTTGACATCTAATTCCCTTTGAAAACCTGTTCCAGATTTACAAAAGTGGCCAGCTCTCCCAACTGGAGATATATTTTCAAAAGAGCTCAGATCCTAATTAGACAACAGGCACATTTTCAGAAGTGCCCAGTGTGGGGCACTGAGACGTCTCTGAAAAATCAGAGAGTAGGAAAGTTCAGGTTTACACATCTAATATCAGCTGCAGTTTAGGCCTAGTGTTCAATCAAAAGGCCATCTGGGAATAAATAACTTCTTTAAACTTTACTTCAGCAAGTATTTACCTTTTTCCTCTTCTGCAACATAGAAAATCATGGATATCCTTCTCATCCCATCGTATTCAAATTCCTATACGAAACAGTTTAGAGTCACTATCTCTCTTAGTTTAATATTTACAGAAAGGGGATTGTCATTTTATTTAATTTTATTCAAAGGTCATCCTGCGTTGTTCTTTTATTCATTTTGTTCTGAACACAGAAACCTTTCATTTTACTAAACTCCTCTCAAAATTGACTTTGTGAGGAAAATGGAATTGAGAGATGAAGAGAAAGGACATTCTCATGCACCCAAAGGCGTGATTTGGATCTCAGTTGTTACCATTTACTTTTCAGTAAATAAATTAAAAAAAAAAGGTTTAGATCTGTTAATGAACCTTAACCTGGCTATTCTTTCATTGAGAAAAGATAAAGTAGTAGTTTTGATCAAAAATAATACCCGCTCAAAAACCATCCTTAACAAAGCAGATGTATTGGCCTTTTCATGTGAAGGAAAACCTTGGGCGAGAACATTTCATTTTCCTGAAGGGAGGTCTCTGATCAGAGTCAGGACTTCACTGAGCATTGCTGCTCCAAATCCCACCACCTGTCTCTGGGGACCATCTGGATTTTTTTTAGGGTGGACTGCACTTACCTTTTGCATTGGGTTTGGAGAGGCGGGAGACTGGGAATCATCCTTCATGTGCGTATTCATCTCTGATTCTGGATCTGGTTTAACCTTAGGAGGAGGTGAGGTTAAAAATGATCATTCATGCCAGGT
This sequence comes from Crypturellus soui, assembly GCA_032275445.1. Lineage (NCBI taxonomy): Eukaryota > Metazoa > Chordata > Aves > Tinamiformes > Tinamidae > Crypturellus > Crypturellus soui. The sequence goes on along the minus strand of JAUBNY010000440.1, from coordinate 4,601,427 downwards.
ATCCGCCATCTATCTCACCAAGTCAATGAGGCACAGGCTGGAGCACCACCATATGCAGCTCAGAAATGTGTTCTCTGCAAACACACAGCTGGTGCTGCCCCAACCCCAGACTGCTCAAGACTTGTGGACAACTTTAATATGAGAGCCTGTCACCTTTGGGGAATAATATAACGAGAGGAGAAAGCCCTTGGAAGGCAGTAACAGAAATTAGGTGCTCAATCCAAATTTTTCACTGAAAGAATTTGTATTGAAGAAATCTCCCCTGTTTGGTTTTAACACCAAACTGCCAACAGAGAGAGAGCAACAATCTGACATACAGTGAACAAACAATATAGCAGCTCTTGTTCAATAGTTCCTTTTATTTTCTTCCCCTTTCCTACTCTTTCTGCCTTGGAACAGGACTCCCTGACGTCACTGCACAAAGGATCAGGTAAATGCTCTCTCAGTTCCTCCCAGATGGTCAGCACTTATGCTTGCAGGCCCATGATTACTGCTGACCTCCAAGTCTCAGAGTCCTGGAAAACTCATCACTTTCTCCCACAGCCTGCTGGGTGCTATCAAGAAAGCCCAGAAACAGTCCCCCAGCTAAGTGTTGACCTGCTAAGGGAGCTGTTAACCAGAAGCTGAGATGCCCTAATCATAGGCACCTTGTGAATAATCCTTCATTGATTAGAGATGTCTTCGAGCAGGGCCTATTTGTAGGGACTTGCTGCGGCAGCAAGTATCAAACTGTTCTTTGTCAGCACAGGGAACTCTATCTGGTGTCTTATAAGCTGCTGAAGGCACAGCTTGGCTTTCCCTGCCTGCACAGAAGCTGCAATGTCGTTGCCATCAGCAGAGCCCAGTGCTGGGATGTGGATGGAAGATGTGAATAACCTACGCCTGCAGCTCATTGCTGCAGAGGACCCTGAGAGGGATGCTCTGGCGGAAATGGGGCATTAGGAGGGGGGTATCTCCCAGGACATCATCCACNNNNTGCCACGTGCTCTGGGTGTCCCTGCTGGAGCAGGGGGGTTGGACTGGATGATCTCTAGAGGTCCCTTCCAACCTCAAACATTCTATGATTCTGTGATTCTGTAAACCAGAAAACATAACAGTGTAACTCTGCTCCCATCGCACCAGGAAGCAGTGAGGTTCCCATGACAAGAGAAGGCAATAGCACCCACCAGTCCTCATGAGTTCGATGATAAAATTTCATTAATTCCAGCATCAGCCTGAGCTTGAGCAGCACAGGAGATTTCCTGTGTCCATCCCCAAAATTTATCAGCAAGCAGGGTGCTTCCTGCAGAGTTCTGCTCCTACAGTGCCCGTGCCCAACTCTAGCCCTGCAAGGCGCAGCCAGCAGTGCTGATTTTCCAGTACTCCTGAGGAGACCAATATCTCATCTGTCTCCAGCTTTGTGAGTTGCTCCCTAGGAGAGGAGAGCTGGGAAAGGCAGGAGTAGAACAGAGAAAGTCAAGCCTGTGCCAGTCTCCTGCTAGTCACAGGAACAATTTCAGATCTTCATGAAATCATCAACTGCGTGTCACGGAATTATAGGCTCAAATAAAATGCCCAGAAGACCTTCTGTGCTAACAGCAGGGGTGTGGAAGTTTATTTTCCTTAGTAGGCAAATTGCTTACTTAATAAGACAGATAATTTAGCTAAATGCCAGTTCAGACCTTGAGATCTGGAGCATCAGGTCCATGGGGTCCATCGCCATCCATGCAGACAGGCGGTACCGGCAGAGGCAGCCCCCCACCAGCTACGGCGGCTCCTGCAATGCAGGACAGCTGCGAATAAATGTGCAACTCATAAAGCTGAAAGGGTTCTGCAAGTTATTAGGTAATTAAGCAAAGTGAGGGCTTGGAGCGCCCGGCTGCTGCTTCCAGCCCATGACTGCGCTCCCTTTAGAGTCTGATTGGATAAAGGATTTTTATTAACTTCATATTTTTGCTTCTAATTTTCCTCTCTTTGCCTTTCATATTGCAGGCCCTGAGCTCCTCTGGTCTTGTGGTGATGTTTATTGGCACTGGCAGGTTGCAACACCCCTGCAGGCTTCCCGCAGACAAACCCCAGAGCGCAGACCACGAACCGGAGCAACTTCATACGATGCCTCTGCTGTGAAATTGCTCAGGCACTTCCCTCCCAGCTCCCCTCCTGCTCTCCCCACCTCCCCAGCTGGAGCCTGTCCCCGCACCGTGCCTCTTCTTCTCCAGCAGAAGAGGCAGCAGACCCAGAAAAGCATCTGGTTTGCAAGGCACTACCAAGCTCAACTTCTCACTGATCCTTGAGGCTGTGGTTTGAACTAGGGACCAAACCCCAGTGTGCTGCAACAGTGGCCACTCTTGCATGTAAAAACTGTGACTCTGGGGTAAGAGCGAGGGAGGGAACATGGTTTAGAAGTGCCACCCAATGCCTCAGGTGTTCACTCTTGGCTCCGTCTTCAAGGTCATGCCAGTCAATACCACCCAGCGTGGACACCTGAGTGACTGTGTTCTGACTCTTTCAATGCATGAATTCCTACTATCCTCAAAGTATGAACATAAGACTCTTAAAAGGCAAGGATGTATTTTTGTTTTCCTAGTCCCGGTGTTCGGTCATCTACTATTTGGTTCAGAGAGCTCCCCACACTATCTCTATTTCTAGAGAAGAAATAGAGCAACGAGAAGAGCGGGGTCCCCAGCACCCTTCTGGAAGCCCTCCATAGCTTGTAGATGTTGATATAAAACACCCTGGAATTTATTTAGCCTCCTGTAGTTGCTTGTTCTCTCCCATCAAACAATGGACTTCAGTCTGCGAGGGGGCTGATTTGGCTACGTTGTCCAATTCTTCACGATGCTCAAAGGCACATCTGCTAATAACAGCTGGCTGCTAGCCCAGCTGCTCTCTCTCTTTTTCTTTTTTTTTTTTTTAATATTGCTTTGGGGTTTTACTGGTAGTGTCTCTGGATAGTAGAGAAAGAAAAACGTCCCCTGAGCGCCACCAGTGAATGAAAATAAAAGGCGTCTGGGAAAGCGTCTGTTGGACTCGCAGTGGTGCCCGGTTTTGGTGGCCTTCCAGCAGCCTGCTATAATAGCAAGGGAGTGGCTGGGTCATTTGAAGATTTATTTCAGCCCCTTGTCCTGGTTAGAAGGAAGCACAAAAGCTGCTTTGTTTCCATGACCAGGAGAAGCGGAGCGCTCCAACCTCCACCTCTCCCATTTGCCAGTAGAGTCTGATGCACTCCGCCATGTGGGATCCATTTGAGCTGAAAACTTGACAAGAAATGTCATAGCAACACCAGGACGTTTCCCCATCCAGCACAGCAGCAGCAGCTTGTTTGCTCGGCGCTCGGCTGCTGTGCACAATTGATGCAACATGTAGCGTGCCACGGGCTTTAGAGCTCTATGGGTAATATCTGGCTGTGTTGAAAAGATGGTCTGTCCATGGGGAGAGCTTTTCTGAGCCGCATTCTGCTTCGTTTCAGCTCCCGGGCATCTCGCCTGGTTCTTGAAAGCTGTTGCCTCACTCAAGCACTTGTAAAGCTTTCAAGCATTGCCATTTCCATCCCTTGGCATTGCTGGTCATGCTCGGAGTAAATGCCAAGGACTGATTTCAGGAGTGTGTTTAGATTGCTAACTTCCATCTTAATCAGATGGATTTTGGACCCCAAAAATGATGTTGGATCTGGACCTGCATGTCTATGATTAGCAGTTAATTTATTTTAGCAGCTAAGTCCTTATTCTTCACTGCTGCAAATAAAAGCTCTTGAAGAGCACAGAGAAAATGTAATTGATGCCTTTGCCAGTTTACAAACTGACTGAAATAATAGCCCTAAGAGCAGAATTTGCTGCCTTCATTTTAACTATGAAATTTGATGCTACCCAGAAGGGAAGGAGGTAGACTCATCTTCAGGAGTAAGGTTTATAAAGGGCATTTTTGTCACATGCGCAGGAGGACAAGAGCTTTAACACTGGCTGTTCTCAGAGAGGCCGCAATGTGGATAAGTGTCTCACAAAAACAACTGAATGGAATTGGTTCATGTGCAGCACATGTGTTGGAAGAAATTGAGTGTTTAGAGATCTGTCAGAGGACCTGTACCACTAGGAGTCTCCTTTCTAAATAAATAATTCTAAATAATTAAATAATCTAAATATTTATGAGCGATATTCACTCAGCTGTCCCTCTAATAAAGAGAGCCTGTTTCTCTGAGGTGCCTGAAGAAACTATTCTCCTGGTGAAAGAGAAGAGGCCGTTTGGTATAACACGGTAGCCTGTAAAATATCAAGAGAAGAGTCTGGCAAACAAAGCCCCTGCTCAGAAATGGCTCTGTCCTTGTTGGCCAAGCCAATACCAAGCTCGGGTGACTTAATTTCACCTTTTAATGCTCATTTATCTTGGAATGTCTTATATCAGTGTGACTTGAACCCAGAAACATTCAAGTCCTCTCTCCAAGCTCAGCTGCAGGACTGTGCCAGACCCCAATGGGAAGGACCACCCAAAAAGATTGCAGATTTTCAGGACTTTACATACTGGAGCGAAAGCAGGGTGGTCTATTCCCATAGTGCCACGATCACCGGACACCTCAGACAGTCCCAGAGCTGCTGACATCCCAAAAGGACACCCCTCGCATGACTTCCTGGGTCACCACTCACCTCCTCACCAAACTCCTGCAACATCACAGCCTCTGCTGCGGTCACTGAGGCTCACATCCCCATAGTGATTCTTTTTGTCCAGACTGTAGCCAAATTCTTTTTGGTGCTCTCCACACCTGGAGAAGACCAAGCCCAGATCCATTCAACCTCACAATGCTCATCTAGCTCAGCTCACAAGTCCCTTCCCCATGGGTATTTCCACTCCTGCCTTCTATCATCTGACTAATAGAGACTCAAGTGATCTTTAATGTCAACAAAAGTGAAGAAAAACTTTTAAAAACCTGTTTTAATTTTTACTGTTTCCTTTAATGTTTATGTTTTCTTAAACTACCTTGTTTTTCAGGCCAAAGATGCTATGTGACTGAGTGAGCTTCACTCTTTGGAAGCACTGCCATTAGCAACTAATAAAGGTCAAGATAAGCTACATAATCACCAATTGTTGTACCCAGAACTTAAAAGTTTCCTGAGTTGTTTTATATTTAAGCAAAACCACCATTTCTCTAAACTGAAACATTTTTAGTGCCAGGAAGAACCATTAGGTCTTCTAACCGAACCTCGAGGGGCAGATTTCAGGCTGCCTGCGTACAATATTCACAGCTTTCTGGAAAGTGGCCGAATGCAGGGCTCTAAGGTGGGTACAACAGTCCCAATGTATTACTGTGAGCCACCTATGCTCAGCCATGAGCTGATAGCCGTAATAAGACTTGCGATTTTGGTCACCTGCTGGTCCAATTAAATTATGGACATCTGCAAAATATAAGTCAAGACTCCCTATGTCCTTGTGGTGCATAGTTCTAAGTGAAAATAAGCCATCCTGCACAAAAGCTAACGCAGGCAGGGTGCAGAACTGAAAAAGAGCTGGAAAAAATTAACTTCTGGTATATATTTCCTATGGTTCCTTTCAGTTAACTCACTGTAATTCTTAAAATACTTCTTGCCATATGAATCTCCTGCAGTATATTTAACACATTACCAGTATAAAAAGATTCAAGGGTAACCTCTTTTATCAGCGAGGTTCAAACTACTTTTTCTCCCTTTAAACCAGTGATGGAACTAACCCAAAACCACATATCTGATCACTCCCTGAACATTTGGGTAAGTTTGATTCTTCAGACCAATATTGTGTACAATCCTAATTTGTTAATAGGCCCACACCTAAAACCCAGATCCAAATATTGTTGGATTTGGATATTGTTCTTTATAACAAAGTGATCCAAAACTCCATTTCCAGGAGATTTAGTCTTTGAGGAAGTTCTGTTCTGACCAGAAGCAACTGCTTGTGGCCTTCTTTTAAGGAAAACAGAAAGGCAAAACCAGACTATTATCCCTCCTGTGCTTGAAAAGAAGATTTTATTTTGTTGCAAAATTCTCCCAGGTAACCTCTGCTTTGGGGCCAAACAATGAAATTTTCTAGGCTGAAGAAATAATAAATATCTTTGGGGATTTATCCTAAGGGGTTTGGGGATTTAATTTTTAAAGAAAATGACACTAGTTCTTTTTTTTCAAGCATGTTTCAGGAAGTTTTTCTGCTGTTTTTGATATCAGCATAGTCATAGCGGCTCTAGAAGCTAGGAGCCATGCGAGGGTTTCTCTTCACTTTGATCTCGTTAGGAACCACCCGTTCCTCAAACACATCTGGCTGCTGGCATCTCTTGCACTGCCACTGTGGTCCTTGCCAGGTTGTTGGACCCTCTGCCAGGCTGCTCGCAGGCACGAGGCTGGAATGGTTGTCTAGTTGCAGCCACTCTATCTTAAGGACTAGGAGAGTTTAATAGTGTGGATGATACCAGACTGCTAGTCTCCAGACCAGAGAATCACTCCTGCTAATGTTTAGTTTATTGATATAGATGTAGTCATTGAGGTCAATGAGGCAAATTGCAGAAACACACTTGTTTAAGTACTTTGAGAGATCAAAGATGAAACAAGTTAAGAGTCCGGTCTATAACTCTTTGTGTTTTCTTTAGATAGAAATAACACAGGCAGCAGCACTTAAAACCATATCACTAACCCAAAATCTCAATTCTGAGCAAGACTTTGAGCTCTGTCTGAAAGAGCATCTTTAGCTTCCTAGTTTATTCAATCCTCTTTTTGCCACTGTAGCCGGTGGGACTTATCTGATGCTCTGGAACCTCTTAACCGTGAAGTAGACCAAGTCAACCAAACCTATTCTGTAGTCTGCCAAAAAGACCTAGGTTGTCTGTCTATGTCTGTCACATCCTGCCATTGTGCCAATTTACAATATTTTTAAGGTCCTATTTTCTCTCTTATCATGCCCTATCATGAATGTTTTCTCAGTGGGAAAATCAAAAAGGAAACCTTATGACCACCCCGTCTTTTAAGTAACCTTTGAAGAATGACTTAGTTTGGATGACTCCATACCCAAAGTGCCATTGATCTTCCAACACATGTCCCACAGGGCAGTTCCCCAAAGCCAGCATCACTGACTATTGAAATCACATTTACTAGCCTCTTTAAAGCTTCCCAGCATAGTCAGATCTTCTATACCACAGGCAAATGCCATACCAGGCCCTTACCACTCAAGAGACCACAATGAAAGCCAGATTACTTCACCAACAAAACAATGCCTGGAGAGGCCATGCATGTCACTCATGGGCTTGCCTTCTTTCCCATGTCATGTCAGCCTCCCTTTTCATACCCCCAAGTTGCTCTTCCTGCCTCCACAGTGCCTGATGGACTTGTTTTAGGAAGTTTTGCTTGAGAATTTTCATGTGCTATCACCCTGGATGATTTGCCCCATTCTCCTGGTTGCAAGTTCTCTTCCTGAATTCACTAGACAATCTCCCTTCCACAATTTGAAGGCCCCTCTAAGAATTCTACATCTACAAGGCTTATGATGCTCCTTTGAATTCCTTGTGTCATCTGCAGTTTTGTACACCAGCAAGGCCTGGGCATATCCCTTGAGTCTGATTATGAGTCACATAAGATGTGCTAGAGAGGAAAAGAATAATGGGGTTTAGACTCGCAGATCTGCTGATCTATAAGGACAGATTTAAAGGTGAATAGGCAGATCCTTGTCTACAAAGGGGCAGAATAGATATTTC
>JAUBNY010000440.1:4570064-4581697 GCA_032275445.1 Crypturellus soui | reverse complement strand
GGGCAATCTATATTTAAGAAACTTGCTCCTATTCGATTTGAGGCTATTTCGATATTGGTGGAGAAGTCACAGACAGAATTGAACTCCTCCACCTCTCTATCTCCTTTTCAACCCCTGTCATTAATTGCCTGTATGTTCAATAATACTCCGCAGGAAGTCTGGTATGGTCAGAAATGTGGTGGAAGAGGACATGTGCAAACTAATCCCACTTTAGCTGCTATTCTGGCTTCCTTAAAGGAAATACTGGAATCTACTGAGGAACTAGGAATTATGAAGCACGAACATTTGATTTCCTCATCATGAAATATAAAGTCAGATCCCTTCCTGGTGACAGAACTGGTGCAGGTCTGTGAACTTACTCTAGAGATGACTGGGTTATTGTGCCAACTGAAAACATACATATCCTACATATCTATATTTAGAAAGGGTTTCACTTGTCTGTTTTCTAGCAAAGGACTTGTATTTCCCAAGTCACTTTATCTGAAGAAAAACATCTATCATACCATATCAGAGATCTTAAAAGGCTTAGTGACTGGGAAGTCTTTCCTTACTTTCCTTAGAGCCTCTTCCAAACCAGCACCAAAGGTTTTGCATTTAAAGACCAGGTCCTTTACAGAAAAATAAAAAAGACATTTTTATCCCCATTAAGTACCTCAGCCAAACAAGAATCCTTTGGTTCTCTGAAGACCTCGGAGCTTCAGGATCAGTTCAGTGTCAATCCTTGGGATGTGGAAGCTTCCCGAAGGCCACCATACTCTTCAGTACTTGCCATCAGCATATATATATGTTTAATCAGGATCTTGACAGGTAAAGTCTGTGAAAAGAGGACAGTTTGTTCTCCCAAGCTGTTCAGTCTCTAAGCCCCCTGTTTATTTTGGAAGTGAATGAATAACATTGTACTAGGAAAGGAAATTAAAAAAACAGGGTTGTAATTTACAGTAGAGAAGAGAACAGATTCAGGGGCCTTTTTTTCTTTCTTTTTTTTTTCTTCCTTCTCCCTCCCTCTTCTTCCCCCTTTTTTTCACTGCTCTGGTTCCAAACATCCAAACGTGCTACAGCTGAAAAAGAGGACCTCAAGCCTTCCTTACTGCTGGCAACAACAAGTGAGTTAGTTACAATTGCCAGTCTCTGTATTCTTGCCAAGAGAACAAACTGCTTCAAGGCAAAGGGGGAAAAAAAGGGTTTATCAAAACCAAATGCCACTGGAAATCCTAACGTTGCAAAGCCCAGTTCAAGATGTACATTGAAACCTATCCCCAGCCATTTAAGGAAAAAGAAGAAAATGAATTCTTTAATAGAATATTTAAAATATAACAATTGCTTTGGAGTGAGGAATTCTACTCTCTCTGGTTCTTATAAAAGCTCTATTTTTTTTCTTCATCACTAAGTAAACTCCCAGCAGTTTTCTTTGAAAATGGATCCTAGGCAGGCACCTCTTTTCCAAAGCGCTCAACATTGTTCTAATAAGATGTGATAGGTGGTTTGGAGTAGGAGCTGGTCCAAGCAGTGGAGGTATCGCTTTATTGTGTGTTTGTTTTTCTTTTAAAATTCTGCGATCTGGCTACTCTTTATTTTCACTCTAGTGCTTTTTATTATTCTGTTTCTAACCTGTCTCCTGGATCCAAATCAGACCCAGCTTCCTTCCCCCTTTCCAAGTGTTCACTGCTGAGTAGGAAAGAGAGAAGATCAAAGTTTTATTTTTAGAGTCACAGATTTGAAGGCAAGAGGGGAAGGGGGTATCTGAACCATCCACTTTGGCTGTTGGACACCACAAGACTTGAGATTTCACCCGGTGATTTCTGCATTCTGTACTGGAGCTGGACAGCTCTCTGGGAATGAAGTCCCGCAGAATCCATCTTAACCTTGAGCATATTGGTCTGCTGGGTAGAAGTCACATTTACAAGCTCTGCCAAGTTCTTCCTTGGTACATGCATGCCTAGATTCAGCTACACTGAAACTTTCAAAATCTTTAGAAGATATGAATTAGAATATATGAATTCTGCCTTCTAGGCCATGGTTAGGGCTGTGGTTCCTAAGTTTCATCTGAGCAAACCTGCTGACTTGCTACCAAAAGTGTCCACATTTGGATCTCATCTGCAGAATTAATTAGAAGCAAATGGAATTAATTCATGGCGACATAAACCTCACAAAGTAGAGGCTAATGGGAGAAACTGCACAGTTAGACTGGTTTCAGCTGGGAGATAGGACGTTCCTAGCGCCTGTCCCAAAGAAAGCCTCTTCCACCGACTCCTCCCTGTAGGACAAAGATTCCTGGGATGTCGGAGAAGCAATTACGCATCTGTGCTGATTTCCATTCGTGGCCTCTGCCACAGCTGGGTTTTGGTTTCAGCTGGGTGGCAGAAGTAAGCTGCTAAGAGACTCTTTGCACGTGTTAACAGCATAAAACCAACCCTCCTAATGCTTCCTGACACAGTCATAGCAGAGAAGTGTAACAAAGTACAGCACAGTCAATCTTCTGCAAAAAGATGAGAATTTGGCTAAGCTGATCCCATTATGTAGACCCAGCTTAAATCAGTCCATAATTATCCCTTAAACAAACTAAGTAGCTTCGCCACCAGGTGCAGGTGTTCCTTTTCCTTTCTTTTTTTTCTTCCCCCTGATCTTGAATCACTTTCATTCTCTTCTGAAACTTTTCCATTTACTCCGTGTCTTCCTTGAAGATCACCAGATGTGCTACCCAAAGACAATTTCATTAATACAAATACAAATGCAAAATCATCTCTTACACATTATACCCCTGCTTATTACTGGAAAATATGCCAGATATGTATGTAATTATATCTTTTTTTTCTTCTTTTTTTTTTTTTTCTGATTGCACGAGGGAAGAGTCAGCACTTCACTGACACACACTAGATCCACTATCCAAGTTAGCTGCATAATGTGGGAACATATCTGTTCTTTGGGTTTTTTTAGGTCAACTGAATATCAAGTCATCTGTTTCAAAGCTTCTTTGATCGGTGCTCAAGTCCTTATGTGCACTAATCATTCAGCACACAAGTGTGCCTTTCCAGAGACACCTCTGTACGTGTTTACCTCTCCAAACCTCTATCTCAGCCTTTTGCTACAACACCCCTCCACAAGGCCGCAACGAAGCAAACGTGGTTCACACCTGAGGAGGAGAACACAAGAGGTTCTGAGCGCAGCCTCGGGGCCTTATGGGTCAATGTGAGTTCCAAGTTTTCTTTCCTCCAATAAAGTACCTCTGTAATTGTTACCCTGATAGTTATATTTTTACTTATTAATAAATAAGTAATGTACTTATTAATAAATACATAATAGGATGTGCTATAAATTAAAGGCAGAGTAGGGATTTTTCATCTGTTCTCTGCTCCCTAACAACTTCAGGATGTTACATTATGGAACCTTTCTCGGTTTACCAAGCCTCCTGCTCCATTATGTTGAATGGGAAACGGGTGAAATATTCCCTTGTTGTTAACTGTTAATGTCTGACTTTTTTTTTACTCTTTTTTTTTTTTTAAACACAATGCTCTGAAATTGAAATCAGAGCTGCAGCACATTAGCAGCTGTTAACACATCTCTGTTAGCTTGTCCACCAGCCGTGGAGCACGGATTCCTTCTGATCCACAGCTGAACTGCCAAGCCCTGTTTAAAATGAAAGCATAGCTCAGCCTCAAAGTCTGCGTCCAGGGTTGTCCTGCCCTCTGTTCCCAGGCTCCAGTCTTAGATGCCAGTGACTCCAGGACCTAGAAACAAAGAGAAGGAAGATTAAGATTTTCCCTTACCATTCCTTCTCCTCCTTGTCTCTGAGCTCTCTCTCATTCAGCATTGCTGATAGTTGAGGCCAGGAAGGCGAAAAGGACCCCACAGTGGTTTATATATCACAGCTGGGTAGCTAGGACCTCTGGCTCCTTGTATATGGAAGATCAGTAAAGCCAGGATCAGGCTAACCATTTAGCTGCACATGACATCCAATTCCTAGTTCCAGTTATGTCCCAAGCAGTGTTTACCATTTAATTCACCATAATATAGTTTTTCTCCCTCTTCTGTTGTCATGCTACTTGTTCAGTAGCTTATAAGAGAGGGCCATGATCTCCTTTCATTTTTTTTTGGAGACCAAAGAGGACAATTTATTGAAGATATGGAGAAGAGTCTTAACTGAGAGTCAAAGTGAGAAAATTGAATCTATGAATTCCACCAAGGGACGAAGTGCCTAAAATATGTGAAGTTGCGCACTCTAAAAACAATATTTTTTTTTTACAAAAATCTTTCAAGCTCTGTGTATATCATCACTTTTCAACAAGAACAGGAGCATCTACGTATCTCACAAAGGGTAAGAACACATCAACTGAGACATCTTGGTTACTATCACAGGACAAGACTGGGAGCTGTAGGGACTGATCTACCAGAAAAGCAGTTAAAGCATCAGTATTAATGGATGTTGTGGCCAGCCCTCCTCCCCATGACCTGCTCCTCTTTCCTGTTGCCCTGCCATCTCATGGATACCTCTGGCCTTGCAGAGATCAGATACTAAAACAAAACAGTCCGAAGGAGTCCCTGAGCTTGAGTATAGCAGTGATTAAGATTAAATATAGCAGTGATTAGTGCAAAAGAGGGCATTTGTTTCAGCACTATCACATAATGAGATCTGGTAGTGACATAAACTTTGTTCTTAGTTCTTATCGCCTTGGAGGAAAAATAGAGTTTCTGTGGCAAAGACAACAGAATATATGAGAGCAAAGTTCACGTGAAGAACGATTTGTGTTCAGTAAAGGAATCCTGTTCTCCAAAATCCTCCGGTAAGTTTACAGTGCTACGAGCCATTGAAATTACGAGTGAAACACAGATGCAAATCTATGTTTCAATGAAACCGCTGTGTGGGTGGTTTCCCCCATCCCATGTGAGGGGCTTGAATCTGATGTGAAAAGTGGCAGAGCAAACACAGGGTGACGTGGCCACATGGCCACTCACTCGCTCACAATCTCCTATCAATCAAGTACACGCACGCTAGGCAAGATGATGTGTTTTCCCAGTCCTTCCAGCTTGCTTTGGAATATGAGATTCAGTGGAATGTCTCCTTTTCTGTAGTACAACCATTACATGATAAATGATATTCTTGGCTTTTATATATGCCTTACAGCCAGTGAATGATTTCTGCCCAACCAATTAGATTCCAGGGAGTTTATTCAGGAATAACTGAAGGGAAAATAAATAATTTTACCCATTGTACAAGGAGTAAAACACAGCTGTCTGTCTTATCTTTACTCTACAAACCTAATAAGAGTGAAAGGCAGAGGTTCTGAATGCGTAGAGAAGTGGGTGCTCAGAGTAAGAAAATACAATTTCCTATTGGAGTTTCACTGTAAGACTTGCACAAGGGAAAAAATAGCTATATCTGGATCATCCAAAATTTACCATTATAGCTTTAAATGAACCAGAGTGAAGGGATGTCATGGATCCAGGATGCAAGGTTTGAAGGAAGTACAGGTTAAAGAATAATTTACATTTAATAAAAGAAAATGGAAGGATATTACCACAGCACAATCTCTCTGCATCTTCCTGTTCTTGATTCTGGTCAGTAGTCAGGAATAAAATTATGAGAGAAAATTCTGTAGGTATTATTGTAATCAGTGTCTGATTTTATATTTATGTGCAGCCAATGTATGAGCCAATGTGCAGCTTCCAGGGAGAGCTTAATTATATCTACAGGAACACAGGACAAAGTTAGGCAAAGTGAAGCAATCAGAAACATTAGCAAACAGAAAGAAGTTAAAGGCCTTTTTTTTTCCTTCTGTTCTTTTTGGTGCATTATTCTTTAATAATAAAAAATAATAGAGAAATTCCTGCTCTCAGGGAATTTTTATGGAGAAATCAGAATGTGGTCTTGAAAGAAACTCCAAGTTTCCAAAAACATAAAAAAATATGGAGAAACCTGAGAAGTTCAAGTTCAGTAAATCAACAGGAGCTGATGGTCTTCACCCAAGGGTATGGAAGGAAATGAAGTGTGAAATAGCAGAGATCTGAGTTTGTGCAATAATGGCTTTTTCCAAGAGCCACTGAAGTCAACGGAAAGACTCTTTGTACTTCTCTCAGAACGGGATCACTACTTCCCAAAGCAATGAATATCTACAGTCCCCGTGGAAGATGCTCATCACTTTGAGAAGCGCAGTGGGGTGAGGAGGACTTTATCAGGACGATTGGTCAGATCAAAAGCAACACACTCTGCAAAGTTAGTTCTCCACATAGTTGCAGTTCTGCATCTAGGTCAGCGCAATGCAGCTCTGCAGGAGTTGGCCCCATAATTTTGGCAACGTGACACCACTAGCATCAAGCCAAATCCTGCCACCCACACGGGGTTGCAAGTGATCTCAGGATCTGGCCCATCTCAGTAACACTACTGTGTTTGCATTAATCAGAGCTCTCACAGCTCTGATTGATTAATATTCTGGCTTACTAGATGTTGTACATCTGAAAGCTGCTCTTTCTTCCCCAAAATCGCTTCTGGCAATCATTTGTCACAGCTAAGGACAACATCTCCTGCTGCTTGGCGATAGGACTTCGGCATAGATAATGCCTTATGGACAATTTCAAGTTTCCAAAGCAGCATGAGTGCGGAGTACAGGCCAGGCTTCCCTTTTCAGACATTGAGAAGCAAACACTCACAGCTGCCAAGGATTTTACTTTATTGTCATTTAAGTTGGCTCCTTCTACATAAGTCGCTGGCGGTCTCACAGTAGCAGGAGTTAAGTAATAATAGTATTTCCAGCATGGTCACTTCTAAGCAATGCTTTAGTGGAGAGACTGCTGGGAGAACAGGATGAGGATGGTTTGTATTGGCTGTTCCTTCTCTCTTTCTCATCAGACTGTGATTCAAACTAGCATCAAACTACAAACTCCATCACTCATGTCCCCTGCAGATTTTCCATGCTGGCTTCTCAGCAAGTGATGCTGGACTACCATTCATCAGACCTAGGAGGTGCTGAGAGGGTCCTCTCATCCTGGAAATTTTGAATCAAAGACATCCACCGAGTTTTCAACAGTGCCACGGCTTTACAACACTGAGCCTGGGGATTGATATTTTTTCCCTGCAGAGATTTCTCCAGGAAGTTTGCAATACCTAGACACACCAGGCTTTATCCAGCTAAATACAGGACACTCCTTTTTCCTGAAACTTCATACTCGCTCACATAATCACCTCATACTCAGAGAAATGCAAAACAAATCAAATAAAGTACTAGGAGGTAGGCTAATGTCACAGAGCTCCAAAATCACCATCCAAGTCAAGAAAAAACATCTAAAACAACCTTGACACGCAATGTTAATACAGTCTCTGCCTGCAGATATACGGTGCCATTTGCCATCTTCTTCTTCAATAATGACAAGGAAACGATTCCCCATCTCCATGTTCTTTGCTTACGGTGGCCTTCAGAGCTCTGAAATATCGCTTTTCTTAACTTGGGGACTGTGTGGCAAGTCAGGACATGCTTTGCCTGGTTGGTCATCTGCCACAGCAGAGTCCCTAGCTGGAAAATGTGATATTTAACTGGGTCCTTTGAAAGCAGATTCCCAATTCCGGTAGTTTGCTGACTTTTGAGTTCTTGCCTGTTCTGGTAAAGAGCTGCTCTGACCAGCTCCAACTGGGATACACTCCCCCAAAGAAGGAAAAGGAGGAGACAAGTAAATACATGCATGAAATAAAGCCTTGGATGAAGGGGAGCAAGGACAAGAGGTGACAGACACTCGACCAAGAAGTTATTATCTGAACGTTGCAAAGGAGGACCTAGAGAGACCTGTTCTCTGTGCTTCCCTGTTAGAGAGCCCAAGTTTTCACGAACTAGCTCTTCTTGGATTGTAGAGCTCTTAGATCAAATACATATAGAGGGCTTTCCAGGTGGGACTACCCCTGGATAGACCCACCAAGAAGATTTCCCCAATCCAAGGTCTTCGGGTTTGCAGGATCCGTTGCTGTAGGGCAGGGAATCATGCCAAAGCTTCCAGACAGTCTCTCCTTGGAGCCAGGAGCCTGGAAGAGCAGATACAATCTGGGCTCAGCTCCCAGGTCCACAGCAGGGAGCCTGGAAGCTCAGAGAAGCCTGGCCGGAGCCAGAGCTCTCCGGGCACGCGTGTTGCCTGCTGCAGATCTGTGACTCAGAGCCTGGACAAGAGGGATCCTCTATAACGGCAGGGAAGCCAAGACCACGTGCAAGGTGTCCTCTTCTGGGTCTTGCAGTATTAGTGCATGAATGAGCGAGCCGCATGCCAGCAGCACAGTGAAGGTAGAAGGCAGAACTCAGGGGTCTCATCCTCCGGCACTTGCTGGAACAAGGTAAAACTCAGTGTCCAAAAAACCTGTTTCCCTTCAGAGCCATCACATTTTGGGATTCTTGGAAGTGGAAATTTATTGGAAATGCAAAACAGTCTCTGATTTCTATCCAGCATAGATGGAAATCAAATTTAAAAGATAAATAAAGGGCAGAAATGGAAAAAAAAATCCTTAAATTTTTGAAACACTGCTTTTTGTCTGCTCTCTTGCTGAACAGTCTTTGCTCTAGGCAAGGACGGAAGGAAATTATTGTTTTGAAGAAATGCAAAATACTTCTTTCCTAAATATTTCTAAATGGACTGATAAAGTACTCTAGGTTTCTTCCTGGTACATGCAAGTGCAACTCCACTGACTTCTGGCAGAATTTCCCCAATGCAAGTTGTTCAAGAGTGATCGCAAAATTCTTCAGTTAAATCATTCACAACTCTTGAATAAGTCTCTGTTTTATTGGACCACTTAAACATAAAAAATAAAGAATAATTTATTTTAACTAATCACAAATTCAAATCACTTATGTGGAAAATGATATGCAAACAGCCCTAGTCAGCCTTAATAAGGTTTGGGAGGAGAGCCAGGCATTGATTTGTCCTCTTGGAGCTCTGATATCACACTGGCTGCTGCGCAATGGTTATAGAAGTCAGAGATGCAGCATGCTGCTTTTTTTTTCAGAAGTCTCTGCCAGAAAAGGAGACAAATGCCTTTTGGACTCGCACCCACTGACCTCTAACACACACATACGCAGTGGAGTGTTTATTCACTTGTCCACAGCTCTGTTACTAAGCGGACGTGTTCACACTCTCTCTGCTTGTTTTATTAAGCCTGGCACATTGTTGTGTAGACCCAGGGCTCCACAAGCTACAAAAGGGCTTTCAGATAAGGTGATTTCTTCCTACTGAGCTTCATGTAAATTTGGTAACTCTTTCCTTCACTCAGCAAGGCGGTATTAATAATAGTAATTAATGCAAGATGCGTCTGTGCGAGTAACGTGGACTTTCCTTCATGTTTTCCCCATTTATCTCCTCACCTTCTTTTCAGAAGTTTTTCCTCCCTGTTTTCTGACAGGTCCCAACTACGATGAAAAACTATGTCTTTAATTGGAACACAGGCTTCCCTAGCGAAAAAGAAAGGAGATCTTCTGGTACAAACACAACACAAGGAGGCAGGAGACACCGGTTCATGTTCTGGCTCTACTACAATCTGCCTGAATCATCCCTAACAATTCATTTGATACCTCTGGGCTTCTGTTCTGCTGTTAAATGAGAAAAACAAATTGCAGACTTCCTTCCTCTACTGAATTCATTTAGACTGAAAAACTCTTTGGGGCAGCAAGTGTCTCCTGTTACATGTAGGTCCAGGGCCGACCACAACAGGTTGCAAACTCAGATAAGATTCCTAAGTGCTACTATAATAATGAGTCGTTTATTCTCAAGCTCCCCTAACAGGTTATTGTCAATAATAAATAAGAACAACACTGCCCTTTACTGAATGTTCAAAACATTTTAAAGATGTAAAAATCAGAGCATGACAAGAACAGCAGTTCAGCTCACCATAGAATGAGCTGTAACCATCTCCACTTGGAGATGAAAAACTGAACACAGGAAGAATAAATGATAAGTTTCTCAGTTCCTGATTCCCTCTTAAGCATAAATCTCTTTTACAGAATTCATACTAGTTGATTTTTTGCTATAAAAATAATAATAGCTCTCGCCAGTTTCTCAGCAAAGTGAGAATGAGAAACTGAACATGTTTCTGCTCATTCAATTACTTTTCTGTGAGAAATATTTATAAATTTTAATTCAGTCTATCCTTGTCCATTTTTTAGTTAAGAAAATGGTTGCTTATTAACTGCAGAGCTAAACTTCACCTATTCCCAAGTGAGATCTCAGGTAAGAGACTGGAGAAGTACAGTTTAAAATATCTTACTCATGATAGAATATCTGTATATTTCATAAATATGTACATATATTCCATAATTCTGACCTGCAAATATTTATCAAGAACACTAAATGTTGTAAATGAGTACAACTGAAATGCTTCTTCCAAAGGCATGAAAAATCTTTATAGAATAATACAAATGAATCTTGCCTGCATGTTTGGACTTCTCTTGTATATTGATATCCTGAAAAGGGCATCATCTCTGTCAGAGTCACAAGGCGTCTTTTCCATTGCTAGGTTCCACCATGCTCATTACTATAATGTGGTCAGGCATCATGAATTTTTTAGGTGCCATTCAGAGGGAATTTTATATGCATATTTCATGAGAGCAGGGGGTGGATATAATATTTTTGGCATACATACGCCAGGATATGGATAGGATTCAGTAGAAGATGGCTTTTCATGTAAGTGGTCAACTTCACTCAATTTAAATCATGGCTCTTGGGAAATATTTAAAACACAGAGCTTAAACGGAGCTGCAATATAAGCACTACAGAACAAACTATCCAGAATATGTATAAATAAATATATATGTGTGTGTGTATAGCCAGGTGCTCAAGGTCAAATGATCAGAGCTAGCCATGTGGGGACAGAAGGCATGAAGCAGCTTTCTGGAGAGAGCTTGGCTCATCCCATGAGGGGCTGCTCAGCGCTAGACATTGTCACTTGGGGTAAGCAGTGGGGTCTGGGTCAAGTGCACAGGGTTTGTGTCAAGAGAGCTCTGAGGAGCTCAGAGAGCAGATGTAGGGAACAAACCAGAGCAAGCTGCTTGGAAATTGAAGTTCAAAGACAGTGGTCTCCAGCAGAGCACCTGAAAAGCCGCTTGGGACCTGTCACCCTAAATGTCTTTTCCCCATCAAGCTATGAAGATTTGACTCTTACAAGCAGAGCATACAGAGATAGCTGCTCAGGCACAGGTGCAGTAATCCATCTGTGTCTGGAGTTGGCACCTCCTGAGCAAAACTGTGGGAGAAAAATTCATGAAACTGTCTCAGTGTTCAGTGCTAGTAGTTAGATGTAGCGTGTTTAAAATCAAGTACCAGATAGCCAGGATTTGGGGTCGATGCTGAATGCACAGGACCAGAAAGCCCTCTTAAAGCAATCAGCGAAAACCACATAGTTGGAGAGCCACAGATATTGCTCAGAAATGCTAAAATGGAGAGAGTGGGACTTCATGAGACTGGAAGCCTACAAATGTTCTTATAATCAGATCCACCTGAGCTCCATCAGAACCTACCCAAATAACTTCCCATCATCCTGGTGGCCTTTGATGGACTTCTGGTTTGTCCCTGAGTACAGATTCATCCACATATTTCAGACCATTTACTGTGCAGTCAATAGACAAAAACAAATATAGAAGTTTGAATATGTTACTAACAAAATTTGGAAGTAGTCT
>JAUBNY010000440.1:4541878-4555674 GCA_032275445.1 Crypturellus soui | reverse complement strand
TATGCCCAGTAGTGACCCCTGAGGGACACCACTGCCTACAGGCCTCCAACTAGACTCTGCCCCATTTATCACCATCCTCTGAGCTCTGCCATCCAGTCAGTCCTTACGCCATCCAGTCTTGCTGCCTGAACACAATTCAGGAATAAGATACAAAGGGTCAAATTAAGTTGTTCCATAAACAATAATCAATTTTCTTTTTCTGGTTAATCTGTCAATTTTAACATTTTATTCCATTCCTGATCACTGTGTAATACTACTATTTATTCTGTAACGGTGTGCACCATGTGCAGAATTTAACACGCATAATTACATCCACTGTTTGGCAAAATGCTAAAGAGCCCGTGAAACAAAAGACAATTACAGCTCACTATATCACCTCTCCTTTGCTCTCTGCTTTGCCTCCAAAAGCTCCATCAACTTTGTTGGATGTGATTTGCCTTTCCAGAAATTATTCCAGTTCCTTTATATCAGTTCATATTTTTCCAGATGTTTTGTGATCTCATCCTCTACTAATGTCTCCAAGACATTGCCTACTGTCAAAAACAAACTTTATTGCAAATCTGTAATTCCCTGACTTCACCTTAGTCCTGTTCTTATGGGATGGGTTTATGTTTGCATTGTTTTGGTCCCTTAGTTCTCCTCGGTTTTACAATAAGGTAGTAAGTATTCTGTTTTTAACCGGTATCCTCTTCCATCATTTCTTTCATGAGAATCAGGTGTGACCAGCTGAGCCCTACAGCTGTCTTCTTTTCCAGTGAGTTTTTTGAAGAACGATCCTCAGATTGCCTGGGCTTTCAGAATCCTTTGTTTTAATTTCTGGCACTATATTCTGTTTCTTCCCTGAGACCCACTTATCACTGATATCTAGAGGACTAAAACTGAAATAATGATGATTCATTAGCTAAAACAAAACAGAGATTGACCGTTGTTTATAGAGCTTTTTATATCCAGACCAGACTGATAGTGATAAATAATAATTAAAATCAGGTGTCTCCTCATTGGCTTATGTACCAGCAAACAACTATTCTACTTCTTGAACTACTTATCTGGATTGTCAGATTTGTCATATTATTCAGAAGTTCAGTGGTCATGGTATTAAGGAGGAATATGATATGATGAAATGATCATACTAAAAAGCACAGAAGTTGCAAATGAGTTAAGTTTACATCATTGAACCTGTACAGAGGGACACAAAAATATTACAGCACAACAAGTATAAATTGGGACATTCTCTCTTTCCATCCTAGAGATGAAAATCCTTGGGTTGGTTCAGGAGCAAGAGAAGTGATATGAGTCCAGCCATCTTGCAATCCATCAGCATTCCCAAAAGATCCTTTTTATTTGGAAATGTCTTGCAGAATGTAATAGCAATTAAAGCCATAGTCTCTACATAACTGTTTCAAAGCCCTATAGAATTCAACAAATGATAGAGCCTGTTTGTAATCTGTCCTACCAAATTTTGTGGACAAGATGCAGTTTTGTATTAAGATTATATGCAGTGTTATGATATATAAAACATAAGTGTGTTTTTCCAAAAAGGAAAGAACCAATTACAAAGCCAAAAACAGACAATCTAGTTGTTGGCTGAGCTCATACCTCCTCAGTTCAAGCAAGGATTCATTTTCATCCAGAAGTACCGTTCAGTGAAAATGGCTTGACTGGCCACAGGGACTCTCATAAAAAAGGGCTAGACACACTGAGAACCTGCACTATGCTCTTGCTCACATATCCCCTCTTCTTTGACTAACTGAGAGTTTTAGGTTTTCATGTTCTCAGTTTAATACCTTTCATGTGGTCCCAAGAGTAAGAAGATTGCTTTGTGATGAGAAAGGACAAAACATTTCTAATACTCAGTTGCTCGGTCCTGACCTCCTTTCCTGTAATTCAGGGATGGTTATTGCTGTCTTTGTTGTTGCTCCTTTCAACAACAGCAGCAAATGGAGAGATACCCAAAATCACCTGGAATCCGGTAGCAAAGGTTCATGTCAACAAGACCACAGTCTTGAACCAGTCACAGGAACTGAGATCCTAAACCCATGTGATTTACACATTCTTAACCTCAGAGATACAGGAGCTTGCTGGATTATTTACTATTCTCTTCTGTGAACATTTCTAGAGTCCTGTGCAAGTTTCTTCTTCCCTTTTCTTTTTTTTTAAGATTATTCTTTTTTCCCCTCTAGCCTGTATGGCGTTCCTGATACACATTTCCATCTTTCTGCTTCCTATTCCATCTGGGATATAGAATGGGATGGAATGGAATATGGGGATAATAGCCTTGCCTTATAAAACACACTGAGATCTGTAAACTGCCAGCTGGTGTAGTGGGGGTTGATGGCACTTTGGTTCCACTACAAAAAGTAGATGAGACACGCTACAGACTTTAAATCTTTAATAAGTTAGCTGAAGAGTTTAGGGTTGGATTCTTCTATCACTTAGACTTTTGGTGAACAGGTTGCTGCAGCTGGAAGCAGAATTGTATTACAGATAAGTGTCTGTGAATAAGATCCTGATATATCTTCAAACATTAGGCATCTGTAGCAAGTGAGTGATAAAAAGAGTTGAAACTAGTGATAACTTCCCTTTTAGTTAAGTCAGTGTGAACATTGCCTGAAGATTTGTATTTTACCACAATAGAAGCCTTTTAGAGGTTAAATAGGGTTAACTTGAATTATTAGTATGAGTACTCTAGCCCAACCACAGGCACATTAGAAACAGCTTCTTGCTGATAACACCACTACACTAACTATATTTTCCTCACACATTTCCTGTATACGTCAATAAAATAAGTTGATACTCTCTATTCCTACGAACTAGGAAATCACTGAGTTGCTTGTGGCTGTTGCACAACACACGTAACATAACATACATAGCACACATAACCTTTCAGTTGCTCTCCTGTAATTTTTAACAGAACATTTCAACATGCAACATAAACAATTTCTCAGTGAAACCACAAGTCAGACACCATGCTAACAGATACTGATGATATCCCTGACTGAAATCAGTGGCTCTCTGCAATGACTTATAGCAGGAAACTTGGTCCTGTGAATCCAGGCTTCAGATAAACCCTCACTTCCACTCCTGGTATGCAAGACTGTCTCTGAAAGCCAACTCTTTGGTTGCATGTCACCTTCAGCACTGTGCAACCACAAGGGCCCCACCAGTACTGGAGCACAGGCTACAAACCAGAGACCTCTTTGCTCACGCAGTTGACACGGCTGTGCAGCTAGAGCCAGCACCATTTTATATTTCCATACTTGCTTTTGGCAGCACCTGAAAAATGCATCTTTAGATCACATTTTCCTTTGGTGTAGCAGGTTGATGGTCATTATTCACCTCATGGTTGGCTGTTGATCTTCCTACTCCTTCCTTTCCCCACCGGAAAGGTTGCAACTTCCAGCAGACCTTCTTTTAACAGATGTTCCTGTGTTTTGTTGTCACCCATTTCCTGCTGTTTTTCCTTCAGTCTGCCTCTAGACTGATAGTGTTTCTCAGTTTTCTCTGCTGTGAGGAATGATGAGTTGTGTCATTCCTCTCTTCCTGTCCCTAGGCAGGCCATTAAAAAAGGCCGACCAGTCCTAAAGACTCTCCACTGCTATCACTCCTTCTTCGTAGAGTAGCAATTCCCTTTTCAGTACTTTATTTCATCTCTCTTCACATTTCCTGTCCAAATTTCGATCTTCCCCACCTTAACCTACATCTGCCAACATGGCATGATACTTAAAGGTGTTCATGAAGACTGGACAGATTTCTCAATGTAGCCCTGGTTCCTCAAAGCCACCGCTGATCTCTATGCTGCTTTGTGTCCAAACAGCTGAAGACAGCAGAGCCACACATGACATTAATGATAGCTCCATCCTATCCTACACGGTCTCCCAGATTTCCATGAGATGGACAATGACCTCCTGTGGTGCACAGCTTCCAACTCTTCTATTAGTAGGATAGGTAATGGTCCAGAATACCCGTAGTGCCCTCACCCATCAGGCCCTATTGCTGGCCATAGATTTGCAGCTAGCTGCCACCAGTGGCTTAGTCCTCACCCATGTAATCCACAGATAACCTCTCTGTGGCAAATTACAAGGAATGAGACACTGAGCAGCAGCAGAGAAAGTCTGCTCAAAAGCTTGTAGCTAGGGAGCCCCCAAAACTACATGAAATGTATCAGTTGTCACCTTGTGCTCACCGTTTCCCATCTCTCCGGCTTTGGGTCTTCGGAGATTACTTCTTTTGCACCCTCACTCTACATCACATAGTTCTCTTTACATCTAAATGCCGTTAGCACTAAGCTGTGCCTATGCAGTCTTAAGGGCCAAGAATTATAAACAAGTCAGCTTCATTTTTCAGGAGATGTGAATGGGAAGTCTTTTCCCTTGAGGTCAAACGGAGCCCTTTAAGAGTGATTCTTTAACATGCTTTGCCAAGTTCAGCTCTTGCCATGGCAATTAGGTCACTGTGTTTTACCTTTTGTGGTTGCATGGGAAGGGAAGCTAAAGGAGATTGCGGTGAGCTAACTCAATTCAGCAAGATCAAGTCTTATTAAATAATTAATTGCTGCCCTTGGGGATTCTTAATTAGTCACATCTCATTCTACATCTTTGAAAGGATCTGGGACTTTGATAAGCAGCTGTATGTTCATTAAAAAAAAGGCTTAGGGAAGCCTGTCTTTTTCAAACTGTATGAGCAGCCCCAACATCCCAAATTCCTTATGTGCTTCAGAGGATCTAAGTGGCATCGAGTTTTGTTGGTTACAGGACATAATTCAAATCTTGATAACTAGGTTTTCAAAGGCAAAGAAAATAACCCCCTTATAAAGTGCTTTTCTATTCATGTATTAGTGAATAGTAATGCTGTATTTCATTTAAGCTGAAGTAGCAAATAAGAGCTGGTTATCTTACTTTAAGCTTGTTTTGTTTTCATCTCTCTTCAGCAAAAAGAGCAACAGGGGGCATTTTTCAGTAAATTCATGTCTTCTAAAAAATTGCCCTTTTCTAGTAAAAGGTTTATAATCTTTTTTATTTTTTAGAAGGATGGATAGTTTCCTGTTCAAAAAAAATCCTGGGGAACTGCTATCAAAAGGGGTAGAAAAGAGTTGAGAGGAAGGACTGAAAGTATTTATGTCTCAGCAAGGCACAGCATGATGGAGAAAAATAAAAATAATCAGGAAAAAAGAGAGCTACCTCTGTAATAATTAAGTTTAAGAACAGAACCACTAGACAATGTGGAAGTTATCTTTTTTAAAAGAAATTAAAAGGAGCAACTAAGCAAATCAAATAATCACAGTTATCACAGATGCTTTTTTAAAGACAACATATTATAACTATATATAGTATTAATCAAATAAACTTCCCCTTTATAATTCTCCCAGATTTATCTAATTTTTAAAAGAGTAAGACTTATACAAAGAAGGGAAGGACAGAAGAACATGTGATATTCCTCTGTTAAATGTTAAACTTTAATAAGGCAGGTAAAAACATAATTTGAGGAATCTCATGCCAAAAACATTAAAAATACTTTAATATAAACTTTTCTAATGTTTTTATTAAAAAAAAAATGCTTTCAGAAAGTCCAGAAAAGTAACAGTTGATCCAAAGTAAAGCCAATTCTTAGACAAGAAAAGACCATAGCATAAAATCTTAATACCATTTTTTAAAAAAAGTTCTTGAAAAAAAAAACTCTGTGGTAGATTCAGCTCAAGAATTGTGTCGGGACAAAGTATATTAGTAGATATTTTAGAACACAATAATAAAATTTAACAGTAACAAACAGCCAAGGTCAGATGCTATTCACTCATGAGTTAAAAAGAATTTCCTTCACAAAAGAGCAAATCTACTTACTGTAGTACATGAGCTGTCACTTAAATAGGGCCTTGAACTAGATTAAATAAAGACAGCAAGTATAAAATCATTTTTCTCTAAGGAGTTGCAAACATCATTTTGGACACTCCAGATATTATTATCCCAACTTCCCTCCAAGGAAAACTGCTAGACATATGATAGCATAAATAGACAGAGATAAATTTGATGTAATTAAGATGACATCAAATTTCTAAAGTCAGGAATCATAAGTTTATTAGCATTTCCTAACACAGTAAGTGTGTATCTGGACTAAGGAAATCCATTTGTAATTCTTGGACTTATCAAAGACTGTCAACAAGATCCCGTAGGGAAGTTTCTTAGAGAAATTAACCTTTCATGGTGTAAGAGGAAATATCATGACATGGATTAATGTTTGTAAGGTTGGAAGGAAGCTACAACTGAAATAAATGGAGCACTTTAAAAATGGTAGCCAACAGGAATCTGAGGTAAGACTTGTGCTGTTCAAATTATTTGCAGAATGACCTAGAGGCACCTAAGTTTGCTGGTGATGACAAGTCACCCAAGATCATCAGGACCAGATAAGGAACTGAAAAATGAAATTCGATGTCAATTAAAAGAAAATTTTAAAAAAGTAGAATACTTGTAAAAAAGCATGATCCTAACTATATCCAGTAATAGACTATAAATTAACTGTTAGCACAAAATCTGGGTCATCATGGTTAGTTCTCAGTAAAATTCAATCTGTGCCAAGTCAGATAAAAAAAAGCCTAGGAATTCAGAGGAAAAAAAAGAGCAACAACAAAACAGAAAGATGGTAATGTGTATTTCCAAATTTGACAACATATTAAATGAACTTATATTGATTTGCCCCATTTACAGTTTTATTATTGAGGGAGATCCGTGATCATGAATTTTGCTACATTTAGGATGCAGAAGAATGATGTCTGAAAATGCAAAGCAACAATTCAGCCCTTTTCTCTACAGATCCCTTTTAATTTGGCAATCCAGGAAATGCCAAGGACATATCAACTCACGAGATGCTCCTTTGGCATCCAGGTACCCTTAGCATGAAAGCAGGAATTGTTATTATTTTATGAGGAAACTATTTTGTCATGTAGTTAAAAAAATAAACCATCTGAATCCTGTTCCTTGTTTTGTCCTTTCTTTAACACCAGATTATGCTTAAATTCCTCTGTGCCTCAGGCAATGGAACGGGGGAAAATCTTTTTTACCTCTTCCATGGGGGTCCTGGGAAGTTTATCTAATCACCCTTTAAAAAGCTGTTGGAAACTTGAAAATTAAAAGTGCAAAGAATTAAAGGTCATTATTATTAGCTAATGCTGCCCATGTCCCACATAACAATTTAACTTTGGAAAGTAAATTCTCCATAAAAGAGAAACCCTTCTTTGTGCTTCTCAGGATGGATTATGATCATTCTAGGGCTCTAGCTATGTTTGTTGGCATAAAGTTAGAGAACTTTCAAACAGCCAAATGAAAAATAAATCTTATTATTGTACATTTATACCAAGTGGGGTTCACAGTTTTCTCTTTATTTTTTTTAGATTGCTATTTTGATTTTTTCCCCTGAAAAACAAATACTGGAATATAATGTTATTTTAACTTTGGAATTTATGGTCTTCCTGACAACAGGTAGTCACAGTTGCATTCTTGCAAAAGAAAACAAAATTAAAAATATAGACACAGGAAATAAAATTAATTTTAAAATATATGAAAACATTTATTCTGTGCATCAGCCCAAGTGAACAGACAAGTCTCTGACTGATACCCACCACAGACTGCAGTTTCTTGAATTGATTGATTAATAGGACAGAAATGAGGAGGTGTGAATTTATTTTGGACTTCAACGGGGTTGAAAAAGGTTTGGCACAGTTCAGCTGGGCTTAATCTGCATTTTAAAGTCTATGAACAGTGACCACCTACTGGCACCCTTCAATGTGTTAGGTCCCATAGAAAGGAAACATTTTGCACTAGACTTCATTTCAGCTAATGTTCCTGGATTTATAAAGGTACTAAAAAGGCAACAGCAATCCGATTTCAAACTAACAAAATACCCCTTTTCCCCTAGCGGGATTGAAACTCAACAGAAGCGTCAAGGAAGAAGGAGGAGGGTAGATGGGATTGCAGGAACAATATCTCATTGTTTGGAGGCAGATTGTTCATGAGGGCGATGTTACCCTTGAAATAAAATTAAATTCCTTTGGGGTGTTTTCAGCGTTAGGCATTGAGATTCATTTGACTGTGTGAAAGGTAGTAAAGAAGTAATAAATAACAGTTCAAATAGGAAAAAGCTGTGGCAGAGGAAAAAAAAATGCTGAAATGCAGAGAATTTTATCTTAGCTAAAAAAAAAAAAAGGAATAGAAGCAGAAAGATCTTACTGTATTCTGTAGCAAGGATAATTAAAAACAAAGCCATCTTTTAAGACAGAGCAAACATTCCCCACCATCTCCTTTTTCTGGAAAAGCCAGGAAACACCCTCTGAAGTCAAATAACCATAACAAGAAAAGACATCTTCTTGAAGAAATTTTGACTCGTAGTTTACTGCTTTATAAGCATTTCAATAGAAAGATGTTCCCCGCCAAGGCAACAAGTCAAGAATTCACATTTTAACGCTAGTTTAGTCTTCTATGTGATTATTTTTACAGCATCTGCAATTAAATACAGATTTTTCAACTCCCTGATTGTGAAGCGGATAGAGGAGGGTTCGATGTAGCCACGTGCAAGGAGGGAAGGAAAATGCCACCTCTCCCTGTAATGGACTTCATTAAAAACAGCTCTCTCTTTCATTTTGATGATTGAAATTTTCCTCATCTAATCGTCGGTGGTGTTTTTCCCTCCTTGCTGTTTGCTGGTCCAAAGGAAACATCCAATAGCGCAAACCTCAGCATTTTTAGTAATTAAATACAGTTTGGTCTCAAAGGGATTGAAACGTTCTTGGACAAGGGATGGTTACCGTGATGGCAGGAAGAGGGGAAGAACCCCAAAACTCAGAAATCACTGCCCAAAACCCAGGCCATTTACACCTAGCTGGTTGCTGGGGGATTAAGCACAGCCCTCAGTGACACCGGAGGCTTGGGGTGCACATACCCCTAGCCCCTTTGCTCCTTTTTGCAATAACTTCCGATCTTTGCCCATGCTTTTTTCTTAGCTCTCCAGCATGATTTTAAAATAAAAATATTTCGTGGAGGGCAAAACTGTGTATGGTAGCTTTCAATGCTGTCTTTGCAAACAAAAATTGCCCTTAGACAAGAGGTACTGCAGAAATATCCAGGAATTGTTTTATCAATTCGTTATGGCATTTTTATAGGCATTGACTTGGTTCCAGCTACAGTAGGACCTTACGAACAATTATCACTACTATTAAACTATTCTCCAGGTCAAACCTTCTCCAGACTCAGTTCTTTCAAGGAAGACTCTGGAGATAAACTGGGTTTCCTCTGATCTAAAACAGAGGGACTCATAAAAAATCATATAGCATAGGAGGTAAATGATCCTCCTTGGCATTTCCCTTCCCGGATGAATCTCACTTTATTCCAGGGATATGTTTACCCTGCTGCTAAATCCATGTGGACTGAAGCCCAGCTTCGATCTTGGTGGAAATATCCATGGCATTTTTAGAGGGTATCTCAGGCCGGCCAATACACTGGGGTGGCATTTGGGACTGCTGCTGGGTGGCATTCCTCCAAGAGATCCGTCACCATGATAAGTGGGAAATTAGGGTTTTTCGGTCTCTGTTTGCCTTGGAAGAGGCCTGAGGTTTTGGTCCCCGAGCAGGCGACATTGACCCACGCGGGAGAGCAGAGAGGAGCATATCTGGGCATGTTGCTTTTTGAATGGCTGGTTCAGGATCCCCCAGAGTCTCTAACTTGCTGGAGTGGCCTCAACCTCAGTGCAGCCCTTGGCGTGTATCAGGGAAAGACTTTTTCAAAAAAGGAAAAAAAACAAAAAAAACACTTTTCCTCCTGTTTCTTTGATGCCCCGGAGACGTGGGCAAGCATCCCACACTGTCTGGGCCCTCTTCCTTCGGATGGCTTTGGTTTTGGAGGTTGCTAAACCATGTCGCGGCGGGGAGACAGGAGGCACCCAGCTGGGCCGGGGCTGCGTGTGCCAGTGCAGCGCGTGTGTGTGTGCGAGCACGTACCCGGCGGCCCAGGAAAGAAAGAGTAAAATAAAATAAAATAAAATAAAATAAAATAAGGTGGCGTTCATGCCCGGGCGCACCATGGGATAAACATATTTTGTAAATGGGAGCTTGTTATGCACATTGTGCACGGGGAGTTGCTGTTTACCCACCGCAGGGCGGACGCCACAGTTGCCAGAGGCTGAACGATTCAGTGGCGATCACGTATAAATAGTGCCGAGCAGTAACGGGAACAGTGAGGAGGTTTCATTCCAAAAAAAGCCTCAAGCGACTTTTTTTTTCTCCTTCTTTTGGGAGAGGGAAGAGTTAAAATTTCATAGGCTTTCTTCTATCTTCATTTGTTTTATTTTATATTTTGTACTTATATTCAATTTTATTTATTTCATGTTATATTTTACTTTATATTTTTACTTTACTTTTACAAAAAGTTGCAAGAAAAGGGGTTCTTGTCTAGCATTTGGGCATATATTGACCACACACACACACACATATACACATAGCTTTTAACAAATGCAGAGTTTTTAATAAATACATATTTAAAATAAAAACTCCCACTTTAATAGAGATATTATTTTTTAAAAATGCTCTTTGAAACTCTGATATTCTGCATTTATCTGTGCTAAAGGCCCAAGAGCAGACATGGAATCTCTTCCTGCTTCCAGAAGCCAAAGCAGGGGGCAAACTATAAAGTCAGAGCAGTCGACACTGGTACAAATTCTCCTCAGAACTGAGATTTACTACCCCTGGGGTAGCTGAGCAGAGGAGACTGAAGAGTCAGTTTGCTTATGCACAGGCTGCCCAACTCAAGTGCCCGCAGTCCAGGCAATGTCACTTCAGTTCTTCGCAGGATAAAAATCCATTTTTTTTCTGAAAAAAGCATGGATTTTACTCATATGACAACTGGCTCATTGCCAGATCCTGAGGACACCAGGGAAAAAATAGAACAGGCACAGGAAAAAAGGGAGAGAAAATTAAAGAGAAAAAGAGCAGAAGAAAAAATGCTTATGATTAATTTTGAAATTGGAGGAAGGTAACCACAGAGCAGGGCACCCAGGGCATACACAGGCATTTACCTCTAATTTTGCCTAAACAGAGACATGAAATGTAGAAATTTTTTCTTCTTTCTTTCCTTCTTTCTTTCTTTCTCTCTCTCTCTCTCTTTCTCTCTCTTTCTCTCTCTTTCTCTTTCAAACAGGCCAGATTTCAGCTCCACAAGGTGGCAACAGAGCTTCAGAGCTCACAGTCCTGGGCCAGGACGTCTCAGAATTTTCTGTCTTTTGAGCTATTTCAAACATGCCCTTTTGGATGGCTTAAAGAAAAAGAAAAAAGAGCCGGGTGAGGGGGAGACATTGTTCTCATTTGCACTGTTGTTATATTTGCTTAAACATGTGATTTGAAACGATAATTGCAGCCTTTTTTTCCTCTGTTTTCCTACACGTCCGACCTCGTTTGCTGCAGCTCCTGTAGCGCAGTTGGGCGCAGGGGAAGCCTAGTTTAAAGCCAGCAAGTTTTAGCTGCGACTTGTTGGGCACAGCTGAAGCCAGGCTGGACAGAATAAGAAATGGGGCCAAAGCTGAACCTCAATCTTCTGGGTGAATCAGAATCCAAATCTTGAGTGGAAATTTTTAAATGGAAACTAACATTGTTAATAACTTTGTAGAAAGGAAACTATCTGTCTCACAGACCATGCATTTATACTATTTCTTCTCTATATTCCTATTTCTTTCTCTGAACAATTATACAATTGTGCTGCTATATTAAAAAAAATCTGTAGAGATGGATGCTTTTCACCAGTAGCTGCATGGCTATTTCTCCCATGCAAGTGAAACACTTAATGTTAGGACGTGAAAAATAAAAAATAGAAAAAGGCCTTACTCAAAACCTTTATTCAGGCACACTGCTTGGCCTGCAGGATTTTTGCTGTGGACTCAGTAATAAAGATATGAAGTCATAAGAAGTATTGAAAATAAACCACATGAGAAAATAATATGGATATTGTGAAGGTAATGCATGTGCAAGGCCTCGCACTTTGCATCACGCAGACTCCAGTAGTGCAAAGAGTGAGAGAAACTGCAACCTCCTGTTAGTCCCTTTAGGTGAGAATGGAAATGGTTTAGAGCCGTGCTAGGCAATGTCAACATGCAAAGAAAATCTGAGCAGGAAAGACTTCACGAGGTTAGATCTACCGCAGGCTGTGAACCCAGGCAGTGCCCCTATAACGTTACGACCTGCTCCTGCAGCAGCCCTGGCTTCTCAGAGCTCCTGGATCTCCTCTGGCATGCCCAAAGGGTGGCCCCGGGCCGTATTGCTCTCCTGTTGATGCTTCATGCCTAGAGGGCTTCTTCGTGGCTGGCTCTGGGTGATATGGGAAGCCAGGTGAACGCGCTTGGCAATCTTTGTGCAAGCTGCAGCTCCTCCAGCCGCCCTGGCAATGATGGTATCAGGCAGGCCTTCCTCCGAATGCCATCATGTTCTCTGCTGAAAGCCAAAGGGGGTTAATATGTAAGCCAAATCCAGGTTGCCTTGAGCCTGACCATGAGGACAGCATGTTGCATGGAACTGGGCTTTCACGGCAATGTGGCAAGTCAGCTATATTATGCAAAACATATGCATGAGGACATGCAGATGAGATTTATTATGGATACCGGCAGCATGGCTGGGAACAGTCCTCCCAAATTACACAGCCGGCATGTTTTAAAGCCTGACTTTATCAAGCCTGATGCGAGTAAAATGTTTTTACCCCTCTGTGCATCACCGCTGACTGGAGCAGACTCACTGCTGCCACGCTCCCGAGATAAGATCTGGACCGAGACAATGTCTTTCATTAACCCCCCTGCAATCACCAAGGCTCCCGCTGCTCAGAAATGAGCCGGTGCTGGGGGCTTTCCACCAGCTTTGTCTGCCTCTGCCCAAGCCAAGATTTTCCAGCCCTCTGCGGGTAAAAACCATCTGTTTGTTCTTAAATGGGCCGCGGGGCCCGGAGATGTCTTGATAATGGACACCCAGTTGGCTTGTCTGTAAGTGAATAACTAGAGGCTGCTGTTCAGCTCTTCTTTCCTTCCACTGAAACATCCCTGAGGAAACCCAGGGCATTGTCCTCGGTTAACAGTGCAGAGTGAGAGCGAAGATGTGAGCTGTGAGTGGAGAAGCCAAATCTGCCCCCATGCTAGCAGCTGAGCAGGCTTTAGCTTTTCCTTTCTTTTTTTTTCCTCCCTTTCCCCCCTATCTTTTTCCATTGTAACTCAGAGTGCATTTTTGCGAGATATCCCTGAAATTACTATTACTACATCATATTAGATCAATGCGGTGGTAACACACTCCAGATTGTTATGGCATTCGCATCTTGATGCCTTCCATACTGTCCTGTGGAATCCAGCCTAATACCACGATTAAAATGCCTTTTCCATTGCTCTAAAGCGCAGTGTTTGCTGCCATTACATAAGCGTCTGCCTATCTCGGGTTTTATATTGGCACCCATCACTGAGGTATTTGAGCATCTAATGAAAAGGACCTCCTTCATTAAAGGAAGATGAAGGTTCTTGCCAAAGCCCAGGATTAAATTAGAGTCCGTTAGGTTTCTCTTCTCGCTGACATCGTTATAAATCAGGAGAAACACTCCATTCAAGTGAGTTGCATTAGCGCAGCATAAAGCCAGTGCAAGTCCAGAATCAAGCCCTTTCATTCCAGCACCAGCCCTTTTCTGCATCACCTTCCTCCTGCTCTGCAGCTTGGCTGCTGGAAACAGCAGCCCTCGGTGGAACACGCTCCTTCCCGCTCATGAGCTCGGAGGGAAGACACCATCAGGTGGGATGGGTAGGGA
>JAUBNY010000440.1:4446906-4460221 GCA_032275445.1 Crypturellus soui | reverse complement strand
CAGAAACAGAACTGTAAGCAGGTAAAAGAGAAAAGCAATTTATGAATGCCAGTAATAGTTTATGTACAAAGCTCACATTTACTGTATTTTGGTTACAAGGGAAAGAGGCCTTTTCTGCTCATTGAAAAAATATATATGTATTTTAGAGTTTTCACAAGCAGGTCCAGGTTTTCACAGCAGGAAAATGAGGTTACTTATAAGTGACTTCGGCGGCACAGAGAAGTGTAAGGAAACATGAAGACCTCCCATACAAAGCGTATGGGAGAGGATGGCTGCACTATATAAAAGCACTGTTTTACTGATCTCCTCTGGGCCCCTTGAGTGCTCTGCCTCAATTTGAGGTTTAAGTCAGATTTTTAGCCTGCACTAAGAGCCACTGAAGGGGACCCCTGGGCCAGTGGGAGACCCCAGGGACACGGGCAGTAAATACTGGTAGATCTCGAGGAAGGACCGAAGCACAAGGCCTTTCCTCTGGTGGAAGGATCCATCACCGTGGTTAGCTCTGTATTTGTACAGCTTTTTTTATGGGAAGAAATGAATGTGTCAGCAAGGAAAGAGAAGGCTGCAGGAGCTGAGAATGGCTGCAAGAACCATAGAGGGAGGGACTGAAATTTACAGAGGAAATCTGAAATCAAGCACGGTGGACCAAAATATAAAGAGGCAAAAGAGAAAAGAAAAGAGCCCATTTCTTTTTCAACCAAATTTAACAGCAGCGTTGCCTTCATTAACAGCAGAGACAACATCTGCTTCCTGCAGCACATATTGGAGCAAGTATATAACTTTAAACCTTCAACTGAGGGCACTCGGATACATAGGGCTGTTCAGGTCCTAAAGGCTCCACTTCCCAAACAGGAATGTGCCAAATCCCTGCACTTCTCTTGGGAGAGATACAGCTCCAGCCCATGGGGAGTAATGCAGTGAAAATAGAGATGTCAAAGTGAAGAACTCAGGGCTGAGCATTTAAGCCGATCGTTTCTCTTCCCCCCAGAAAAGAGAGAAAACAAGCAAATAAACAAATCTGACTCTGAACGTGGTATCAAAAAGCCCCTTACTGGCTCAGACTGGGCTATGCTGTTTGAACACCACCTAAAAATAAACCAAGAGGAATTGCTGGAAAACAAGGCAGTTTCTCCCTCTCTCTCTCTTTTTTTTTTCCCCCTTATTTTTAAATCACAGGCTGAGACTCTGCAGCCCGTTCGATCTTTGGCCTCTTTTCACCGTCTGCCGCTGCCTGAAGCACCCCTACCCGCACGGCCTTCCCCGCACGTAAATCAAAGCGCCCAGGGAGAGCGGCGAGCGCGCGGGCGCTCGCAGGACCGTGCAAGCCGCATTCTTGTCCACCTACACGCGCCCCCAAACATCCTGCCATTAATTAGCTCTACGTTCCAGCTAGTAAACAAGAATAACGATTGAGGGGGCTGGAAAAAAAAAAGAAAAAAAGAGAGAGACAGAGGCAGCCAGCAGATAGTCACAACAAATCAGCCCACTCGCCGGTGCGCGGAGCCGTTGGAGCTTGTGGGTTTTTTTATTTTGTATTCCTTTTTTTTTTTTTTCCTTCTTTCCACAGAGGGGAAAAGCAAATCACCTTAATATAACGCTGTCTTTCCTGTTGCTGCGGCCACATCCACATTAGCAGGCTAGAAAAGTCATCCCGTTCCGGCGGTAGGCACTCTGTCAAAGAGAGAGAAAAATCTGCAATGAATTATCACATCAACTCAAACAAGGGCAGAAGGCAGAGAGAAAGGCAAGGCTGGCTTCCTGTTTCGCCGACTCTTCTGGCTGCAATCTAATAGCGGGCTTAATCCGAACATTTCTGGTAGGGAAGTTGTAAGCGACCGCTTTGTCTATTAAAAAATCAGTGTGGTTAACAAGTGGTTAGGGGCTCTATTTCAGGAGGGCAGGAGATATGCAAAAATGCAACGTCCTATTTTGCTAATTGCCTGCAAAATGGATGAGGCCAAAAATACACTATTAGGCTGAATCTGTTTGTCCTTTATAAGCATGTGTTCTCTATTCACGAAGCTCCACAATCTCTTCAAACTCAAATATCTTAATAGTCTATAAATTACTGAATCATTATAGTTTTTTCCAAGCCTACTTTATACTCTAGGCCAAAAGCTACGTAAACAGACACTGGTATAATCCACTGCCTCCATCCCAACCAAGTGAATCTTAAAGATGCTCTGGTCAGTGCAAAATAATTTCATAACCTATATTGTAACCTGGGTTCAAGTGTTTTCCATGATAAAGAATTGAATAGTACTTGAGAAAAGATTTTTTACAAGATATGGTGACATTTTCTCTCTAAAATAACTTTCATTCATTTTTAACATCTCTTTCTGAATCAGTATAGGAAGCTATGATTTCTTTTTACCCAGAAACATTGGAAACCCTATATTTTAAGGGAATATTCTCAGTTAAAAATTGTATTGCTAAGAATATTTTTAGATAGTAATAATAACTTCAATATTTCAATTTTGAAGGAGTTTAAATACATCTCTTTTTGGTTCACCTTCAGTAGTCATTCAGTTTTGCAAATGAAACTATATTTATAATTTATTTCATTACAGTCAGTGTTTCATCACATTTATTTACTGCCACTTATGTTTGAGCCCTTGGGAAGTGGGACACATAACTGCCACATTTAGTTACCCTGTACCAATTTCTAAATTAATTTTAGTGAGATCAATTTCTGCTCTTTAGACTAAAATTTGAAAAGTATCATTAAAACAGAGCAAAGGATAACCTCTAACAACTTTGCATATAAACAGTATTTGTACTGAACTGCAAGGAATTAGTCTCAAAAACAGCAAACTTTTATTCAGAGAGATATTTACAGACGCTGAATATGCAAAAGAAATATGTTTATTATATGTTTATTACAGCATCCTTTGCATTAACACCATACTTCATTGTTGAGCTGTAGCAGCATATGGTATTAAAGTCAAAGAAGAAAATATCATCTCTGAGATATAGAGCCAGTCGTCAGACCCAACAGCATCACTGCAAACAACAACAAAATCCAGAGACTCTATACCCAAACAAAAAAATACACCAAAACAGACTAGCCAACAAGGCTGAAAGGATCTAAAATATTTTCACAACCATGAGCAGCAAGTCCAAGGGAGCCTGGATCTGCAGCTCGCCCAAACCATTACGGCTGGCACTTGGAAACCTACGCAAAAGTAATGGTTTTCGCTCTTTGACCCTGATATTTTTATAGGACTTTACAACATTTAGCACATAAATAAAATATCTGGGGCTGTTGGGCAGGTTTTGCAGAGCTAAACGAACCCGAGCGGGAAGCTGGATTCACATTCAAGAGGAACGGTTGGATCTTGTGAAAGGAAGTGTGGTTGCCCAGCAAGGTTGGGCTTGGCTGGGTTCACCTGGGAAATAACTGAGCTTCAAATGTTCCAAAATGGGCAAACTGGAGAGTTAGCTCTATCCCTGCAAAGGTCACCTGAGAAGCATCTCAAGCAAAGAGGGCAACACGTTCGGAAAGGTGGGCACGCTCAGCAGCTACAGTTAGCAATATTGTATAGCTAGTGTGGCTATGGTTAGGACTGAAAACTATTTCCTACTGAACTCCGCGTTTCACATACTTTTAACTTTCTGAAACATGTGCCCTTGGGCTGAAATTTCCTTTGCTTTAATCTCTGCCTGAAGTTCAGTTTCTTTGGAAAGGACCAAGAGAATTCCTGAAGCCATTCTGAAGGTTCAGCAATAAGGAAAACAACACACTTCGTCCCCAGCCAAGTAGAGTGATTCTGATATATGCATATTATAGAATTTTGTCATAAATTGTAACATTTTACCCCTCAAAAGACTCCACTTCAAACTCAGTTTAAAGGTAGCTGTTTAGAAAATCAGCAGTTCACAGGATTTTGATTCATCCTGGTCTGCATTCTGCATTACGACATTTATCTTAAAGATACATACAGATTAATTCATGATACTAAAAGATGTATCTTTACATAGATAGAGCTATGAAAAGAAACGGCAAGTTGTTCTTTACAAAACCTGCTGGCATGGGTGCACTTGCAAGAGATAACCTGTGCATATATGTGAGAGTCATTCACTGTGGTTTGATGTAATGTAAAGGGCTTGAATAAGATTTTTGGGGTGAATTTTTGCCACTTTGGAAGCATCAAATTTTAAATAAAGGACTATTTGGCTCAGAATTACAGATAAAGGATGCTGCAGACTCTTGATGGAAGCCCGTAGCCATATCCGTTTTGTTGGCATAGTGCAATGTTGGAGATATCATCGGCCCATATTTCTACTGTTATGGGCTTGATTATTGAAGTTACCACCTTCGAATTTATAAAAATTAGACTTTAAAAAAAAAATACATGAGGAATCCCCTAGCTTGATACAAATTACACAGTTTACCTTTCCCAAACAAATTTCCATGCATGCTATGAAAAGGTGATATAACCTTATCTGGTCAAGTTAGCTCTTGCAGGACCTCCTCCGATCCTTGCTCTCACAGGGTGAGATTGAACATCCTCTCTTCTGACCTCGCTAAAGGCGAGATGATGGATTGCTCCTAACCCTAACTAGATCCTAGTTAGGGTTAGCTGGACCAACCTAAAACCATCTGCATGACCCTTCATCTTGCCTTCTTTCGCCAGTCTGCTCTTGCCATGTCCTCCTACGCAGGGGAAAGGCATGGATAATTTTGCTGTTGAGTACTCTAATTGCCCATCTAGTCACCACACGGAGGCATTTTTTTCATCTTTTTAGGACAATCTGTTGAATCTTCTCCTGGTTTTGCCATTTGCAAGAAACACAACAACCCCAAACCACATCAGTTAAGCCATGGCACTTTTCAATTCATCCTCTCTCTGTCCACTGCACTAAAAACCAAATGTGATACAGTTGTGCCTTTAAATTATCAAAGCACACTAGATTTTGATCTAAAAATTTCTTTCTCTGAGAATGCGATCGTTATGTAGTCAGTGAGCTTTATTTTTTCCCTCAAAATTCTGTGAGGAGTGAGGTGATATTCACTTTTGCCAGTCATCTAAAAGCAAGACCATGCTTTCCCTTTGCTTTGGATGACTATAGGCAAAACTAACAGCTTAGAGAGGCAACCTTCTTACGAGTTGTGGAATAAAAGGCCTTGGTGAAATAATTCCTCCAATTTCACAGAAAAGTCGCCCATTCCTGTCTCTCTCCTACAGTGCTGGCATGCTATAGCATGCTATGAAAGACCAAGAAGACCCACTCCATGAAGAGGAACAAAACTCCCCTCCCTGCAGCAGGTCACACACGGTGAAACGCGGCTTACTGAAGAGGTAGGATGGCCAACTTAATCGTCAGAACATCACGCGTTTCTTAACACAGATACACCAAAGGTGTGATGTACAAAAACAAACTCAAAGGCAGGAGTATTGTTCCATTTGGGAATATATCAGATTCAAAAGCAACGTCTTCTGAACAGGTACCTTAGCTAAGAATGGTTTCCAGTTAACAATTTATAGTAGTGCATAACTTACTTCACAGCTGTAACAGGATGAGAAGGAGTAATTTTGGCAGGAGAAAGAAACAGCTGTGACTTTTGAGTGGGCTGATGTGAGTTAAATTCTTATTTAGGACAAAATTTGGAAAGCCTGGAGTAAAACATCTCCAACGGACATCCTAGACACTAAAATTTATTAGGCCAAATCCTCAGCTGGGTTAATTCTGCAGTTCTGCTTACTTTAAAGGTGAGATACAATTTCATAGCACTGGAGAATATGGTCTGTTTTATCATTTAAAGACAGTAAATCTTGAATTATAGGTACCATACAAGAAAGTTACAGAACAGCATTTTTAAAAGTCACAATCTGCCTTTCTTGTTACCCTTGTGTATGTGTGTGGGCAAGTGGTTTAATTACAACGCATGAAGTGGAATGGCAGACAGAGACATCAAAATCAAAGGGCAAATCCTGGCTGAACTTCATTAGCAAACATAAATACGAATAGGCACATCTTGCTTGTGACATGCCACGGTCCTTTTCCCCTTTGGTAATTTTGCTCTATTCTCTGATATTTGCATAAATGTAAATTGAACCATATGACATGACAGGGTTTATGGCAGGGGAATCATATGCAAAACTTGTTTTCATTAAGTAATTCTCTTCATGCAGCCTTGCAGCGTTACTGTGAAAGTCAGGAAGGATTAGATCTGAGACAGTGAAAGCCTTTATTTAAGAACAGTGGAGGGAGCCCTGCCCTTTAAATAAGAGACATTCTTGGATCAGACACTGGCTGGCAGGATGGAAAAAAAGGATGTAGCATTAACTTTCATTCCATTCCAAATAACCTGGAACCCATAAAATACAATGACTCCCTAATTCTAAATCTGCTCCTTTTTCTCCCTTTTTGTTCTTTCCATTTTATTTGCGGAACGTTAACTTTGAAATTTCATTAGCCCCCATAATATCAAACGAGTCATTCTGGGCAGATTCATATTTCTTTGTACATGGAAACATCTACATAAAAATCCTGTCATTAAAAGGTTGCTCTTCTAATTTACCCAGCCTGCATAGGCAAACCACATGCAAAGAAGTGTCAGTTTATTTGGAGATTAAAATAATAATTAGTTTAGGAGACAAAATATAAGCAACATTGTTTGAAAAAGAAAATCCATATGCTGTTTAGAATTAGCTGCTTCTGTTTAGGGCTAAATAAATTTATGCGGATACAACCTCTCCTTATTAAAAGTGCATACATGTTACAAAAGAAATACAATGCATAATTCTTGCTCTTCAATTTAAGACAATAGCACTGAAGGCTGCAATTCTACAAACCCATCTTTAATCAGTAGCCAAAGAACAGATGTCTGATATTATTCACAGAATGAGGGAATGTTTTATGTATATAATGCCTAGTATATGGTTAATGAGCAATAACAAAACCCATATTTATATGTGCAAACACACAGGCTTAGCGGATTACAAACTTGGGCTATGCACCAAACGATGTCCTCTGCTGTACTCACAGATTCTCACAAATTTCATTTATGATGGGGCCAGACTGATGCGCTGACAGCTACAACATCCACTTATCCACACAGCAATGATCACTCTGGAAGCACAAACCACATTTGTGCTGGAGCCAGTCCCCAAGGAATCACCGTTAGGTGTGAGCGACGCAAGCACAAGTTTCATTACTCGAGTTGGTTTCCTGAGTGCTCGGTTGGCCAGGAAGACCCAACCAAAGCACCAGGGGAATACCTGTCCTCCGGGAATGATGCCGAGATCTCCAGCATCTTCTCGTGCACAGCAGTGACCATCAAGCTCTGAGAAAAGTAAGGCCCCCATAAACTACCCTTCAGCCGTTCAGAACAAAGTGCTTTCCAGCAAAGTCAGTTCTGGGCTTCTGCTTACTTTTTATCTGCCAGCAGCGTAAACTTCTTTGATAATCACATAAAATCGTTTTGCTGCATCCAGAAACAGGATATATTCAGGATATTTTATCCAAGTCTGCTAAAAAATATAGGATAGATCCGAAAGCTCCAACATTTCTGCTGCTGGGGATAAGGCAAAATTCCCAAGGTTGATGGGAACACAGGAGCTCCCAGGAAGATGGCCTCAGTGTTTTGCACATCTACCTCTGTGCGACACCATTCACATTTGCATATGGAAAGAAAGAAAATTTAAGGCTTTTCTTGCTGTCCTTCAGCTCCTTTGGCCTCATTTGTGATGCTGCAGTTAACTAATGAATGCTGTTCAGGGCTGGGTTCATGTTATAAAGAGGAAAAACAAGGCAAAAGGATCGTGGCTCCTGTTGCAGGAAGAACTGGGGCATGGGGGTGGGTACTGCCATCAGCCTAAAGGGAAAAAAAAACAACAAAAATGGTAGGGAGAGAAAGATCATTTTGAGTTTCTAAGAGGTACTGTAAATAGTGGAGAAAGAAAGAAAAAAATTGAGCTATAAAACAATACTTGGCAGCCAGCTTTGCAAAACAAACATATTTTCACAAAGTTCTTCCCATCAGTGCCACCAACTTTAATAGACTCTTTCGTCCAAGAACAAGAAATTCTTTTTGTTAAAGATGCCGCTTAGCACGCTGAAGGAAATTCCTCTTTTGAGGCTAACTTCACCCAAATGTTCTCATCTCGCAGAGAGCAGGAAGAATTCCTTCCCCGCGGCTGCAAAAACTGCAGCCGAGTTTTGTGGTCACCTTCCCTCGTACCAAGGGACATGCTGACATCTCATGAGTTGTTATTGTGGCAGGTCTAAAGGCTCAAAGAGCCCAGGTGTCCTCGCCAAGGTGCTGGAGGGTGATGTGCACCCCCGGCACGATAGACACCACTCACCACAGCAGCTCCATGGGAGCCCACATCTCCTTGGGAGCATCACAGCTGGTTTCCTAAAATTTCACCTTAAGTCAAACTGGTGGCAACGCTCTTGGTTGACCAATGTCTTCTTTTGGATGTGTCTCAACTTGTGGGTGACTTTATTATGCCTGAGAATGATGCTGTCAGCCTTGAGACGTATGAAGAGAAAGCCTTGCTCTGGCTGGATCCTGCAGACTACAGTTTATGACTCAGGGCTCTGCACAGATACTTAGTCACACAATTCCCATGTGAAAATTTACCACTAATAATAAAAACTCTTTCAACTTATGATGCAGACTAATTCAGAATGAAATGGATTCCTGGATGGCCTCCCTCCGTGGATGGCTTTTCTATACCTTTCAAGGCTTCTTTTTGCTGCTGGAGAGTCTTGAGTTTTTGTTCTGTAGGAAGCATCAGAAGAGAGTTAAATTCTTCCTACATGTCGCGACTGCTCACAGGCACAGCATTTGATTTTTAGGGAATTTATTTGGAAACAATATGGTTCAGTAGTCTGAGCACAAGGGCAGGAGCCAGGGCTGGGCTCTGCTCCCAGCTCTGACACTTACTCGCTGTGTGGCCTCAGACAAACCACTTAACATTTCTGTGTTTCAATTTACTCTGTCTTTGAAACAGAAATACTATCACTCATTTAAGACTGTTTTGAGGACTGAGGATTGATTATAGAGCTAATGTGGGGTACTTTGAAAATATCCTATGCTATTTAGTAATTGTTATTTTCATTGCATTATGTCTTCCACTCTAATGGCTCAACACCAGATGTACAGAAAATGATGCTGAAGTGGGCAGCGAGGAGAGCAGGATGGGATGGGAGGAATGGGTACTGCTTTGAAGTAAATTTGCTGATTTGAGAAAAAAGGATAGGTTGTCTACATTCAACTCTCGAAACTGTTGACCAGTAGTACTGAAACAGTCTCTAATGCCATTTTGCAATGTGCTTCTCTCTCTTCACTCCCCAAAACTCTTCTGTAAAGACTCTCTTCGCAATATGTGCCATCTGCATTCCTCTGTTGAGTCAACGCAACGGTTTTAACGGGGAAATAAGAGCCGAACGAACACGACGAGGCACGAAGCTGGCCTGCAAACAGGTTTTCTCCTCAGGCTCCGAGGCCCTTTGCCGGCCGAGGCACCCGGGTGCGGCCACCCCATGCGCGGCGCGGGTTCCCGTCCGCCACGCTCCGCTGCAGCCAGCGGGCTCCTCGCTCGCCATAGCGGTGGGAGGTAGGAGGAATTAAGGTAATGCCTCAGCGGTTGCCAGTGAAGGAGATGGGAAGAAAAAAAGCAAAAGAAATATACTATTTCAATCAAAGTCTGAAATTTGTAGAAGTGGTTTTGGTCTCAATATAGAAAAAATATTTATCCAAGAAACTCCTACTCGGGTGCGAACATCCTACTTCTAGTGGGATTTTGTTTGGCAAAGTGCTGTGAAAGAGTGGAAGCTAATACAGAGCATGTCTATAAACAAATATATTTATTTAGTACAGATTGACACATTCACTAGAGTATTTCAGTGATTACACGTGTAAAACTATTTCCTATAGTGGTTTCCTTTTGTGATTCTGCTAATTTATTCAATCCACCCCGTTTTCATGCATCAAATGTTATGAGCCATTTCAGCCACCCAGACTGAAATGTGCGTTTGGAGACTACATGCCTGTTTTTTCATTTCATCATCTACACATAATTATTTGGTGATATTAGGAATTTGAGCTCAAATGGAAGCCAACCAACATTTTAATAGCTTAAAAATCATACAAAATGAAGTCTGCCCTGAGGTTAATGAATAGGAGCCAAATCTTGAGGCTCTCACTCATTTTTTACTCACTCCTTATTCAGGCAAAAGTTGAGTCAATTGTAGTTGGACTGATTAAAAACAGAAGAACATATATTTGGAGCTTTCTCTCAGGTAAAACCGAATAAATTACCTAGGATTAGGCTTTAGAATGACATCCAATAGGATACTCTCATAAGTATTTCTGTAACACATTGGAGAAAAATCCAAGCGCTGATGTCATTTACCTACTCACAAGCATTCTTCAAAAGCAGAATAAATTATTATACAATATGAGGTTTTATGACATTTATATTATAAGTCTCCAATCAAAATATGCTTTCTGATTCCTTATGAACTTCTGAAGACCAAGTTCAAATCTAAATTTAAAAGATGTTGCATTAAGTATAAAAGTCAAACACCTTTATCCTTCCAAATGAAGCTCCGTCCCTAATTTGCTCTCTCCCTCTAATCCTGGTATATATTAAAACTCTTTGCAGCACAGAGTGCACTGTGCCTGTAAAAAGAAATGAAGCAGAGCAGTTATTTCTGTTAAACAGTTAACAACTTACTTGTGACTAGAGATAATCATGGGAAGATCCTGCTCCCTTAAATAACAACTTGGCATTGGCT
The DNA here is from genome assembly GCA_032275445.1 of Crypturellus soui. Lineage (NCBI taxonomy): Eukaryota > Metazoa > Chordata > Aves > Tinamiformes > Tinamidae > Crypturellus > Crypturellus soui. The sequence continues at coordinate 4,449,466 of JAUBNY010000440.1, read as the reverse complement.
TTTGCAAGCTGGACCATTGTAAGAATGCATTAATACGATCCAAACAGCAGCCAGGCATGAGGAAAGCAATGGGAAGTACACATTTATTCAGCATATGGAAAGAGAGTAGGACGAGAAGGAAAGAATCTGCCCCAGAATCGATCTGATCCTCTGATTTGGTCTGCAAGATCGTGACCCTGTTCCTTATCTCCTGACAGTGTGCAATTGGGTTCTCAATGCTGAGACATACTGAGCGAATCCTGTATATGAAAGAGTCCTTGGTATACAACTTATTCAAAGGGTGATATCGAGAGTCATATCAAATGGGTCATAATCAAGAGTTTCTGGAAATTTACGAGTGACTAGTTTCTCAGCAAGAGAGTATCATCAAGAAAGCATCAAGAAACTTAGGATCCCAAGGAAGACAAGGCCTTTTTAAAAATTGCATGAAATCACATCGGCATTTATATGTTGCTTGACAAGAGGCTGTGTCTTCCAAGTCTCTCTGATGGTGCCTCAAGTTATCTATAAACTGGCCAAATATCTTTGTCTAGTACTAATCTGCCTAATGTGTTGGCAAAGCGGCTCACCCTGAAGACACGGGGCAGTTGCTCAGAGCAGCAGACTTCCAAAACGTTCTGTCTAGAATTGAGCAGAAACTACTTTCTGTCATTTCTGATGGACTGGTCTGTGGAGGGAGCAGTGTAACTTACTTTGTGAGGAAAATGATTTTCCCATGACACATGTTGCCTATATGAAACTTCTTTTGAACATCTGGACAAATCAATATCATTGACAAGATCTGATCAATCTAATCAAGCATATCAAAGCCTCTCTTCTTCAGCACCACTACCTCTATATCTATCTGTTTATTTCTATTTGTTTATTTATTTATTTTCATCCAATTTTATAAAAGAAATATAGAAGAAATACATATCTATAATAGTGATACTTATCTGGAAACAAACTGGCCAGGCCATGAGATTCTTCTGGCTGATTGCCAGTATTCAATCATTAAATATAGGCTTACAGATAGGGATATGGATTACCTGCTTGTAACTCCATCACGAGCTTTCCATGATATCAGAGCCCATATTTTTTTAATAACACTAAAGAATATTTAAATCCAGTATCAATTTTTTTTTCATAAGTACTTCTTTGATGTAAGAACATTTTGATTTGTGTGCATGCTGACACCAGAACAGCTCAATTGCTGCATGTTCATTTATCAAAGAGTCCAAGGTCAATCCTGTTTGGATGCAGAATTATTGCTTCAAATATACACTGGGCGCTGATCATGTTACGGAGTGATACCTCCTGAGTACACAAAAACTGCAAATAAATAATGTAAACAAAGACCTAGTTAGGTCATTAAAATATATTGCACCTAAACTGATAAAAGAGGTTTACAGTAAAAAAAGCAGAAAAGTGGTTGGGGAGGTATTGTCCCAAATGTGCAAGAACATATTCCAATTCCTAGTCTTTAAGTAAAGCTAATGGGACCCAGTGGATCCAGACCAGAGCAACGAGTGGGTGTGTTGTCTCAGTCATATTATTTATTGTAATGGTGTAACTCCCTTTTTTCTTTCTTTCTTGTCTTTCCTGCAGTGGAACGGCTGTTGGTAAGAAAGGAGTGTCAAATCCAGGTCTTCAGCCTTGCAATAGTTTTGAATTTCCTGGCTTTTTTGGACTGAAATCAGATGCTTACCATCACTTGTGTGGACTTTGTTTGGTAACTGACATTAGTTTTTGGGTTGCATCACTGACATCAATCAGTGCAGTCCTCAGAGGACTAGAGGTAAGGGGCCACAATAAAAGGGCACGATATTGTTTCTTTTGTTTTATTTTTGGATCCCTTTGACTACTCTATACTCTTCCAGTTGATGTTTCATTCTTTTTGCGTGAGACAGCATGAAACATTACCGTCTGTCTCATTGAAAGGAGTATTTGGGTATTTCTGTAATGGCTATAGAGGCTGGGACGACCAACACTGGTACAAATTCAACTCATACCTTTTGCCCATATAACACTTTGAAGAAGCTATGAAACGGCAACACATTTCTCCACAGAGATATGTTGCCCATTACAGATGTTTTCCAGATGGGAAGTGGAAGGTCACCTCCCGCCCCCTTCAACACATCAGTGTTCTCACATCGTGGAAGGCATCTACAAAGACAACAGGGCTGTAAATGATATTCCACAGAAGCCTCCATCAGCACGTACTAGGAATGAACAAGCTCATTTCGCTGTATGGGGCAGGAATCTGCACCCCTGTAGCCTGCTTATGGTGAGGATTTTGACTCTTCAGCTTCCCATTTTACTGACATACTGCACGAATCCTTTAGTAATGGGTCAAGGGAAGCCAGAGGAAACTCCAGATACTAAGATTAGATTGCACAGATTAGCCTTTTTTAATGCTGTATCAGAGCTGGGGTTGAACATCTTCTCCCTCAAATCCTTATGAGTAAGGAGGGAAGTTTCCTCTCAGATAAGATGTTGATTTTATGAAGGGAAGAATCTAAGGTACCTCGATGGGGCTCCTCCTATTTTGCGGCCATCGGATGTAGTCACATGCACCACA
>JAUBNY010000440.1:4424060-4446806 GCA_032275445.1 Crypturellus soui | reverse complement strand
TATAAAATATGAGAAACCTGTAACATTTCTACAAAATAAACTGTAATGTTGACATTTTGAAAGCCAACTATTCATCTTAGTTCTGTCACCCCCAGTCATTTCACTGGGATCTATGTGGCTAAATCTTTAATTAGGGTCAGAAATAAATCTTAAGTACTACTTATTTTTACTTCTTTCCTCTTTGCTTTTCTATTCTCATATCCTTCTTATTTTTCTAAAACATGTGCCACCATTGACTATTTTCCTAGAAACTATGAGAAAATCCCCAATAACCTGAAATATTTTCATTTTCTTCTTTTCTCCTGTTCAGCTGTTCTCTATTCCTCACTTTAGTAATTTTATTTCTAACTCCTTTTTTAGCAGCTCTCTTCTATTTCACCTTAATTAAAAGTTTCCCTTTATTAATTTCTCTGCACCTCAGCTCAGCATATCCTTCCTTCCTTCCAAGTCCACTCTCCCATCTTTCCAAAACTCATCCCTCTCACTCCCTTTTGCCTAACACCTCTCTCCCTCTGCTGTTTATCTTTCCCACCCTATTTTTGCAGGTCCTTGTCTTTCATTGACAATCATCTCTTCCATAAAGAAGTGAAAGGCTCTCTGTCTTGATATAATTCCATCCAAGCTTAATTCATCCTCTCCTGACCAACTTTTGGCTATACAATTATATTAACAGTCATTGCAGAAAATATACAAAATGGGGTCTATTATTTATGATGGATTCAGTGCAGAAGAAGTACCAAAGGGGGAATGTAAGAGAAGTTGAGCATATGTATATATCGAGTATGCAATTATTGAGTTTGTTTGAGGAAAAGAAACCAAGGGGAGAGAGGGAAAAAAGTGAAAAAGTTCTAGCGAGCTTCTCTTGTCCCTTGGTAAAGCACTGGGCTGATGTCATGGTTTCCTTGATCCAGCTCAAAAAAAATGCAGAGATATCATGGAGCAGAGTGTTTTCTTTGGGCGACAGTTTCCCCTCCAAGGCAAGTAGTCCATGGTTGTCCACTGACTTTTGCCCATTGCAGGGGGGATGAAATTCATCCATTCCTGAGGAAGCAACTCTTATTTTCTGACAACACTTCGTGGTGCCAACAACAGGTGATATTTTGCAGCACACAGAACTCATGACAAGGCAATACAAGCCTTGTCAAAGAGCAAAAAAAAAAAAAAAAGTCTTGCTCCTGATCTGGAAGAGAATACATCAAACCTGGGTGCTGATTCAGCTTTGGCCTTCAAAACAACCAGCCAGGGTGGTGTTTTGGTCTTGTGGGCAAATTTTAATCAGGCATTAGGCAGAGTCAACCAAATAATTACTCACGGGCCGCTTGCCCAGTGTTAAAAAGGAACAATCTGCAATCTTTGACAGATTGGATTTGAGCAAGCAGCAGAAGTGAAAGCAGCTATTGTCCCTCGCCCAGCCTGGCTGAGTCTTCCAATTTCTCCATTACCACGGCGTGTGCTGCGAAAAGGTCTGTCAAGCAACAGCCTCTCTAAACAAATTACATCAAAATTCCTCCTACTATGCCACATATTCAGTTTCTTTTCCAAAAAGAGCCACATAATAAGCTTCTAAAAAGGATATTGGTTATTACAGCACTCTAGATTTTCCAGGTCAAAGAGGTGAAAGGCATAGGCGAAATAACTGAAATAAAATATTCTATAAAATATCTACATTTACACACATACCAAAGATGGGATATGCAGAGATCGGTTGCTACACTGACCAAAATTCAGTTAACTATTTTGACCATCTGGTTGATAGAGGCAAGATTTAAGGCACCAGAGTTGGCTTTTTGTAATATCCAAGCAATTCAAAACCAAACAGAACTTAGCAGTAGCTGGATTCTTCTTTTTTTCCCCACTCTTTCCTTGAAAATATATAAGCCAGATATGGCAAAGAAATTTATCAAAAATGCCTGTTGTACCATTCTCCACTATTTAAGGCTAAAGGAGATACCTTTTTTTCACACATTTCTTGCTGGGGTAGCCCAATGATCAAAATGGAGATGTGTAAAATGTCTTAATGCATTACTGTAAGGAAATTTTTAGAAATTTCAATCTGTATCTCATATTTCCTAGAAAAATTAAGATCTTGGATATTTGGAAAGAACATTTCAGTACCATTTGAGTCACGCAACATTGTTATACTGGTAGAGGGTAAAGGAAAAACATGTTTTTAATGCAGTTTTTCAAGAGACACTCCTTATTTTTCTAATTCTCAGAGGTGTTCAAAACCATATTTACTAGGAATTTATTGTTTTTTTAAGAACTGTGCTTGTCAAAAGCATAACTGAAAACATTTTCTATTTCCTGATTTTCCAAGTTTTTAGCTGTACTGATGATTTTCCTTTGGCCGAGTGAAACTCTTTGAGAAAAAATGTGCAACTTTTAACATGTTGATTAGTTTAAAAAAAAAAATAAAGGCAGAGAAAAAGAGAACTGAACCAGACTGGTAGTGTAAGATGGGTGCAAGGGAGCAGCACAACACCAAAAGTAAAGTAAGGAAACTTTACTAGCTAAGGAAACTGGTGGCTGCTCCCATTCCATAAGGCCTCAGAAGAGGCTCTGTTGGTGGGCTTTATGGAAGCCCATATGTGATCCTGCCCCCACCCCACACTTCCTGGCAAAAAAATAATAAAAAAAAAAAAACAGTTGGGGTGGGCTGTGGTACCACTTGCCTTCCTTCTGGGTGAATCCGGGAGGAAAGGATCAGGAAAAATTATAGGTCCTTTGCAAGAGCTCTGCGTGTTTATGATCCCCCCATCTGGAAGCAGTGATACGTGTGCTGTTCATGGAGGCGTTCCTGCAGAAGATCTGCTGTGTCTATTAAAACCAGCCACGCAGCGTGCTGGCTCACGATACATGTTTGCTCTAATTTCCTCCCTGACTTTTCATTCCTAAAGCTGTCAATAACCCGTTAACCTTCTTGGCACAGAAAGTCTCCGACCAAGTCTACTTCAGCTTGGAGTTTGCACATGAACTGTCATAGCCAATACCAAAGTCTAAGTTTACAATACACAGTTGCCCTAATCCTGTAAATCAAACTATAGGTGGTTTTCTCATTGCTTAGAAAGAGCTCTTCTTCGCATCATAAACCAGGGTATAACAATGCTGTTATGTGATAGCCTAAAATTACAAAATTGATTTCATGGCAGAACAGACACTGTTCTTTACTGGTAACTGACAGTCTGATCCTGCAGTTTTCAATAGCCAGAAGTGTCCTGTAATCAGGAGGATTGCTCATATTCATACAGTTTAAAGCCAAAAGGGAAAATTAGATCATCTAGTCTGACCTCCTGCATACCACAGACCACAGAATTTCAGCCTGTTGCCCTTATTTTGGGCCAGTAATCAGTTTAACAAAAGCATATTTTCCAGAAATTCATTTGACCTCCATCCGGAGTCATCAGGAACTAGACAATGCAGAACTTGGTCTTTTTTCATAGCTGATTCCTTTGTGCCTTCTTTTGAACTCAAATTTCTCTGGTATTACTTTTCTATATAAATGCAAGTTATAAGATGAGAAATTATGTCTGTCTCTACAAAAATGGCAACATTAACATGAAAAGAACAAGTCCAGTTCAGATAGTAAGAACCCCTTGGGCCACATGCACAGAGATATTTAAGCACCAGCTGATCTGGATGTGCTGATTATTTAATTTACCAAAGTGTCTGAGTTAGGTACCAGGGAGAACTGCACAAGCATTTAGTTTGTGCAAGTACATCCGCACAAGCATTTAGTTTGGATCCAGAGCACGGTTTGGGAACAAATCTCCCATTCATCCATGCACATCCATGCACTATGTCATGGTTTTGGAGCACACTAACTGGACTCTTTTCGGATAGAGTCAAATCCAAAGATGCACTCTGACCACCAACAGCATCCAGTCAACAGGGACAAACTTGACCTTGCACTAGACTCCAGTGCAACCCCTGAGACGCTTGTGGCGTGAACTTCCATAGCAGCAATGGGTTTGTTTTCTGCACATCTGCTCCTCTTTGCACTATTTGCAAATGTAGCCAAAGTCTCATGAATGCTGACTATGAAGAACCTTTCATCAGCAGCATCAGAGAATAGAAAAATGAGGTTTAATAATTTTTCTGTAATTTTTAAAAAAATACTAATTGCAGAAATGAATTTAGGTGACAGAACAATCCGAAGAACATCATTAGCAGTGATAAAAAAGCAATGAAGAGGGGTCTGCGCTTCAGTGGTCTGCCCGTGTCTAGAAAATAAAACAACTCAGAAACAAATGGCTGATAGGAGAACTGTGAGAAAAAGGAAAGGGGAGATCCTGATACTGAAGGACAAAAAGTCTGACCTAATGAATAAGAGAAGAGCATTCAAGATTCAGAAATCTATTCCATATTCCGCACAATTTTAAAAACAATTAGGATATGTGTTTAGTCCTTTTTTTCTGCCATTGACTTCCAATATGAGATGCAGGAGAGGAAGGACATGAATGACTACATCTTCAGAACCTACATTCACTTACGCAGTAGAGCAACAAAGGTCAATAAAACTTTTTATTCTAAAGCAGAGTTAAAATGAGACATGCCATTCCCCAAAAGAGCGCTTAAGGAAGTTGCTTTTCGTGGCTCCCAACTGTGCCTGCCCAGCAGCACTGTGCTCAGCAAGAAGGGACCAATCAACCAAGGAATGAGCAAAGACACAAAGTGCAGTAAGAAGGTGGCTAGATAAATGCTCACTTTTTGACACAACCTTAATTTTGCCTAGGAAAGCTCCTGGACAGCACAAAGCTCAATGCATGTGAGTTTCATGGAATGGGATTTTTCTATTGCAGGAGTCTGTAGGGAAGTTGCTGGCAGGGCAGAAGTAAGAAACTATTTCTGTCTTACTTCACCAAGCTTTTGTCAACTAAAAATTCCTATAAATATTAATTTCTGGAGCTTAAAGGCAGAAGAATTATCAGACTGTCCAATGTAATCTATTATATATCATGAGTCCTAACTATTCTGTCCTTTCAGAATACAATAATAACATACAACCTTTATATCAGAAAAAAAAAGTCACATTTCAGCATGCACTTTCAGAACAGGCTTTAAGAGTGCAAATCTCTCTCCAAGGCTTTTTTTCACTACACTTCTGACACCCCTGACACCCTGTTCTTGATAAGGAATCTCTCCTCCTGACTCCACTGATTTCAACCTCTCAAGGGATTGATTTTTTCCCAATTTCTATTCTTGCAATCTCTCCTTTTTGAGATGAAGCATCAAAGTGCTGAAATATTAGAAAAAAAAAAAACAATGGTAGAGACAAGCACCAACATAAAACTGGCAAAAAAATCCCTTTGATCTTAGCCTCTCAGCAAAGTTCTGGCAGCCTGGAGAGGCTTGAAATACAATGCAGAAAATTGCAGAGAGTTTACACTGTTCAGTGGCTTTCTGCAATGTCCAAGGCTGGAAAGAAGCGCTAATTTAAAAGGAGACTTTTAGTTTTTTTGGACTGTTGGGGAAGGTCATCAGTATTTACAAGAACCATTCCAAGGATACATTTGGTCTTTGAATTCAAGCTATGGCTCAAAAAGAAACTCCAAGCAAAAGAGGGAACCTGAGAAGAGTAACAAGGTGATTCTAAAAAGCTTTCCAGGTCCTCATAAGTCTCTCTGGGTTTTGCCTCCATGGCTGGTGATGCTAGATGTATGCAAAGAATAATCAGTTCCAGGCCTGCAGTAGCAGTGCTCGCTTGTAATAGAGTAAAATTATAGCTTACTTAGGAACTCCGAATTGAGAAAATCTCCGACTATTTGGCAAAGAAAAGTATCAGGAAAACAGAGCGGTGGAGAGGGAAAGGTTGTGAGGACTAAGAAAATTATACTGTTCAGACTAATTACACAATACAGGAGGACAGGAGCGGCGGAAGGATTAGAAAGCAAGCTGAAGAATACATGGATATGGTACAAGTCAGACTATGGGACAACCGGTTCCTTCGAGCTACCTGCTACATATATCCCTATCCATGGAGAAATGTCCCTGGCACTGCAGTTAGTTTTCACCAGCATATCGAGGCATTCGCTGATGGACTGGCACACGTACGTGACAGGCTTCGAAACGCAGTGTAATATCCCCTTGTCCCCAGTGGAAACCTCACCTTCCTCCTCAGGCCCTGCTGGTGCAGCCAGCTAGGCCTGGATTGATGCCATATGTGATCACCATCTGTGCTCCAGCTTTCCCTGCCGACGCTGGCAACGAAACCTCAGGATAACATAAGAGTTAACGCACCCCAGGGCTTCTATGCCAGCTTGCTACATTTTTCTGACTCCGTGGCGGTTTAGGTTTTCCTCCTCTCCTTCCTCCTCCCGCTGATCAAGGACGCACATGGCTCCCCAAAAGCTGCAAAGCCTTTCTACCAAAATTACTCTCCTTTAGTAAAGACCGCAAAAGCCTGCAGCACACAACACTGTCTGCCACCACCCTGTTCTAGCTGATTGTCTTTTAATAACTCCACTAAGGCTGCGCAAAGGAATAATATTCCACATCCTCGACTCTCCTGGGCAGAGCACGGACAGTCCCAGAGGACAGGGTGCCTTAGCTGAATCTGCTGCTTCATGAGTAAACCAGGAAGTTCAGTCCTCTTTTATTGTATCTTTTTATTTTTTGGAAAGGCTGCCCAAACAGTTCCAAGTGGAGCTGAAGCAAAGTTATTGATGTCAAGAAGCCAAGATCTTTCGCCATGGTTTGCTGAATGAGGAAGGAAGAAAACTGTTTGTGCTCAGCTGTCCTCTGCTTCTCCAGGCTAGCTTGGAGCCAAAGAAGCAGGAAGAGGAGAAAGACGAATAAGTGAAAAGGGATAATGTTTATCTTTTAACAAAATCACAGCGTTCTGCTCCCAGGTCTAGCAGCCAAGACTCACTGTTGCATCTTTAAGACAGATAGTCTCTTCTCTGAGAGACGACAGGCTAATTATAGTGCTCCTGCCAGAGGGAACTCACACATGCAAACCATTATGTAAAATATAATTTTTTTTTCTTTAAGAATGCTCAAGATCATTAGACATGGTTTTTTCAATGCTAGAAAATCAAGCCAAAAATGAAAATAAACAGTTTCAAGTATTTGCAACATAATTCCCTCATGCATTTATGGAAATATAGTAAAAAGCGCCTTAAAAATGTGGTTTGACATTTCATGCTGCTCTTTTTTTTCTATTTTTTTCCAGTTCTAAACATTTGCCCTGCTGTCCTGTATCATTTCAGCTTCACTGTAGTTTGGAATAGATGATGGAGGCAGCCTTTGTCATTTCTACAGAACTTTTCAGGCATCAACTAGGAGGTGACAGAAAGCATCCCAAAAACTGCTGGAAACCATACAAAGACATTAAAAATTCCATTCTGTATGAAACAAACGCAAGCTCATTGCATGCAAAGATGAAAGAACCCGTCACCAAGATAACTGCACATGCAGCACGGCTTCCCTAATGATGTGTTTTGGTAAATTCAGGCTAAAGTCATGATCTACTGCATTTAACAGCTAAAAATGTCAACTCAAAGTCAGTACAAATGTTATATGAGATTATTAGCTGTATACAGATGTCTACATACAATTTGGATTTAAAGGAGAAGTCTTTTGACATACGGTACCACAAAACTGAGGCTAATATACATATAATAGACACACACATATATATGTATATACATATATTTAAATACATACATAGATATGTATTTACCACCGGTCATAAAAGTATTAGCAGCAACTAATGGGACTACTGCTTTGTTCTATCTTAACTACACTTCACCAGAAGGTAAATTTACTATTCCTTTTCATTTTGCATATAAACAAAGTGTTTCTTACTGTCCTGCCGTCTTTCTTAGTTATTCAATACATGTTCATGGGACTATGACTATGGACACTGCCCAACTGTTATGACAAATGACACAAATGGCCTCCTGGTCATTTAGACAGTTTGAAGGGTGAAGCTGTTTCAGATGGAAAAAAACCCCATCGCTTTTTGTGACCTCTCTTCCCTCTAGAAGCAGTTTAATATACCATGATCTTCAGGAGTCCTCACTGCTTTAAGATGAATATGGAAAGAATTCAGCAAGTTTGGCTATGATGATATGGTACAACTTCATCTCTGTTTTAAGCAAAAAGGCTTGAACCCTCTCCTATCCAAACTAGTAGGTATTTAAACAGTTTTATCGGGTTAATAAAGCAAAGGACTATTAAAAACCCAAACACCATGGCCTAATGGATTAAGCAAGCAACTACATGCCTCAAATTCTTGAGTTTTAATCCAGACGTTTCTAGTGCTCACCTTCTTGTTCCATAAAATTGAGATAATATTTATTCTCTACTTCATGAGGGTGTTGTGAGAGTGAGTAAATGTTTGGACAGCTCTTCAAAAGGTCAGCTTTAACCAGGCACCTGCTTTTTTCTGAGGTAAACTGTTTCCTTGGATTCTCATTATATGACTGCGGCCCCAGTATCCAAAGGCTCTTTAGGTCAGCTCATAACAAGCCCCTGCATGTGTAAAGTTGGGCACATATGAAATATTTTCTGAATTTTGGGCATTCGAATTATTTCACTTGAAACTCATTATATATTTAAATTATCCCCCCACGATAAGGATCATGCACAAAATGCACATAACATCTAAAAATCACTTAAAATCACTTCTTCCTAAGGCAGAATATCTTAAGATAGAACAACTAACATGTTGACAGCTGTCAATTTTCAAAGTGTCATTTAACAACTGAGTTACATAAGAATATAAAGCGCAAAGATCATTTCTTTTAGTAGAAACTGTTTTAAGAAACAGTTTCTTTTGGATCCAATTGCTTTATTCTATAGCAATTGATGCTCTAGTAATGCTTAAAATAAAAGCTGTAAAATCCCGTGTTTTATTAGACAGGCAATTCCACCAGCTCCGCACACTGGATAATCCCATCAGTGGTTAGTTCTCAGCAAATAGGTCACACATATGGAAAAAAAAGATCCTAGACCAAGGTGGGAAGCAAAAAGAAGTTAAATCAGGTACAAATACGTTTTTCCTCAGTTTTAATTCATACGTGATGACATAAAACCCAGAAAAAAACAGCTCCGACTTGAAAATGATTTAAATTTGCCAGCTCCAGCCATTTTGGGAAGTGTGCCAGGCTTAATTTGGATTTAGGCTTCTCAAAGTTTGCACAGCCCTAACTTTAACCTGCTGCAGCCTAAAAAGTGCACTCAGGAAGAGACACAAATACGCCACATAATTGAGCACAAGTGACAGTCTGTTCTCACAGGGCACCCCAGCGCAGCATCAGAATGTCCTGGTGGTTTCATTCCAGGAGAGGGAGGTGCCGTGCCTGTCCGAGCGCGAGAAAATGCCTCCTGTCCCCATCGAACGCTGTGCAAGGATAACGCTCACCAGAGGGAATTCGTCTTGTTTTCCAGGCGGGAATATTTTCAGAGTCAAGCTTGTAATTTGTATTTGCAAATCTCCAAATTCAACAATTTTGCAGCCTCTATAAACTTTCGGATGGAAAGATCCAGTGTTTGGAATAAATAATGTCTAAGCTTCGCATTCATTACAGGACATTTTCTGTCCGAAGAGTGCTATATCCTGGCTCCCGAAACACACAGAACTCCTTTGTAGTCAAGCTATCTCACTATACTATTCCAAGTGAGTAGCTAACGAGGTCAGTATTAATAGGACCATAGAAGGATTGGGGGAAAAAGAAAAAAAAAAATAAAGAAAATATCCTGACAAGCATAGATTGGGAATGCCAATAGCTCTCTCAGGATCCTGCCTGCAATTTGAAGGCATTTTTTATTTTAATATTTAAAAAATGAACTTTTGTACCTGCTGAAAAAATCATAACATTGAAATATAAGTACATTTATCTTTTAACTATTTTTCCAGCCCTTTTCCAAAAATCTGCTGGTTATTAAAACATTGCTGTGTAAATAAAAATGTTCTGCTTTATAACTCGCCTGCCCTTTCCCCCGCTTGCCCGCACAATGGGGCCATTGTCTGCTGCGTTGCACATTCTCGTGGCAGCAGACTTTGATGTCACCAACCACGTGCTATGACTTCACGCTAGGTATACAGGAGCCCAACACAAGCCGTTTGTGCGAGAACTGGACCAGCTCGCACAATAGCTGCCCAGAGCCCACACCACAGCTCGGCAGAAGCTTTGGAGTTACCCATTGAGGTGCCCGTGGTGGACACAGGGCAGATACACAGCCTGCACTTGGTTGGGGTTGCACAAGAAGAGCGCCTACAGCTACTCCGGGTTCCATCAGAGGATCCCGCAGCCCTGTTTAACATCAATTCTCCCAACGGCATTAAGGAACATAAAAGATAATCTTGCAGGAAAGCGAGAGGGAAAGAGTGATTTGTTTGCACTCTACCTGTCAACAGCAGCTGTGAACCATGAAGCTGTAGCTCGTACAAACCAGAGCTAAGCAATCACGGGAGCACCAGCACGCAGTAAGACGGGGCAAGCTCATGTACTGCTCAGTCGAGAAACTATGACTTTTTACATTATTATTGTTATTAAGCATCCTATAATGTGATGCTTCAGGTGCTGAATCCTGTTGAAGGGTATCTAAAATGATCGGTCTGTTCACTTCTTAGATGACTGCATTATCTATAACCAACATTTAAGAGTGATTTATTTCTAAAGCACAACTGACTGCTCCAAGTTCTGCAGTGGAAAGAGACCTTTTTTTCTAGGCAAAGCAGCACATGGTAATATAATGAAGACCTGAGCATCTGGCACCAATGCCAAACAGGGTTTAAGACTTTAGGTTTCAGAGCAGGCTATTACGTGAAGACTGAAACTTCACTTAAATAATCCCATGGAATATTCCCGGCCCCCGGAAGTCACCGATGTAGCTAAATTTCTAGAATGGCCCCTAAAATGCTCTTGGTCTGGACCACCTAGCGTTCTCCTAGCCAATGCTGGGACACAGCAGGGGTCAGAGGCTGTTTAGAGACAGTCACCCGATTCTGGAGGATGAGAAAATTGAATAAAATGGACATGGGCCATTCCATGCTTGTTCAGCTCAGTGTCAGACAGCACAGACACATTTAATCTCCTAATAGAGACACAGCTTTCTGCAGTCAACTCCCCAGGCTCCTCTGCAAACCTCAGCCCAGATAACTGCAAAAGTGTCCAATCTGCAAATATAGTAACTGCAACACAAGTGAGGATCCTTTCCAACTTAAAAGCTATTATTACAATAGCTACATGAGAAATATGCTTTGTTGAGGATGTGGAGTAAGAGGCAAAGCAGGTATCTCTGTGTTGCCATTAAGACTGTGTTTATATGCTGATAAGGTCTTGTCCCACTGAGGAGGAGAAAATAAAAGCCTTCAGAAACCCTAACTAACTTTATCTGACACAGCCTCTCAAAAAAGCAGTGTCCTTGTATACTAAAATGGGCAGCCTGCCATTTTGAGCTAAATTGCCTACAAGGAAGAAGACATAACATTATAGTTAATATCTGACAACGTCATAATTTGCTTTTTGCTCGTGATTCTATCTGACAAAAACAAGTAGGTTGGGAAAAAGCACCAAGGTAAGGCATGTGTAGCTGCCATCATTTCCTTAACCCTTTCTTGCCAGAAATGCTTTGATTTAGATCAAACGATCACTGGACAGGTGAAAGAGAAGAGCGACAAAAACATTAGTCTGAAAAATATGCTCCTCAGGATGACACAGAATGATTCAAGGCAGCAGAGCTTAGAGTGCAGATGAATAGCAGGAAAGTGAAGAAATATGAAATGATGATTAGGTAAAGGCAATTAGGAATTTCTGTAAGAGACAGCAATGAGAAAAATACATAAATAAAGAAACTTAATCCTACCAATAACACCTTAATGCACCTATATATATGGAAATTTAAATCAGGTATAGTTTCACTACAGGACAGTAGTCCATTCTTCAGTTTTCCCTGTTCACACTCTAGTACTATTCCTCTGCACTTCATTGCTGTAATTAAATCCCATGCTTGAGCATCTCCGAGCATATGGGGCACTGAGAGATCCAACCTGAGTTCAAATAACCCATTCAGACATGACGGGGTCCCTACGGAGGAAGAGACAAAAATAAAGGAAAAGGCAGAAAGGTCAAAGATGACGCTGATGAAATCATGAGACAAGAAAAATTGCAATGAGCAAGCAAGCTCTCTGGAGCTGGACAGCCAGATATATTCTCTCTTCAGCCCATAGAAAAACTTATTGAACTTTACCATATTGGGACTTCCTGTTTCTTAAAAAAAACAAAAACAAAAAACAAACAAAAAACCCCACATCACATACCTAGTTAAAATATGTATTTGGGGTATGTGTGTAATGTATTGAATATTTTGGTTTAAGCAGTAATTCGCAACAGGCAATGCATTTCTGGACTATTATAACATGTCTCTGGTGCTGTTTTAAGGCATTGAGCCAAAAGACTGAATGACTTAAACTACCCGGGATGTGCTATAATCCCCCGGAAACGCGCTGGATTGTCTAAGAGCAGTTATACAATGTGAAATTTATATTATGCATATAAATAAGAATAGTTATGTCTATGTATTTAGTTAGCCTTATTCACATCAGCATAGCCCATTTACAGTAAATCTGTTCAATCCTAAAAGCAATTTCTGTGACTGCTTAACCGTCACCGAGATGCAAATGAGCGGCTTTCTCATCAATGTCAACAGGTGTGTTCATGTCCTGTTCTGATTTATTTAGCTGCCTTTGATATGGTCAGTACATCCTTCAAACTGCAGTGTCTCTCAGCAGTTGTGACCTTCTCATCTCCTCCTCTTCCATCTCTCTGGCCAACCCTTCAGCACGTCTTTGGCGATCCTCAAAAACTGCCTGGACGCGATGCTGTGCCACGTGCTCTAGATGTCCCCGCTTGAGCAGAGGTTTGGACTAGATGATCTCTAATGGTCCCTTCCAACCTCAATCCTTCTGTGATTCTGTGACCTCTCTTTATGAGACCAACATCAGCCCTTTACTTGAGGGCCTACAGTAATGTGACCTTAATCATTAACCTCTATATTATATTTACGTAATTCTCTATATTATATTTAGGTAATTTCTGTGACAGTTTGGTCTACCATGAGCTGATAGCTCTTATATCTGCCTTTAAATGTGGTCTCATCTTCTCTATCTAAACCTCCTTTTCTATCTTCGTGCTCAGCAACTCCGCCTAAATCATAAACTTTTTAATTCACTTATTTAATATGTTTCATACTGGACCTGCATGGATACAGAGTTCAGCTCAGTGAGGTTGCGAATTCCAGTTATGGTCCTTCAGGCACTATTTTAACAGACATAAAAAATGATAAAAATCTTCAAATCTGCCAAGAATTTTCATATCTAACAGTTACTGGAAATTCTGGGGTGCCATACTTTTCTGTAACAGAAACATCAACTTTTAGCTTAAAGATTCTTACCAGCTACCCTTATGAGATCTCACTTAGCTACAACCGAAAGGGATAGAAAAAGTTCTCCTTGTTCTTTTTCTTTGTTTATTAAACACACCTGAGAACATTTTTAGAAGACTACATTTCAATTTTCCCTTGCATGTTATCTATATTTGTATATTTTATTCATCAGTGAGGAAAATATTCTATGAAATATATTTATATAAATAACAAAATATGATTAAAAACTGGCACGAAAATTCAAAAACAGTTTTAAGATGACTAATAAATACTGAGACATTCAACATGATCAACATATGATAAAATCATTACAGTGTTGCCTAAGTTCCTAGTCTTCTGCATGAATTAAAAACTTATATGTTTCAAACTCTTTGCTTCTTATTCAAGGTGCATTCATCTCAGTTAAATTTCTTCATTTCAGACCATAGGTATTTCAGTCTGTGCTAGCTGATCCTGCTTCCATTTATAGCTGGTACGGAAAAATCTGCCTTTTAGAAAGAGATGCATCTCAGAAAGCGCCTTTTCCTGTAAGTCTACATTTGGTAAGACTTTCCATCTTATTGTCTGGAAAATCAGAACTCCTTTATTTGAACCATATAAAGATATGCAATTCATTTAATCACAGTCATTTTAACCAAGTAAGCCATACAAAGTGGAGTTTTCTGGAAAAAAAGAGTGGCTAACCATGCACATTATTACCAAATGATAAACTGTAAGAGGCTTCAACTACCAACGCAGCCATCAAGTAAACCAGATGGTTAACTGAAACTAATAAAATTGCTTTTTTTTTTCAATGATTGCAAAGCTGTGTAAACAACATTCTTGAACCAAAAGCCTTATCAAACAAACAACCCTTCCAAACTATTGCAGCTTAACGACAGAAGTTTTCAAAAGGAAAGATGAGAGCACAAATCTCCTTTTACAAACAGAAGAAATGGGGTTCCCAAAATATAGCTGTTCTGACCACATGCACCTTGCAAATTGGAAAGCAGACAGTCCAGGGAAGCAGATACCATTTATTCATGAGCAGGATGCCAAAAACATGACATTTATAACGTCTGGGGCTATTCTGAGAATGCAGAGAATCATTGCTCTGGCTTCCTTAGACTGCACCAATTTTCAAGTTGCGGCACCAGACTGCACCCTTTGTTACGGAAGTGCATCCTATGGTACTTTGCTTCCCCTGTATCTTGTTGTTTTCTTAACTGTATTTAACAGCCTCAGCAGTATTCCCTTCTAACACAAGCCAACTGGTACAGCTGCAGCCATCTGGGTCCCTGTTGAGCAAGAGCATGTGGGGGGCCCCCGGCCTGGTCCAGCTTAGCATCTCAACGCTGCGCAGCTTGGGGATGCGTCTCGTGCCTTCTCAGAAGCAGCAGCACACCTTACTGCTCACAAAATGCCATTTTCAGAATCTTCCCTTGACAGTCTTAGCCTTGGTATTTGCATTTAGACAGTCAGAATTAATTTCCGTATTCAGCAGAAAAAGAATGAGTTTCACATAGAATCTGTAATTGTTGTTATTATTATTATTATTATTCCTACTTTCCCGGAGAAGGCAGATATAAAAGATATATTTGATTAACTAAGGCTGGACCTAGAAAAACGTACAACTAAGTGTTAATGCCTTTTAGTTTAGCTTAGAAAGAAGAGACAAGCAGATTACCAAATTGATTCTGAAATACTTCATCCATAAAAGATATCTCCAAAATGACCTTGAAGCCATGAAAAACTGTTTACCAAGTCTTGCTCTGTTTTGTTATGAACATTTCAACTTGGTGCTAAATTAAGAAATACGCCTCAACAAGGAGCAGGCTGCAAGATATGTTATCAGGGTGCAATGCAGCAACCGGCATATTCAGCCACCAGGAACAACAGCCTTTTTGAGAAACTCCCTCCGAAAAACACAGCAGAAGTTTTTGTTTTCAGAAAGACTGATCTTTCTGGGGCACAAATTACTGGCAGGAGGACCGACTAAACTCTTAGTTGACTGCGGATCACTGGCTGTGGAGCCCTGTTTTATCTTATAGCTGCCTCTGTAGCAGCTACTTGATTCATCTGAATTATGCCCGAGACATGCAAGAATTTATTATCGACATGCAAAACATGGAAAGCGGGAAATTACAGCAACCTGAGCCTTTGGCGTATTAGCT
Organism: Crypturellus soui; assembly: GCA_032275445.1. NCBI lineage: Eukaryota > Metazoa > Chordata > Aves > Tinamiformes > Tinamidae > Crypturellus > Crypturellus soui. The sequence continues at coordinate 4,431,261 of JAUBNY010000440.1, read as the reverse complement.
TCAATTTCATAAAAATGTACTGTTCTGAAAGGGGATGATCAGCTTAACTACATTTTGACACCAGATGATGACAGACTAGCTGTGCTTCCGGTGAAGTCCTATCAACACTTTGGTGGTTGGCGGCAGAGCTACTGTGATCAATTAGGTTAATTAAAACTGCACGACACACAGGTTTCATGTGCATTTCCTAACACGGTGGCAATGGATGGAGGCAAATGTGCTACAGAATGATTTCAGCTACAACGGGAGTATCCAGAAAGGCTTCTGAACCTAGGCCTCAACCAGGGCTCAAATAACTGAATTTGCACCGTCTTTAGCTACAAGTCTGTAGGCAGATGAGGAGCTTTGATGAATTAAGAGTATGATAAGAAGGTAGAAAAATCGAGTTTACACATCTTTATGCATGATCTAGCCAACATTATGCTTCACAGAATCATTAAGATCATGTCTCTCTCTTACTGGAGAACCCATAACTGGACCCAGCAATCCAGATGGGTCTCACCAGCGCTGAGAGTAGAGGGGGAGGATCACCTCCTTCGACCAGTTAGCGATGGTTTTCCTACAGCAGATCAGGATATTGCTGCCCTTCTTTACAACAAGGTGCTTTCCTGGGTCAGGTGCAACTTGGTGTCCACCAGGAATCTCAAGCACTCTTCTACAGAGCTGCTTTTTCATTTGCCTCCCACTATGGAAAGACCTTACATGACATGCAGCAAGGGAATCCAAGATATGCTGACAAGCTGAACATAAGCCACCTCGAGGACAGTATTATGTCACACCAAACAGGTGTCTCAGGCCAAAACAAATGAAAAGAACATGGGTCAGAGTGTGTCTTGTGCTTCAGATTTCTCTGACAAACTACCTGTTAACACAACCACAGCCACCACACAACAGGATCAATATTTCCAGGACAGCAAGAAAGGGCAGTACGATTTCAAATCTTCATGATAAACATATCAAAGAAGAAAGAAAATGGAAATGTGCAAGCATGAGGTTACTTTGAAATTAGGTTAATTTCAAAATTCTGTTCCAAATGTCTCTGAACTTACGAAAATTTCAGAAGTGTGAAACAGTATGATTCACCTCTTACTCAGACTAACACTTAAACCCAGCTACTCAAGGATTTGAAGAAAGGAGTTTCCTACAGAGAAACAATCTTGCCTAAAGAACTAAACATGTATGACAATACATCAAATGTATAATTCCTCTGAATGTGGAGGAAATTGAGTCCTTATCAGCTTCGTGCACTCCTATCATTGCCACAAAACTTAGTGAAAGCTTTATATATATATCTGTGGCAGTCAAAGGCATGTATCAGTGGAAGGATGAAGGACCACTTTTGAGAAGTATATCCTTAACAACTTACCATGTCTTAAAGCAGTCATGGCCACCATAGGACATGAAATAAACAGGTGTTTGAGTCCCTCTTCCTCCACCCCAAATTTCCTTACAGGTAATTAGCATAGAAGAAAGAAGAAAGTTTAGACTAGATGATCACCTTGTTACCTCTTCCGATACTGGAACATCTACCATTCACTAGCGAAACACATGATAGTTGATGCTGGATTTTCACATTGTTTAAAAATGCATTTTAGATCTACCTGTGCAGTCTGTCTAGATAACTGCAGAAAAAAATCAGGCAAATGCAGAGTATAAATATATGTAGGTGCTTAGTACATTCAGCAATTACATGTATTCATAAAATTAATGTATGATACTGGAAAATAATACGGAACCAAAATGTTAATGCACTCTTCCACATGCCAAAAGTTTGTACGGGTATACATAAAGAATGTACATAGCCAAGAGAAAGACACTAACATCTTGTAATGCAATATGTTTCTGTTATACTCACTCCAGACTTCCTAACAGCTGCATATTTTAATATACATAAACCCATACTTGAAAAATAATAAAGTGTATTAGTTTTCCACATTAGGCATTTATGACCTAATTTAGGAGAGTATTACATCTTTATAACTTTTAAAAGACCCATTTTGATAAAACATCCCCATAAACAGACTGAGAAAATCAGGGTAACAAGCATCTGTTGCTACGCTGTTTTCTTAATAGGCTAATAAAATAATAACACATTTTTATAACTTTTCACAACAATATAAAGCATTAAAATTGAAACTGATATTGAAAAATGTTCTCATGGTCCTTTTTATTCTATTTTTCCACTATGTAAAGTCACAGTACTTACCAGATTAATATTAATATGTCTTAATTATGTTGACACAATGGAAATTTGCCAAAGACAGTCAAAGAATGGAAATAACTTGTTATTTCCACTAGTCTAATTAAGGTTGTGCATTTAGGCCATTTTATTCACAATACAGGAGTAATATGCATATTTATAAGAACTTATATAAAGGATGAGCCAAATTTTCTGAGAGTCTGAAAAAAATGGTTATTCCATTTATTTTTAAGAGCTGATTTTTCCTAGTCTGTTTGTTCTAATATCTAATGATCAAACTTACATTAAAAAAATCACAATTACATAGGCAATATCTCTTTTCTCAAAATCTCATGTTAAACAATTGTAAAACTTTTAGCAGAAAGATCAGATTATGTTCTCTAACGCAAAAATAATGAATAAGTATTGACCATTATAACTGTTAAGCAAAGCCTTCTAACTCTGATGTAAAGCTACATCTCACAGATTTTGCTAAGTATTTCCTCTGAAATGGTACATCTGACCACCAGGAATTCCAATTGGGTGAGCCCCTGACCTGTAATCAAAGCGAATCTGCAGATCTGTGCTACTGAAACCCCAACAAGCTCGACTGCATTACTTGAGAGTATGATTCATAGCTCTTAGGGCTAGAAAGGGCCTTTACCATGGACCAATCTAACTTTGCTGTGTAACACAGCCCTCACAGGTTCCTTGAATCACTTCTCCACATCCCACAGCTGTGGTTGAACAGCTTTTACAGCTTTTACAGAAAAGTCTCATCTTGATTTTAAAGTTTCCAGTCATGGACCATCTGTCACAATCATTGGTCAAGCTATTTCAGCACTTAGTTACGCTGTTAAAAATATATGCGAATTTGTCTAGCTTAAATGTCAACCTGGATACTGGGAGAAGGACTGTTCTCACCTAACCTAGGGCTCTATGTTGTCAATATATACATGTGTCATTCTGTCAAGGTAGAGAAATATGCACTTCTCGAGCATGGATCATTTGACCCATTTTAAACATCTACCACAGGCCAGAAGTGCCTATTTCTCTCCAAAGCCTAGAAAGGAAACCTAGGCAGTGAACTCAGATAGATACATATGTTTGTATCTGGCCAGAGGAATCCCGCTCTGGATGTTAAAACTCACTGCTAGGACCAGAAAACCCTCTAACACGAGATTTCTGTTTCCTCAGTGGAGCCTTGGAGACTGTCTATACCACACTTCTGATAAACTACTTAAATAGGCACATTGTGGATCTCCATGTTGCAATTTTCTAATCCTGCACAAATTTCTCCTAGATCCTTGAGCCATTTACAGGGTGCTGAGATCCCTATAAAAACATGAACACCCAATTCGGAACAGTGTTTTAGCTGTGCTTGCACTGACACAGGACACTCTTGCGTGCAATGTTCCCTTGCTGCACAGTGCTGTATTGGCCCCTCCTGTTAAACAAATTACTGAAGTCTCCTAAATACTCCTATAAAATCACTGCTTCGCAAGATAAGGTCCCAAGGCCTGTAAATAAAGCCTTTTTTAAATTTATTTTTTATTTATTTTTGTTCTATTCCGAGATGAAATAGTGAACACCTGGCTCTTCTGGAATGAAAATAGCTTGCTTGCACTTCATTTATCAAATGGCAATTCCGTAACTCTCTGTCACTAACCTGTCCTCTTCATTACTTTATGTCCCCAATTAGCTTTCTTTTAAAATATTTGACAAGGAAATTAGACCCTAAATAAACTGTGCTTGCAGAACTGGAAACTTTAAGAGCTTGCAATGTAAATGTTCCAAATCTGCAATGTGTGCTATAAACGCAGAGCTCTAGCAACTAAGCCTGTGTCCATATTGTTAAATGAAGCAACATTAGGGATGGCTCTTAGGTGAAACAGCAAAACCTAATTGCTTCACACATAATGTCAAGTTTCTTCTGCCCCTTGAAAGATGTTCAAAGGTCCTAAGAGAGAATTAGTATCCCACGTGCCATTCTAAGTATCTACGATGATGTGAAGAATGCGTGATACTCAACCAAAATCATAGCTTCAGATCACGAAACGGAAAGCTTGTGTTGGATGCAGATGGTGTTTGTGTGCACAGAGCTTCCTGGGACGGCACTGAAGGGCTACACAGATAGGGACATCCCTACCTACCTGACCCGGGTTTGTCGCTCTGGAAATACTACCTCTTATCATGCTCTTTTCTTCTGACATCAGGCAAAAAAACACTATTTGGCCTTAAATTGGGAGCATCCTAATTGTTAACTAATACAGCTTGCCAGTGGCCCAGTGCTTTAGTTTGAATTCTGGCCATATATATTTAGCAGCTTATCAGTGGAAAAAATATTCCTATCCTCATACAGGCTTACTTATCAGAAAAAGGAAGACATACATATCCAGTGAATTCTTTTCTAATTTCTGAGAGTATGCTGTTGAGAAAAATTTCTCTAACTTGTTATTATAGTGTCAGAATCTCAGCTATGATGGTGAAAGTTAGATCTTCCCAACATTTAGTGGTGATACTGACACTTCAGCTTAAAGTAAAATACAAAATATTTTCTTTTTTAAGAAAAAAAAAGACAGCATTATAGACTTTGAAATCCAATTTCCTAAAAATAAAAGTTATGAAGTGGAAAGTTTTTTTTATGAAAAAAGTAAATATAAATGATTGCTTCGGTAATCAAAAGGAAACTGTGCTATGATGAATTGGGAAGTGTGCAGTAACTTATGGGAAGCAAGTAATAGCATATATTGTAAGTTTTGCTCACAGACATGGCATTAAGTGTTTCTTATCCTATAATACAACTGATAAAGCTTCTTGGCATAATAACTCAGGCCTAGTTACCTTTTCATAGTCCTCTGACAGCTCTAATATCAAGCTGGTAGCTTGGGTTGAATTTGGATAAACTGGAATTCTTAATTCTCCTTCCTGGACCAAATCTTTCCTCTCCTTGACCATTTTGAACAGGGTTATCATCAAGGCATATAATATGGTTGAATCTCCAGCACTGCATGTTCTCTATGTCCTCCTGCTTAAATTATAGCTATGTTTTATCATCACAATTCCAATGTCAAGGAACTGCCTTTTTACTCTTTTTCAGGTTCAGATCTTCTTTATAGAGGATGCTTGCTTTATGAGTAAGAAAATAAGGATTTTCTTGCTCATATCAAGTCATAAGGCTCCAAGAAAGGTCAGGTGCATCATTTTGAACCTCTCTGAACCTTTCCTCAACGTCTGTATCACCTCTTTTATAACCACATGTCAGAGTCCAATCTGGATCAGTCCATATGCCAACCTTTGCCATGTACATACCAAACTTTCAAACCAGCATATCTTCTGCTTTACCTTTTTGGCAGAAACAAGTAAACAGTAGAGTAATTTCATCATCTACCATCACTTCAGTTCCTAAAACTCTTTGCTTTTATGCAATAATCTTCCATTATTGGATAACTTATGAACTGAGACCACCTCCTCACATGCTATGCCCACAACTCTCCCTTTACACTTCTGTTTATCTTACTAAAATTCTTCTATAAGTATTGCTGAATCTATTCAGCTTCTATTTCATACTGGTATGTTGCAAATAACATACAAATACAGTGGAGTTCTAGATCTTGGTTAATCTTCTTATAATGAGTTTTTTTTCTTTCATTTTAAGTTAAATGGCAATTGACTTCTTGCATGTAACTTGAGACTTCAGAAAAAGAAAAAAAAAATGCTTTCAGGCAATGCCACCATTCCCCTTTAGAAAAAAACAATAAAAACAGCATTAATCCAAAAATCTCAACCTTTGCATTCAAACCCACTTGCCATGGTTTGTTAATTTGGAACTGCTTATAAAATTATGTCCCCAAATTAACATTCCTTTATAATGCAGATGGCTTTCAGTGTGTGGGATTAGACCCTCCTTATCAATTTGATGAGCCATCCAAGCTTTCCCCTTTGTACCTAGTTATCTGCACCTAATACACTTAGGTGTAATACACCTAGGTATTACAGTTGTAAATTCTCAACAAACAGGAACATTATCTATGTAGTAAGCTATTTAATCCCAATCTTCTTAAAGTGGCAACAAATAATACATTTTTATTGTACCACATACTTATTTTTTTCCAACTCCATGAACAATGCTGAGGCTGTTTAAACATTCTTATTAACAGATCTAGCAAAAGGAGTTTGCTGTTTCTCAAAAGCACCTAATCTACACCCATAATCTACAATATATCTTCTTATGGCAAATTTAAGCATCACATCTAAACACCAACTAGCAATACAGTCTTCTTGATGCTAATTATTTCAAATTTGTCCCTTTTTCCTCAAAAACAATCCAATCCCAAACCAAACTCTTCGCCACCAACAGAAATAAACTAGGGAAATTCATAACATCTCACCTCTAGTCTGTCTGCAGTGCAATAACTCCATGTGGAGACTGCTGTTTCCAGGGTTTTACCACCTTCGCCTGCAAAACCTAACACACGTAGATCTCTCGAGAGTTTTATTTTTTTTTTTGTCTCAATTCTTTACCATCAAACCCGGCAAGCCTGTCACCACATCACTGCATTTACAGCCCTACAGGAGGCCTGCCATGGTCCAGTGCAGCCCCCCGCCTGGGTACAGGCCCCTTCCTCATCTACCTGTTGAGCTGCTCTTGGCAAATGGAAGCAAACGTTTCCTGAGCAAGCATTTCCTCGGCGTCTGCAACATGTCAAGCTTAAAAGTTAACACCCTTATTTATTCGGCCACTACTAGTAGTATTAGCATTTAAACCGTGTGAAATTAGAGGCAAGAAATTTTTAGCCAGAGCCCTTGATTGTTGTACAGAATTATGTGACTAACATAGCAATTCTTTTGGCTTTGGTAGAAGAGAATCATAGAATCACTGAATGGTTGAGGTTGGAAGGGACCTCTAGAGATCACCTAGTCCAAACCCCTGCACACGCAGGGTCACCCAGAGCACGTGGCACAGGGTGGCATCCAGGCGGGTTTGGAAGATCTCCAGAGAAGGAGACTCCACAGCTTCTC
>JAUBNY010000440.1:4398202-4410153 GCA_032275445.1 Crypturellus soui | reverse complement strand
TGAATGTAAGATATTTTATTCAAAGAAGTCAAACAAATATTTCAGTTGAATGGAACTGACTGGCATAAAAATAAAGTGGATCAGGTTGCTATAGGCAAAAAAGGCAGTTGCCTAACACTGCTGGGAGCAGGAAAATCATAACCACGTCCGTGCTGGCTTTGCTTAAACTTCAACCCTAGAAATGTGCATGAGATGCTACTGTCAAGCAAGGGCTTGATTACATAGGGCAGCCTCTACTCCAGAGGCTCTGGAGAAGTTGTAGGGGAGTTTTAGAGTGTATGGAGTCTTCTTCTTTTGAGATATTCAAAACCTTCCTGGACACAACCCTGTGCCACGTGCTCTGGGTGACACTGCTTGAGCAGGGGGGTTGGACTAGATGAGCTCTAGAGGTCCCTGCCAACTTCAGCCTTTCTGTGATCCTGCAAGCTGCTCATCTTGGGAGCAGTAGTTGTCACTTTGGTTCTACTCCTATGCCCTCTCTTTCTCATGACATATGTGAGCCCAGCTGTCTTTACATAAACAAAAATACAACCACTTGCACTATTACTGAGAAGTCTTAACTTATTTCTGACAGAAGGAACACCAAATACACGTTTGGCCCTACCATGGTATCAGTATGCGGCATGCGATATACCTTAAAATTTACAGGAACCAATATCTAAACATTTAAAATTTAAATTTAGAATTATTTCCTGAAGATGTTTTGCATAACAAATACCTTTTTCCTTTTCCTTTGTTTGGATTTGGTAGAGTCTTGCCCGATTCCGCCATTGCCCAGGGCTCCCGCCTGACTTTTCCCAAGGTGCTGCTGTCCTGCCGACGCTGGAGGGGTGGGTGTAGGAGGTGGTGTGTTTTCGGGAGAGTCAAGATTGGTCTTCACACCCGGGGCCTGTCCTAAGAGGTGTGGCTGCCAAAACAAGAGGTCCAACAGCCACTGTAAGATCTTTCACACACACAAAAATACTGCCTTCTGAGACACACTGGTAGAAGGAATATAATGCAGCAACAAGTTTGCTCATTCTACAGGTTGCTGTGATATAAATATAGTGGTCTTATGGTCACATAACATAAAAATGCATGTATTATACTTATGGCACTTGTTACTGCTGATAAGTATCACTATGATCTTGAATCTCTAATTCTATGGCAGAGAAAGACTTCCATGCAAACAGAGGCAATTTCCACACAAGTAGAGAGTGCCTACATTTAAATACAAAGATGCTGCTAAGAATTTAACATTTGGAACCATAATTTAACACCTTTCATGTTATGCCTGTAACTTCACAGTTAATAAACTCCAGAACAGGAGCCCACATCAATACCTACCAGATTTCTACAGCATCTACTTGTAATGCAAAAAAAAACCCATATACTGTAATAGTGAAACACAAAATACATATGCTCTGTGCAATAATAGTCACACCGTACTATTTCCACCGTGTGAGGAAACCGTACTAACCTCCGTCGAGTTGTGATACTGTATGAAGGTGGCCGATATGGCGTGACTGAATGGGTCACCAGCTTTGGGAGCCATGTCCTGTTTAACCAAAAGGGCCAAGTCCACCAACTGTGAGGGCAAAAACAACCAGCGAAGAGTTAGCTGCACTGACAGGGCATGTGCCCAGAATGCCCTAACAAAGCCGGGACATAGCTTGTGGCTGAAGGCAGATTCTTAATGAGTTTCCGTAGAAATTACTTAGAGATGTTTTAGCCTTTCTTTCTTTTCCACTTTTGTAAGTACACGGAGCAATTTATCTACCCAAGAAGGCTCAATATAGCACTAAGCTTTTTGCTTTGAAATGGAGTATAATAAGGGCAGGGAGAAAGCCGAAGTTATTGGGGGCATCTAAACATTCTGTTTTTCCTGGAAAGACTGCTTTTTAATCCAATTGTGCAATCGAGTTGAATGAACCTCAGCTGGTTGCCAGAGGTCACATAGTGAAGTATGTGGTTCCAGTTTGGACTTGAATAAAGTTCATGTTGGACTCCACTCTCCTCTGTAAGCAATATAAAACACTGCTATTTGTGTATCAGTGATGAATGTGTGGTATAGGACACATCTGTTATACAGTAAATTGAAAGACAGATAGGAATCCAATTAACAGCATTAGCAGACCGAGTTACTCTATGCTTCTAAAGGGAGGTTACAACACAGGCAGTCAGGACTGAAGTGGATCCAAGAGTAACTAATTAATTTTCTTAAAGCAGAACTCGTCATAGCAAACTCCCTTACCTGTGCCACAGTCTCATATGCTAAATATGCCAAAATCTCCATTGCGACTGCATTTGGCTTTATTTCCATACTGCTACAGTCCAGCCAGTCACGAAACTTGGATGCTTTCTTTGCTGTCAGTTCAAACCATATGGGAAAAATGAAATGTTAACAACAGATACACCAAAACAACCCGTTTCTTCACTTTGAAAAGTACGGCAAATATGGAACAGAAAGTGTGGACAGGCCTTGATTGCCCTGCGACAGACTTCAAGGTTTAACAAAACGGAACTAGTAGGTAAAGACAATTATTGCATAATTTTGAAAACCCATAAACATCATAGAGGAAATGGGAAAGCACACAGTAAATCAAACATACAGGAGTTTTCAGCATGAGGAAGGACCTGCTGCAGAGATGGACAGGACATACTGGACTTTAAATGTATTATGGCAAAAGAAATAATGTGATTGTATCACAGCTTTGATGAATAACTGCAGAAGCACCAGAAGAAATGAACACAAATCTGAGTTTCTGAGCCCAGATAAAATGGTAAAATTGCGTTAATGACAGCAAAGACAAATAGAGAAGGAGAGAAGAAGTAGCAAGTCCTGTGTTAACTATGTAGGGATTAGCTGCTGACAAGCTAAGCAAAATGATTTGTAGATGTGCATTTTCAAAATGTGCTTTGGATCAGAAAGAAGCAAGGGTGGATGTAGATCTGCACATGATCAACGTTCAGATAAGAACTTCACACTACGAATGCATGAAATAACTTAGAGAAAAAAAAAAGGGACAAAGAAACATATGGGACTTGCAAAGATAGTAAAAGCAGAAATCAGAGATACCAAATTGGAGCTGAAAAAAAACAGGGAGGTTTTCAGGAGAATCAAAGAAAGGACAATTTTATTTAAGTCAGTGGAAGACAAGCTGATCACAGAAAGCTGCAGGGCTTGGATAGAAATGAACTAATAATATTAGTAATTAGTAATATTAGCCCTCTTCATGAGGGCTGTTTATAAGGACAGGACAACTAAATTAAAGTAAATAGAAGTTGGGAGAAAAATTTGAAACAGCAGTTCCAAAGAGACCATTCAGTGAGGAGTAAAAATCTGAAGAGATTACTAGAGAAACTAGAAGAGAAACTAGAAAACCAGACATCATTACTACTTATTCTTAGGAGAAAGTGAGAAAACTTCATTGGCGCACTGAAGGTGAGAAACAGCAGCGAGAGGAAAGTCTGAAGGTGACAGAAGAACTGCAAATATTTCCCTGAAGTTTGTATTTGCAGTCCTATAGTGTCTGGTTCTTGGGTAATAGATTTTTTTTTCCTTTAACTGTCTTTAAAACAGCACAGAAATACACGGTGCTGTAATTGTGACTATATAATTTGAACAGACTTGAGGTCCATTCCAGGCCTGCTCTCTTGTGACCCATTTTTGAGAAGTTTATATTACAGTAATATGGGTTTTTATATACAAATTAATTTGATTTCTGCTAAAATAAAAGAAAATAAGCAAAACTCACCTTTGTGATAATTTTAAATAAATGTTCTCCATGGCTTTTACTGTGTGTTATTTAGTTCTGTTCATATACCATTAAATTTGGGCACAAGTCTCTTCTTCTAATAGTTTCAAAGCACTCTGTAAGTAATTCTCTTGACTCTGTTACTGTCATCATTGACATTAAATGTTAATGATAAAGAATGGGATAGACATTATCTTTTAAAAACCCTGCAAAAATATCACTGAGATTTTTGGATAGATCACAGTCCACTGGCCAGCAACTTTCTATTTCATTTCACAGATTTAAGATTTCTATTTGTTCTCTCTCCAGATGATAATTTGAGGGTTTAAAAATGACTTTATCACAAACCTCTCATTTGCTGAAGTCACCCTAATCTGAAGTAGCATTTATCTAATGGTTCACAGATGTGTGATGCCAAATTATAACTAAGCTTACAAAACATACTGACGGAGGAAAAGAAATGCTTACAAAACATGTTTTCCTACATTTGCTGACATTTGCTGATACAGAGGAGTATTTTTTATTTGTCATTTATTTGCCATACATGACTCATTCTTTCTCCGAATTTAAATGTCCTGCTAGGAAGAACAAGATAAGGTCTCATTTAAAGGCACTATTGTGTTCAGGTCTGTGCTGCAGGATCATGTGCTGTTTTGTCATGCTTTTTACTGGCTCCTTCACCTCACTTTCTCTGACATTTGACCTAAAATCTTAGTCATCACTTAACTGCTTCTGTAATGATGTTTTGCTACAATATCAAGCCCATTAATTTACAGCTCATTATAGTTGTGGCCCACAAGTACTTCTACTAAGTTGGTTTCAGTGCTAGTAAAGCCCTAATTCTGTCATCATGTTATTAGTGTTGGAATGGTGTATACTGATGAATTTGGCTAATGTTGAATAAATTCCACAGCAGGAGCTTATGGCTTAAAATAGAAAAGACTCTTTAGTAACTTCTTTGTGTCTCTGAGGATACAGGAATAAAAGCAAAACTTGCTGCTCTCCTCTAATTTTAGATACATTCTTGTAACCATGAAACTTTATTATTGTGCTGACTATAACAACATCAGGACAGACTTCAGGCTAGTATGGTTTTTTAATACATTAAGCGTTTAAAAAAGTCCTATCCACATATTTCTATACTTTGCAGCACTCCCCACTGACACAGTAGTTGAGCATACAGAAACCTTGGTAAGAATTCAGATAAAATATTCTGCCTGATAGCTCCAAACTGCACTAAATTAACTTTTCCCAGGAGTTATTAGGACAAAGAATTTAAAGTTTTATTATTGTGGACGAAATAAAAGTGCTTTCAATAGACTTGAGGTCCTGCTATATTCTCTGTTACATGAAATAATAATTGAACATCTTAACACAGTGCAGCCATTATAATACTTACAAAAACTCAGTTGCCGACTTTCACAAAATTCTGCATACTGGACTGAGTCCATCATTCGTGTTTGTCTTTCTGCTCTCTGACAAAAGAGTAGAAGTACATGATGTACCTTATTTCAACAAGAACTGCATTCCCCAGAAGAAATTACAGCGGCAACGTGCCAGAGCCGTCACCCTGAAGCAACGTGCCCCCCGCAGAAGTCAAACATTGAACAAGACGCAGAAATATAAGATGTACAGGTGGATTATGAGTCTCCTGAGTTGGATTTTCCCAGTGGAGCACATCACGCCTCGCTCCAGAAGTCTGCTAGCGCACTGCTCCCCTGGGACTGAGGAGCCAGCACTGCACGAGGGCTCCATGAGGGCACTCTGGTCCTGATACGTTGAACACGGAGGTGCACGTGTAAACTGAAGCACGGGAGCATCTGCCTGCGTGTTTACAGATGACCAGGCAAGTAAAAGGTTTTCCTGGACAGAGGCCAATGTGTTCTGTTCAGAACAGAAATGAATCTGCATGTCTTTGAAACAGGAGCGTTATCGGTATTGAAATGAGTAGGTGACATCCCCTTGAGGATGCACCAGACGGAGAGGAGCACTGAAGTGCCCCTTCCCACACAGACATTTGATAAACAGTAATAATAAGCATCCCTTGCATCATTTTTCATGGTTAATCTATGCTTATTTTTCTATTTTATGTGTCTGAACATGTACACAGATGGAGAAGAAGGAAAGTAAATGCCAAATTAGAATTTATTTGAGGAAAAGGGCTTTAAATATTTACACCTGGATTTTACTACTGGATGTCTCCAAAGAGCCAAGGCATTAAACCATATACCTTATGCACAGCCTGCACCAGTAGGAGATGGCACTCATATTAAAGACAAGGGTTATCCAATCCCATTGCAGAAGGTATTTTGTTCAAGTATATTACATGAAACATCAAAAGGACAGTATCTTTCTTCTAAACAAGAGTCTAGTAAATAAAATAAAATCACTAAATGTAGTAAAAACAGGGAAAAAAAGTCTTTTAAATACAATTTCTTCTTCTATTCTCTTGTCTTTTAGGTCACTCCTCTAAAACAGTCAACCAGCTATCAGATTTTCTTTATACACTTCATTTAGTTGTGACTTGAACCACCAACTGTCGGGGAGCATATCTTGATATTTCTTCTTTCTTTTCATCTCTACCCAGATGGTCATTTTATCCCGAAGCCACATATTTCTATTGTATCTTGACTCTTAGTGACTAGGATAGAAACTCTTCTACTGAAATATTCCTCAGTTCTCTTTCTCCACATTCCTCTACTTCCTCCTGGCATTCTGCTTACATTTTGTGGAACTGATAAGTAAAAATTTTCAGTCAATATATTCCATTAAGGCATTAAATGAGTTTAAATTTATTTTGTATCTTTTAAAGAATAACTGTCACAATACATGCCATAACCTCAATCCTCATCTACTACAACCATAACAGAGATCTGCTTTGCCTCTGAATTAATTCAGTCCTAGTTTTCAAGACCAGAAGGCACCACCAGGATCATCTAATCTCGTCTCCCGCATAGCACAGGACACTTCTCACATAATATATCCTAGAATTTGCAGTCCTAGAAGTTTTTTGCATAATTATACTGTATGTTTCAGAAAGACATCTAATCTTGATTCAAATATTTCACATATTAAGAGAGAAATTCTTAAAACAATTTAAGATGCTACCTTTTTATTTAATGTAGTTTAGACACCGTGATCATTTGTGTATTTGCTTGCCAATCAGCAACTACTAGTTAGGGGCTCTTAGGTAATGAGCAAATAACAGCTTAGCTAATGCTGGATAATCAGACAGACTGAGCTTCTCCAAATGTTGAAACAGTGCACAGGGAAACGTGCAGAGACTCATGGAAGTGTTGCCTGAAAGGCAGCTCTAGCCGGTCTCTGGTCCAGTCTTCTTGGAACATCTTGTGCCATCAATCTTGCCAGCCATGGCTTCCTCTTGAAGCCAAACATCCAAGGACAGAGATTTCACATTTCCTCTCGGTAACCTGCTCCAGCGTTGTACTGGTGAAAAAGTTTTCTAATATCCTGTCTAAAACTTCACATGTCAGATTGTGCCTGCTAACCCTCCTTATTCCATCTGGCCCTGCTAAGAAGAGTTTGCTGCCATCACCTTTATGCTGCCCTTCAAGCAGTTGTAGGCTGCTGTCTCATCACCTTCAGCCTCCTCTTTTTCAGACTAAGCCCAGCTCTTTCAGCCTCTTCTCACAGTCACATTCTCCAGGCCCCTCACCTCTGAGTTGCTTTCAACTTCAATTTCTCAGCATTTCTTCACAACTGAAGAACCCAAAACTAGATGCAGTATTCCAGGCAAGGCCTCATCGGCATGAAGGAGAAGAGAATTAAAATTTCCTTCAATCTGCTGGCCACATTTCTGCTAATGTAGCCCACTGGAGTATTGTATATTATCTGCAATAAGACACTATTGGCTTATATTCATCCTGTCCCCTGTTCATCACTGATGAAGATATTGAACAATATGGTCCCAGTATAAAACCCTGGAGTATGCAGTGTATTACCAGTTGCTAATTAGTTATCAGGCCATTGGGCACTACTCTTCACAACCAACAATCTAGGCAATTTTAAATCCACTTAATGATCTCTTCCATCCTGTGTTTCCTATTCTTCCATTAAAAACAATGCAGCAGATAGTATCAAAGACAATTTCCACCAAAGTCAATTTTTCCACCAGTGAAAAATATTTTACTTTTTATCAAGAATTTCACAAGCATCCTGTGATAAAGCAGCATGGATAAAATACATATCAAGAAGCACATCAAAGGCCACTTCAAGTCAATTCCTTACAGTTTGTGTCCTCATCCTGTTATCAAAGAAACTGCAGCAAATCAAATCACTCTGCTACAAATGCTACAAATCACTCCCATCTATATAAGCACAAAAAAATTATGTATTCCAAAAAGATCATCTCAAACCTTTAAAAGGACAAGGAGGGCACAGTAAAATGACAGAAAAAACTAACCTGAGCATGAGGAATCATGCTTCAAAGTCCTACCTGAGTGAAAACACTGCAAGCTTCTTAATATAGTGAAACAACTAAAACTGATGTAAGGTGTATGAAAAAAGGGGAAGAATATTTTTCCAATAGAGATTTCATTTCTTTCTACAAATTGACTAAAATATTTACCTGAAAAGCTACACACCGCTCTTAATTTTGTTCTTATATATTAAGTAAATGCTTATGATTATGTTTTTTTCTGTGAATACTTAGTCTGTGGTGAAATTACTCACATCCCCGTGAAACAAAATTGCTTTCTCCTTTCAGTTTGCCTCCTCATAAGAAGTCCTTCTAAAAGGCAAATTCTAAAGTGATACTTTATTTAAAACACATCCAAATAAAGTATCTTTTAGTATAAATATTCACACTTTATTTTCAGCCCAATGCAATCTAACAGCAACAACAAAAAAACATGACACATTATGGTAAGAAAAGACACAGTTCACGGGATACGGGTATGGACAGCAATTCCATCAGTCCTTCCAGTTTTAGAATAATGTATACATAAATAGAAAGTATAGAATAAACAACTAGAGAACTATCTTTCCTCTGCAAGTCTCAAGGTTACAAACTTTATTTTTTTCGCTTTTATCTTCTCTGCAGAGGAAAAATTTGATGTTCCATTATCTCAACATTTATAATCAATCAATAACACAGTATAAAAAGGGAAAGAAAAAAAAAAGTAGTTTTGCTCCAAGGACAGAAAAATTTTAGGGAAACAGCATTTAGTGTTGCGGAAGTTACAGTTTGCAAAAATGCTCTAACTTGTAAATAATGCTTACTATTGAATGTATACAATGCCCACTTAATGTTTTCCACAATCTTTCTTTTTAAACTACATTTTCTCAAAAGTACGATATGATATAGGACAGATCAAATAAATTTAAACAGTAGTTTTAAATTTTATATGAGTGATTTTTTTTCATATTCTCTTCTCAGTGGGAGTAGCAAGTTAGTTACTGCAACAGAACTGAGGGCCTCTTTCATAAGTATAAAAGCAAATTTGCTGAGAATCTTTTCTATATGAAGAAACGGACATCCCCACTGACATACCACCTTGAAGCAATTTTGCTTTGAGTCTTTGCACCAGATGATGATACAACAAGTGACATGACGCTGTCCTACTGGATTGTCAAAAAATTAAAAAATGCATAGTTCTTACTTCATAGCAGCATTAGTTACTCTAAGCAGTTAAGAAGCGGAGTTATGTGGCAATCAGCAAACTTAAAAGCCTCTGCCTCCTTTCCTTGGATCATGCTAAAGAATGCAGTAGATAGGAGCCTAAATGTAGGCTTAGTCTTGCAAAAATGTGTTGCATTATGTCTTTCTTTCAGCACGAAGAACCAAGAAGGAAGACTGACAAGGTCATGCAGAGAAAAGGTAAAGAGTTGTCACCTACCATCAAGGATGAAAAATAATCCTATTTTGACTCCATTTTAGAGAAAAGAAGAGAGTAAAATAAAAAAAAAATCATTTGAGAAAGGAAATGCAAGTGAGCTCAGTATTGAAAGGCTTCCAAAATAGGCTGAGAACATTTTCAGACCTCTATATCTTGAAATTATCTGAGGATTATTAGTATCTGAAGATCTTTTTACATATAAAAAAAAGTACTCATCTTACAAGCACTTGCATTGGCAAGCAAAGAGAAGTGGGTTTTAGGAGTAAGCATTTTTCAAAGATTAAGCTTACTCAAGAGTTCTAGACAGAAAATAAAAATGTCTCCGGGGGAATGATCATAGCTTTTGTAACGCAATTCTTCATTTTGCTATAAAGCACAGAATTATAGGGTGATTTTATCATTTTTACCCATCACTTCCAGAACATACCACACATTCTGCAGTACTCATTAATCTGAATAGCTCTACAAACAGACCTTTGATATAATATTGTGTTTGAGTGCAAAGTTCTTGATACTTCTGTTACAGAAGAGTTTTTTTCCAGTGGACCAAAATGATCCCAGTTTTAACGTATTTGCACAGTTATAAAAAGTAAACAAGTTTTGCCTTTCTGTCTACATTATTGCTTAAAAAAAAAAAAAAAAACAAAGTTCAAGACCTTAAGAACTCAAAAAACTTAAATGTTAAGAAAATGCCTCCATACCTACAACTGTCATGAAAAGAAGCCGAGGATGATGACAAATACAAATCAAAATAGATACATATACACGATTTTAATGATAGGTTTTCCCAATATAATTTTTTTTTATCCAGACACAATAGATAGGATTCACTTGACCAAGTTAAAACATCTTTAGATGTATCTTAAGTGATTACCTAGAGTGCTTTTTATGCTCAATACGATAACTAGGCACTTTCAGAGAACAACTTCATCCTGAACCAGATGTTTAAAAGAGGTTACATGAACCACACCTATGAATCTATCTGAAGGTCGTGAATGGCACCATGGACACTGATCTAAATATAATGTCTGCGTTATGTAGATCTTAAGAGGAGAAAAATGAATCCTCATCAAAAGAGTGATGAGTGAAGAATGTGATGCATAATAGGGCATTTAACCTTCTTTAGTAGGGCAAGGGAAAAGCCAAGAGCAGAGAACAACTAGTTGCTCTCATTTCTAGCTGCTATTCAGAAATGTGGAGTTGGAACCTGTAAATGAAATATTTGTTGATCATGCGATACCTTTGATTTCTACAGCATTTTTTTCTCTTATTGTATGTATTTTCACGAATATTGTGAACCTCTGTGCCAAATTTAAGACTAACTTCTACCAATGCTTTCTAACCTGTAAAATATTTTTGGAGAAACTATGCCACAAAACATTAAAAAGTAATGTGAAATTTATTAATAAATTGACTGAACTTTTTTCAGTTCTCTGATTGAGGATACAATAACCCCTATTTGTGGTTTCCGTCTGGCTGTACATCAGACACTTTTATCAGGTAAAAATTAAGAAATCTTTATGTTTTCTGGATAGTATTCTTTACACTTATATCTTAGCTCTGTATCAATTCACTGATGAGGTTAGTATGAACAATATTAGCACCTCACAAAAAATAATTTGAATAACTTAACTGAAGCTGGGTCATCCAGACAGGCATCACTGTCTTGGCTGAGAGATAAAAACAGCAATGCAGTCCCTTTAGCTTAAGAAGTTTTGAATCTGATCTTGCATTTATAGTCTAAAATTCGAATTTGTACCCTGTTTAACATTAATGGTAATGTTAATAGAAAGGCTCACTTTGTAAGTAAATGAAAAGGACAACATTATAAGCTTTTAAAAATACAATAAGCTTTTAAAAAAACAGTACTCAGAAAAATACATCTCAATATACAGATAGATGGATAAACATATAGACATACAAATGTGTCTTAAAAATGTGTTTACTAAATCTATATACTGGATTGTATTTAAACTTGCTGTAATTATTACATTACATATCATTTTAACAGCTCTCTCATTCTCATGGCATTTTCTGCAATTTCAATTTGTAGATGGTTTGTTTTTGAGCCAAATTTAATATAGTGATTTGCATGCCAGTTAGGTAATTCATAGCAGTACATGACTACAGACCTCCTGGACAGATAACCTGATACCCAGAAACTATATTCCTTCTTCTCTACTGAAATCCTTCTTGGTTAATGTGGATATATTAGAATCAATATATGCTTCTGAATATATATTTATGTAAAGAGTTTTCTTAAGATTAAGTGAGAAGTGAGCAAGAAAAAGTCCTCAAGTTCATTCCTTATATATCATTTGCATTGGCAGGAAAGCAAAAAAAAAAGGTATTTATT
>JAUBNY010000440.1:4338886-4349170 GCA_032275445.1 Crypturellus soui | reverse complement strand
GTAAGAGCTTTCCTGAACAAAGGTCAGAGTTAGTTCAGGATCAGAGATATGGCTCAGATGATCTCTTGAGGCTCTTTCCAGCATAGTTCTTCAACAAAGTTCAGGATTTAAATTTCAGAGCAAGTAGAGTAAGAATGTGTCAATACCCAAGAGGAAATGCTTAATTTATAATACGGGTCCCCCAAACTCAATACGTCGAGAGTCAGGAGGATCGGCCTGGGTGGCACAAACACGGACGACACCAAGTCCTACTAGAGGTGCCAAAGCCATTGCACAATCTTAGGCAAGTAATTTGCCTCACTTTCCACACGTGAACAAGGATGATTGATTGGTAGAGCTGTTCTTTCAGGATTCCTATGAGGGTCAACTAGTTATTATTAGTAAAGTGCTTGTGTACAAAAGCTACGCAAAAGTGGGACGACTAATAAACCAGCCATCTTGTTACATGAAGCAAGAATCAAAGGCAAAGGGGAGTACCACAAAAATCTCAGGCATCTGGGGAAGAGAATCAGTGTAATAAAATGGAAGTAAACCAAAACTGTGTTATTTGGCAATCCCACATGCAAATGACTTGAATGTGACACTTCTGCACCTTATGTCATCATTGACCCACCACCTTCCCACTTGGAGGAAACTGCAGTATAGAGAATCACTATTTTAATGCATCATGTGAAGCTGTATGCTGCAGCTGTTGGACAAAACATTGACTACCTTAACTCAAACCACTAGGCAGGTCACTGTAAAGAGCTTTCTCCTCATCCCCAGAAATGAATGAACCAACTCCATCACTTATACACAGGGACGCAGCAAATCACAAAAGAGTCCCCAAGATTTCAAGAACCTCTAGTACATGCAGACAGTACAAGCCACATTAAACAAAGACATGACACACGCTTTTCAAATATTTCATATGGCCCTTCATAAATCCTACAAACCCACTCATTAATGGTTAGTGCATGATTAATGCCATTTTAATTAGTGAAACAATTCAGAGTTCTACCTTAAAAAGTAGCTTTGTGAAACTGCAGTAGTTGCAGAATATTTTACTCCTGGGCTTGATAAAACACTAAACCAGAAACTGCTTTAAAATAACTGCCTGCCACAGCACTTTTAGCCAACTTTTGCACCTGGTGCTGGGAGAAAAAGCCAAGTGAACTTTCCCTCACTTGCTGCATGTCAGCTCCAACGCGATGCCTTTCTTCTGCTCTGCTTGGGTTCCTAACTGGAAGAGACAAGTAAGCTAAACGGAGAGGCCAATCCACTCGTGAACTCTAAGAATGCAATAAAATTTGATACCAATAAATCTTTTCTTTTAACAGCCAGAAGAGATTAGCAACGTTATTTGAAACGTTATCCACCTATGTTCTTGCAAAAGGATGATTACTTGACAATCTGGCTGAATAAAATGGCAAAATTAAGAGAGGCACAATTAAGCTTGTACATACATGGGAACAGGATACACATTTATGCATATCCCTAGTAGGTCCTTTGCTTTTTATTAGTCTTGGTGTATTTTTCTTCCTCTTACAATAAAAGTTATTACACCTTTGGATCGTCAAATAAAAATCGAATTGGCTGAGACATAGACCGTCAATATAAAATAGCTTTGCACAGCTTCCCTCCCAACTAACTACAGCTGGTCAACTTTTTTCGGCTCTGCCCCTCAATCACTTCATGACACTGGGAAAATCCACTTAGTCATCTTTGTACCTGAATTCCTCATCGAGCACAGTGATCCATTTTTTTTTTTTCTAATATGGCAATGGCAGAATATAAGAGGAACACGGCAAGCAACACAAAGACAGGGCCAAGAACTGGAGACATGAAGTCTCATGTTTCAAGAATGTGAAACAAAAAGTTAGTGGGAATATTGTATGAGTATGCAGATTCAATTTGGGGGCAACTTCTCTATCCATTTTCATTCCTTTTCTAATTTTTTGATGGCTTCCCTGTCATCAGCACTTAACTTCCTGTAAACTTACTTCCCAAGTTCATTCTCCAAACCCAATATTCTGCAAACTCCACGCCACCAACCACACTTTCTTTTTCAAACCTCTGTCTTTCTCTCAAGTTAGTAGACTATAATCGCTCGCTCTTCTTGCTCACTCACAGAAATTCCTCTTTTTTTTTCATGTGGCCCACAAATATGCAGACTCAGAATACATTTCAATTACCCCTGTTCTCTTCCTATTGAACACTTTGGACGAGGGTCATCGGATTTCCTTCCAAACTCCTTTCACTACAACCATGTTTGCATCTTTCAGTAAAACAACACTTTGCTGAATCTCAAGTTTTCCATACCTTTTTTTTTCAACCTTAGTTCCCCTTTTAACTCCTTACTCTTTAAAGGAGATTTTACCTTTTAAAAGTTACTATTGTTTTGTTCTTTACAACAGAGAACACACTCCCACAAAGTTGCCTCCTAGTTTGCTTTCCTGGACGTCTTCTTGCCTTTAACTGCTCTAGACTTTTTCCAGCTCTGACTCACCCCACTAAATGCATCATATCTTACCTACTTTATTTTCAATGTTTCACTGCTCTCAAATATTTCCATTCAAAGCATGCAGATGCCCTCAGTCTCCAGGCTCTTTACAAAGATCCCATAACTCAACCATCTTCTCTCATTTCTCTCAACCGTCTTTTCTCATTTCTTTCCCTCTGCTACAACACACAGACTTTGCAGTTTTCAGCTAATACACAGACTTCCCTTCTTCCAGCTCTGTCTTGGATCAGCTCCAGTCTAACTTGTCATAAACCTACTCTCCTAAAGCTATTCATATGTAGGATCCACATCTCCTGCAGGCCAAAGATCAGGTCCTCCACATGTCTTTCTTTTCTTCGACTTCTCTGCTGTGTTTAATGGTGCTATCGGCTCCCTTCAACATCAGAGTTCTCATTCTGCTCCTATTTTTCCAACTGTTCAAGTCTTTTGTCATAGTGGCTCTATCACTCACAGACTGGAGTCATCTGACTGAACACAGATGTCTACAGCAAAGCTGGACACCTAAGGCATCCTGTCAGTGAAGACAAATTCCTGTTCTGGGTCCAAATTTACCTCTTCCTGAAAAGATATGCTTAAAAGAAATCAAATAAATTACATCCTGCAAGCATCATTTCTCTCTGCTGACCCTGATTATTTCTCTGATAAGCCTAACATGGCCAGTTCACTGGAATATAAACTAATGAGGGAGAAATATGTCGTAAAGATTCCAATATGTCATTCAAAGTCAAAGAAAATACAACATCAGTGTCCAAGATACAAGAAAATGGACAGCCTAATTTGGTAGATTATATGTTGGAATCTAAAGGACGAGTGTATGAAAGCAGAACTGAGTCTGGGGTTGCTTATGTAAATCATACCGACAACTATTGCAAATATATAGTCTGCCGTATTTAATAACTGTGCTGAAAATAATTCAGCCGAGCAGGGTTGACTGTAAACCATATGCTTTTTGTAAGGAACACTCTTATATCAATTGGTACAGAGTTCCCAAAATGTTTTCTCAAGCTGATTTCCTTTTTGCCCTTCTTCGAGCAAGCCACTTACTCCATCACCCATACCAGTCCCCTTTGAAATGCAGATTAATTTTTATTTAATTGTGATTTTTAAGAACCTCTATAGGAACAGACTGTGCAGAGCACGGCTCTGGAAGAAAAGAATTCGTCTTCTAGAGGAAAGCTTCAGCCTAAAGCTGTATAATTAAACATCGACCTCTGGCTAAATATTTATCAAAGTTTATCTGAAGAGACAGTTTTATGGTCACCTTCTAGCCCATTAACAATGGGCAAAAATCAAGCGCTTTCTCAAAAGAAAACTATCATCCAGGCAGGCATGCAGTATGTTATCACTTCTGCTTGGTCTCCAGAGAAGATGAGGCAGAAAGGTGGCTTTTTTTTTAGAGAAAAAGTGAAAAGAAAAATCCAATCAAGATCTGCATTAATAAATATCAAATGTATTCTCTATGCCTGCATATTTTTCAGCTTTCTGTAGAACTCATTGACAAAATACAAAGACTCACCTATATTTTTAGGTAGAACTATACAAAATGCACGATACGCTGAACATAGAGTTGAAAAGATTTTCAATTAATATACAGGAAAAAACACGTATATGACATCTAAAGTGTAAGTTTTCTCTTTCTGTCATCATCATCAGCATCAGAAAGTGGCTGCAATTCATACTTGGATTGTTACATTTATTTGCAAGTCTGAGACAGAAAAGATAGTTTGTGCTTGGTTTTGTTTATGAGTTATTTTCTGTCCACTCCAGGGCTGTGCTGCCATCAGCAATCCTTTCGGGTCAAAATTGCGTCTTGAAAAGAGAAGAATACAGAAATTATGATCTTCTCCACAATGAAACAGATACTGATCTGCGCATTTCTGTTGATACCACAGTTCTTGTTGGTCGGGGCATTTACAAACAAAAAAGAGTTGTATTGCCAAAATTAAGCATTTAATTATTACAAAAACAAATTTAACAGTACTTCAAAGATGTAAAATAGGTTCTGCTTTGCTTACCAATTGTAGTGTTGGACTATTTGTGCTTCCAAGCCAGATTTTTTTTTTAAATCATGATAAGACCTTGGCCTAGAGCTCTCGTTTCCTTTTGAAGAATAGCAGGAATGGGAGATTTATTTTGACAAAGGTGTAAAATTTCAGTATTGGCAGCTATCTATTAATAACAAAGTACGGTATTAGAAAAATCCAAGAACACTGAACACTAGGTGTCAGTGTAAGAAATGGAAAACTATCAAAAACCTGTTGTTTCCAATCAGGTGGATTAGCTAAGAAACCAGAACCAGCTGTGACCACATTTCCTTGTAACTGCATAATACTGTTAACAAGCCAATCTTCCTAAAAAAAAGCTATTCTGAAACTATCAGGTTTGCTTGAAATCAGATAAGGTGATTTAAAAACTACAGTGAATTTACTCTGTTAAACACTCTGAGATGACCTTTTGGGTTTATAAGTTACACTTAAAGACCGTGCAGAATTTAACATGACTTCTTTTGCCACAGATACCCATGAATTAGTTTGTGTCACTTGCAATTTAAAGATTAAGATTCTGTTTGATAGAATCAATGAACAGCAAAATATCCAAAAATATGGCCCGTGCCAAAAGTCCTGGAGGTCGGACGCATCGCACTTCACTTCAGAAGTCCGTATTTTCAAAGGATGGCTTAATATGAAATAACTACTTTCTCAGGAGGTGAATACGGCTTATCTTAGCTTGCAGCTGATTTCAAAGATGCGTGGATGCTCTTGAAAACTGGCCTGAGATCCATCTCCCAAATAAAATATCCGTATGTTGCATGCTGCTGTGAAATTTGGGGTTCTTTGCATCTAGAGCATCTCATTTGACTGCTTACTGCCAGAATCAGAGGGCTACATGAGATGAATTGTTTGTGCACAGGTATATATTTTAAACAGATGCTCATATATTTATCATATGCCTTACACAATTAAGTTGAAAAAATAGAAACTCTGAACTTCATGTTTTTTCATTAGACTTTCAAAGCTTGGGACGTTGTTATTTTTTGTAGACTGAAGCATTGCTCTTTCGTTGCAATGCAGAAAAAGCTCAATGATTTGAGACATACGTGTTTTTAAACCTACATTAAAACTGACCTCAGCAAAACCTGTTGAATCAGAACCACTTTCAGTAAAGGAAATTAGAGAGTAAAACCATCAACAAAAACTTGATTTCCAGAGTACGCCAGGTTGTGTAATATCAATTGCTCTTCAACCCCTTAACTTTCTTGCTTTTTTTTCCAAAAGGGCTAATCACCTAGATTATATCTATACTAAAATATGCAATTAATTCCAAAGATCCCATGAGTGAAATGTCACACATATTCAGTTCCTTTTGCTGAACAGCCAAAACAGGCATCCACTGCATTAAGAGTGGAAAAAATAGGCATGTGTATATAGGCACATACAGGTACAATACACATCCAGGTTTGTGAATGATACAAAAGGCCTGAAGATTGATACAGAAAATCAGGAAATAGCAGGATTATGGCTGCCTCCCGCATCTCCAGTCCTTACAGTTTACACATGGGATGAGACATTTTCCATCCAATCCAATCAACAGCTTTTTTTGTTTTTTTTCTCTCTCTATCAAGCATGTGGCTACAATTACATGGATATAATTATCCATTTCCTTCTGTCTTTTTTTCCTATAGGGTTCTTCATATTAATTATCTAAGTCCTTCCCAAATCATAATTTGTCTTCTCAGTCTCTAAGTGCAATGAAGACACAAAAATCAGAATTCAAAACAAACCTTATTTTTTCCCTCCTGAAATTCATTTTCTGGTTTATAATGCATGCACAATCTGCAGAAATAAATAAGGCAGCAATACCATACAACACACAACTGTATGACCAGAGCACCATGTGCACTGAATGAAGTGGCCCAAGAATCACAGAAGGAGATTCCTGGAGTCCTACAAATACTGCATTTGTTCCCTGGGTATAAAGATGTCCCAAAAATATGTCCCAAAACATGCTTACGAGACCCTGATTCTTGTCTTCTCTTGTGTCTCTTGCTACAATAATAAAAAAGTAGGCGTAGAATTAGACAAAATTTTAAAAAAGTTTTCATCTTGCAGGGACTCTCCTGATATTAGAATATCTGCAGATTTGTCCTCTTCCATTTTGTTTGGTTGAATATGAAAAACCTAAGTAGAGCATATCTATCCTTTTGGGAGGAAAAGTAACTAAATATTGCCATTAAAAAATGAAGTAGATTCTGTACTTTAGAATAAATACACCTGAATGAGGTGAAATGGTAACAGTTAGTATAACAGTATAAAACTCAAGACATCATTTTTCAAATTCACTACAGATGAATAAGGCAACTCTTAGTCAGACAAGAGTTCATCAATTTTAATTTTCCATAAAATGTCTTCTTAAGAGACTTTTTATGATGCACTAATGTATTAAAGAGGAAACGCTGTCCATTTGCACGAGTAATCTGAACTCAAATGCTTGCCAGTGATGAAGTATTAGAAAAGAAGAAAATGAGAAATCTCAATCAAGAAACTGAGCAGCTACAGAAACTCGTGTGGTGTATAAGAATTGAAATACAACATTGGCAGCCTGCATTTTGGGGCACAGGAAGCTTGTTTTACTAGGCTGCCTTTGTGGAAAAAAAAAAAAAAAAGCACAATTTTGAGAATAGCAACCAGAACAATTTGTTAAAGGTGCAAATCCCAGCAGAAAAGAGAGGGGAAAAAAACCTAAACTTCCTCCTAGCGATGCAGTAACATAATCTAAATGACAAGCACATTCCAGGGATGCGTGCACAGTTTACTATTAGCGACTGCTACCGAGACACAAAGTCCTTTCCCTTTTTTTTCATCACACGTTCCTGGTCCTCACAGAGTCTTTGGTTTCAGATCCACTTCCCAGGCTGCTTTCTCCAGGGCAGGGGTGCCACGGGTTTACTGGTGTAAGTTACTCTACGGTAGGAACGGCTCGTATAGTCCGCGGATTTTTCCCAGATGGTTTTTGTGAGCTCCTTTCTCCCATTCGTGTAAACACAGGGCGCGTTCCGGCTTGCCGAGCTGTATATATACTCTGCGACTCAGTACAAAGTCTGAATGTTTAGTTAGCCAGAAGATTGTTTCCATCCTGTGATTCATGAGGTCCCTCTGGAACCCTCAACTTCCTTTATTTTGTACAATCACAAATGATATTAGCTTGTCTTATTTTGATAACCCCTCTAATTAATGTCCTGCACAGGAAACTTTATTACTGTTTTAAAACAGACTCATAAAACAAGGACTTTTCCTCTCACTGGGGTGGCATAAGTGACAGTTGCATTATAACTTTGTGATCAAGAGTGAACAGTGCTTCACACTGTTTGTTTATATCACTGGGCAATTTCTCCTAATGAATGTGCTGTTTTCAAGGGTTTTTTTTTTATGCCAGAAATTCCACAATTAAGTGTATAAGGTTACAAGGCCAACAGTTTGAAAACGTAATAGACAAACTGGAAACTGTGATTCAAGCACTGCATAGAGGTTACATACATACATTAGAATCACAAATGTAGTTTGTGAATGAAAAATCAGATTTTTTTAATGCTGTAGTAAGATATAAAGAACGAAGAAAAGGTTTATCTTTCTATTTAATTCTCACAATGTTTTTCTGCATATGTGTATAAAGGGTTTCTTCCCTCTAACTTTTGTACCTTTTCCTCAAATTAAATTACTTAGTAATTGAAGGAATAAAGCTGCGAGGCAACAAAAGCACATCAAGTTCATTCAGAAAAGGCCTGGCATTTTGAAAACATAAAATTCACATAAATCATTATAAAGTACTTACTTAACTTTTCATATCAGTATATCTATCCTTTTACTTTCCTCTGTATTTTCACCTTTCCTTTTTCTAGACTAGTTTTTCTAATGATTACCCAATGTTTATTTAAGTTTATTTAAGTCCTTATCATAAAAACAATTTACTTCACAGGATGGACCTATTGAAGACTTCTTAACTATGTGAAGCGCAGCTGAAACACAGTGCCACTGCAAGTGTCCTATCGGTGATTTACTTCCATGGTTTAAAAGAAATCTACATATTTCAGCACAGATTATTCATTTTAAGCTGTGTCCTGTGCTTTGTTTGAGCCTGAATATCATCTGTGTAAAAGTCGATTCATTTCCAATAATAATAAATCAGAAAAAAAGGCCTATGTATGGCCTATATGCAAAGTGTTTGTGCATGCACATGCATGCATGCAAATATGCATGTGATTCAATCTCCATGAGACCCAAAACATGCTTCTAAAAAGGATTTAAAGGTTAAAGGTAGAATGCTTTTTGATTTATGTAGCACAGCATGAGCTTATCATCCTCCAGCCTTTGAACAGAACATCTCAAGTACCAGCATGGAAATGTGACCCCATCAAGAGAAGATAATGATGAGAGCTCTTTAGTTGTTAACTTTAGACAAATAATGCTATATTCTCCTCTGATCCAGCCCTTTTCATTCTCAATATTACCAAAATTCTGGATATTCTGGCTCTACCGGACCTGTGTGCATCTCTCATTTCTCGTTGTTCAGAAAGATCAGGGAACCCCTGCAAGCCCCAGTATGTAAAGTCAACATCTGCTCTGCAAAAGAGGATCTCACTGATGGTAGGCACAAACATACCACACTTGCTTATGTATAATCCATAGGAAAGACAATGATACTTGAAAAAATTTTAAGGCAGTACAAAAATAATGGCTCAAGAGCCCTGCAAAGAGTGAGCATTATCTGCAGATAATACAGGGAAGTTAGCAGCACCAGTCTTGCTTTCTAGTTCTCCCTTTCAATCTCTGTTCCCTTTCCTACAGCAATTCTCTCTTACCACTCATGTTAACTGGAAATACAGGAGATGCAAAGCACACACATTTGAACGGCTGGAGCTATACACCACCCTCCACTTGGATTTGACTGCTCCCCTGCTGCCCGGCACCTCCGTACGGACCTGATGGAGAAGACGGGCCGAGCACCCGTTCAGTGAAGGCCAAAGAGAAGGAACCAAGGGCTCAGCGGGTCTTCTTCGAGGTCTTCATATATAAGAAAACAAATATGCAGCCCCACGTATGCTTCACACAGAGCTTCTGTTCACAGTTCTCCGGGTTCACTTGTGCTTATACAATAAGGTTCACATTTATACTTACTTAAATAGCAATTTTCTTCTTAAGAATTTCAGAAATTTGCTTCCCCAGCTTTACCAAAACTAGAGCGGGCCACATCGAATGCAATCTTAGTATAAAGAAAACATGAATTATAACTTTTCAACTTGACTATGGGCAGTGGAAATTTGCAGAGAAGCAGCTGATATAATTACAGAGCTAAAACAGGTGCCTGAAAATAGAAGGTTGAATGGGCTGCACACAGAACATTCTTACCACACACGCACACTGTATTGAATATGATGAAAGAAAGAACTAAAACAGGCCTTGTTGGAAGAGTAAATAATTTAAAAACTTGTGCACTGCTTATTAACATCTTTTGGCATTCCTCGTTAAACCTTTTTGTGTAGGCACAATTTCCTTTGGAACAAACACATCTACATGTGCCTAACCCTACAAGGCAATGGAGTTTTGCCTTTGACCACTTGTCTTAGTATGTTGAAGAGCAAATTTAATATTCTGTATGTATTTACAGATTGCTTCTGAATACACATACCATCAGTCAGCAGTGAACTCGATTTTAAAATATAATGCACATTCATTGTGCCCTTCACATGAATTGTTTGAATTAAAAATGTACTGTCCTATTTCATT
>JAUBNY010000440.1:4318578-4338786 GCA_032275445.1 Crypturellus soui | reverse complement strand
ATTTTAAAATATAATGCACATTCATTGTGCCCTTCACATGAATTGTTTGAATTAAAAATGTACTGTCCTATTTCATTCTATTTTTTAATTTTATTACTTGTTCTGCAAATGCTGAAACATTTATTATAATTAAGAGATGCCATTTTTTTTTCCAAAGTGATGTTGGTGTTCTGATACAATTCACTTACACCACAGAGATGGAGTTCACCTCTCCTAACTTTTATATCTGACTTTTAGATGTCCAAATCTCAGTAAGCCACCAAAGGAGCCTTTTATTAGTCAGCTGAGGAAATAAACTCCTCAGGAGGTGATTCATCTCCCCTAACTCACAAATTCATTTTAGGTTGATATGAATCACACTCTGGAGATGCGCATTTCCTTCTCCCCATTTGTATATATATTCAGCAAAATAAAACTAGTAGTACAACCTGCTACATATTGTTCAAAACACACAAAAACCTCTCACGAGTCACGATGCTTTTCAAGCATTTGCCTGACAGGCACCTCCCACAGCAGCCTGACTTCATGCAGTACCTGGAGGTCTGAAGTAGCAGCCATATAAATCTGTGCAAACGGGTCCTTGATTTAGCAAAGTTCACATCAGCTTTGAAAATCAGAAGCTGAAACTATAAACTTCCGAGATATCAAAAGTCAACCAATCAACGGCAATTAAGCTGGCAACATATTTTTGAATTCAGAAGCTCAAATCTGGACTTAATCAACAAGTATGAGCTCATTTTGCAGATGTTTAATAGGAAAAATGCATGCAGTGCGCAGCATCACTCATGCCTAAAGAGGATTTTGTTGGTAGAACGAAATATTTGCTTTGCAAACAACAAAAAGGAGAGGAATTTGGTAAAGAAATCATTAAATTACATAGTAAGAATTACATGATCAAGTGGCATAAGAAAGAGGAGCAAATCCTAAGCAGCAAGGAAGAAATTCACATCCAGGGCCAGCTTCAATTCTGAAAACACTGGAATACTGGATACATCCCCATGGCTGACGTACAAACTTCATGTACAACTTCACTGAAGAGCTCAGGAAGAAGGCAAAGGGTTAAAGGATGCCAAACGTGATCTGTGATGTGCAAAAAATGGTACTCAGATGTGGAGGGCCAGAGCGTGCCGGCTGCCGGAGGTCAAACCAACGAGCCATTAGAGACACGTTCACGGCCACGGAAATGAAGTGCTGCTGTTCCAGGGGGAAAGGTTAGGAAAGCAGTTTATTCCCTGTGCCAGTCCCGTTCTTGCTGGCACCAGGAAGGGCTAGGAGCGCGTGCGGGCTCAGCGCTCCTCCCCAAGCAGGAGCCCTGGGGCTGCAGGTCGCATTGCCTCCAGACACCTATGAGTCCGACGGGAAAGGATGAACGAGGAATCTGCCCCGCATGATGGCGAGGGAAAGGGCAAGTAGGAGCTAGAGGCGGCGTAAAATATTGTTGTTTTGAGTGCAAAACTTCCCTAGAATACACCACCAGGCTCCTGCCATGGTAAGTTCTGCAGTGTAAAATCCTTCTGCTGATTTCCTAATAGATGATAGTGAATTTGAATTGAAAATTAGGTAGAAGTCCACATTTTAGAACAATTTTTGATGGATAAGATTCAAAACAGTCTAATTGTTTTCATAACTTTTTCAGTAATTTCAAATTATTTATTGGCTTCCGCTGCCTTTCAGTATATAAAATTATTCACTGTTTCTGTGTTGTTCTTGACACAAAATGAAAACATTGAATATTTAAAATATTAGAAAATAAATATTAAGCAAACAGGAATATATCATGCACAAATATTTATATTTAAAAAATCACCAATGAAGTCTTCAGGTGACTATGGAGAGGTTTTTTTTTTAAGAAGCAAAGCTTTTTGCAGAGAATTATGTCAGCTTCATTCCACAGACAACACACAAATAGAGCATGTAGCCTTCAGCAAAGTGACTAACCCCTCGCAAACCTAATAGCGGCTTCTTAAAATTATCAAAGCAGAATGTCATCCTCAGTTGCTGGGATCTAATTGCTTTTAAAAACAGACCGGTTAGGAATTATTAGATCATGAAAACTTGGTCAGGGAAATTCCATCATATTTCAAGGAGCTTTAGTGCAAAGGCAATTTTGTTAGATGTATTCTTACCAAATTTATCAGCTGAGTGTGGACAATATCCTCCACCAATATTGCAGTTTCATGCAGTGGCCTGCGAGCATCTCCCAAGGAAAACCTGGAAAAAAATGGAGTATTACAAGGTTATGAAAATTATTTTAAAAAGCAACAAAGTAGGTGGTCTCACACAAAATAAAATTAAAAGAAAGAATAAAACCTGCAAGTTTTATACACCTGTGTGCCATATGGAATGGATCACTCAGTGTAGTGCATGGAATATAAATCAAAGTAATATTATTAAAAAGAAAAAAAAAAAAAAAGAGGATGTATACTAAAACACACAGTGAGAAAACATGAAAATTGGAGGAAGATAGAGGAAAACCCAGTTTGCAGGCACATATTAAAAACAGAGCAGGCAAAGCCAGCGCACCTGCACAGTCAGGAGTAATTCTACATTTGAAGCCCCCAAATGTAAAATTACCAAATAATTATGCTAAAAGGTAAAACAATAACAGCTTTTATCCCAAATCTAAATGCAGATGGTGATAAGATACAGAAGGAACTCCTATGAATTAAAGAAAACAAATTTACACACGATATTATATATGAGATGTGCCTAATGGCTATATTGTAAGATTGAACTGATTGATTAAAAGATTGATTAAGAGATGACAGTGCTCATAAAATATTAGAGGCCCTTAGTCTGAAAGGTCCCAGGTATCCACATGGGACTGCAGATATTTGGTTAGTAGCCAGTATCCTCCCACAGAGGCAGCTGAAGGTCCAGTGAAGGACCTGTTGTGCCCAAAATGCCTGTAAATACCTACATTTGGGCAACTAAACTCCAATAAATGCTACCTGCCTTAGTTGACCACTATCTTTTCTGAACTTCCAAACCCCAACTTTTTCCATTTTGGTCCAACATAGCCTAAATTGGGTATTCTGCTATGCTTCTCAGCTGGAAACCTATCTCAAACTCTGATGTTTTTCTTCAATATTTTTCTTGCATTTCTTCATGCTACACACAACCTGGAAATAATTTGTTAATGCATCAACTGTATGACATATTAAGCAAGAAAGGTATAAATTGAGTAATGTTGATTTTGACTATTTACATATTTACCAATCTGTAAAATAATGCAACGTTTTATCTATCAAAAAATTACTCTTTTTCTATGGAGTCTCAGGAATGAAAGAGGTGCAGAGTTGGGGCCGAGGGGTTGGTTACTTTCCTAAACCTGAAATGATATCTAGCATTCTACCCATGGCCTTTGAAATTTCCATTATATCAAGTTTTAGCTTGATATCAGTAAGAGTTGGAAAAGAAAAACTCTTTAAGGAGAACACATATGTAAATGAACAGAAAATTTGCAAATTATTTGCCTTTTCTCTAACCACACAACATCTATAAAAACAAACAGAATTCAGCCTTCACAGACATATTATCATGTTCATTTATACTTACCGCCAATTTATTATTTAAAAATCCTGTTTGTTTATGGATAGAATTTATCAGCAAAACAAAACAAACCTGCAAGTGAGTAGTGAACACCTGGATTAGGAGCTCAAATGTAAATCACTTTTGTTCATTTTTATCAACAAGCATTTCACATACACAAATAGAAGTATTTTTTTTTTCTTTTTTTCTTTTTGAAAGCAAAATGCAAGCACAAAACCCTGTTTTTAAAGCAGACTGCTGGCTCTCCATTGGGACACCTTACTTTGCTCGCATTTACAGATCCCTCTCCCATGCAACAGAGTGGAAGAGATGCAATCAAGATGCAGGGTATTAATATAAGGGTGGGCAGTTATCTTTTTACTTCATTGTGATGCAAAAGGATACGTAAAATTCTGTATTAGGACATACAAGAGTGATGTAGAAATTGAATGTCGAAATTGAATGCACCACTCGATTTCCAGGTGCACCTACTGGCTTCCTCTCGCACTCTTTCTACCTTCAGAAGCTCTTTGCAATTCCTTGGTTTCCCACACAAATTCTGCAAGCTTCTTTTCTACACCCAGAAAACTAGATACTGGGCTGATGGTGTCAGAAAAAAACACCACAGATGCTTCTTTTTCCTTTGCAATGACATAGAATTTTTAGACACTAAAAAAAGTGAAGCCTTAATAAAGGCTGATGATATTTGTCTGGTGTTTGTTATGTTTTCTCCCAGCTCCACATTTTGATTAGTTTAGAGGAGACTATACTTTAGGATATTAAATGGGAACTTCCTTGCCCCTTTGTACTACTGGAAATAACACTCTATTGAGGTAAAATCCCCAAAAGCATGAAGAGCAAAGCAGAAATCTCTTCAATTCTTTCACTACTTTTGCCTTTGTTGTTCTTCATTGCAGAGCAAGCATTTAGAGCTGGGAACTCCAATTTATACCAGGTTGCAGAATATGAGTTAGGTTAAGAACCAAAAGTAAACTCTAAAAAACAAACAAACAAAAAATCGGTGTCCTTGCTTTTGAGAGCTGAAATGAAACTTAATGTTTTAATATAACTTATGAATTTCATTTCATGTATGTTTTGCTTGTAAGGATTGATTAATAAGTCTGTAAAAGAACCTTCGACTTGCTAAAAGTTTATATTGAGGAAGAAATACATCAAAATGCTACATTAGCGGTGCATCAAAACAGTAATACGATACAGAAAACGGCCCTGATAATAGAAGAGACTTGTCAAACACATCGCTGTGCATCTCACCACCGTACAGGTCATGCAATAACAAAGCTTGCCTAGATGGTCAAATTTCAAAGGTTTTTCTGTTTTACAGGAAAGTTTTTACAAGAGGGTGATCAACTTACAAGGACCTTCACAGGTGAGGACAAAGCTGACTGCTCCGCGCTTTCAGTGCTTACTTTCAGCTTCTACTTTTTTTTTTTTTATTATTTAAATTCCTGTAATGATGCTTCCAGGTGCACCAAAAGGGGCAAGTGTCCAGTCCCCCAAATCCATGTATATGTGCAAACACACACATGCAAACACACGGACACCCATCTACACGCAGCACATGCTAGAGCATCTAGAGCAATACTAGAGTCCCTCGTGGTGTGGAGACCTACAGCAGGGTAACTTTGAAAGCGAAAATCGTGGGCAGCTACACAAATAGATAAAGCATTTGTCTTTGTTACGTTTCCTGGGGTTTTGAAAGCCTGCAATAGGTATGGGGGCCAAGCACAGCAGCGACTTTCCTTGAGGAGCCTTGATGCAAGAGCTCTGCAGGTGGCCGGACCACCAGGAGAGCAGACAGAAAGCGGCGGCAATCTCCGTCCTCCACCAGCTTGAAAAAGTTATCTTGGCCAGAAGGGAAGTCTAACCAGGGTGGCTGGGAGCACATTAAGCTCAAATAAATAGTTTCCCTTACCAGGGCTTCCACTGAGTTCATACCATAACAAAGCTGTCCCAACTCGTGGAATTTACCACCTTGAATAAATTTGATGAATCTAGCTTAGAAAAAGAAAATAATAATAAAAAAAAATAAGAGCAGCAAGATAGTCTGGTGGGAAACATACTTTTTATTTTTTCCTAGAAATCTTTAACAGTTTTCCTTTTCTGTCACTACATGAGAGGACACGCAGCAGAGATGGTCCCACCAGAACTGAGTTTTTTTATGCACCTGAAGACCCTACATGAGGCAAACAGAGACTTTTTCTTCCTGCAGTACAGTGATATTTATTTGTCATTGCCTGCTGGCCTGACTCATCTCTATTAATCTCCACGAATCCCCTATGGTGTTCTCCACTGCTACATTTATATTGCACTTAATATTTAGTTTTCATCTGCTGCAAGTGGTCTAAATCCATCTATCTGACACAAAGACTTTTTCCTCTCAAAGGGAAAAGGTGAGAAAAGAAGAGGCGATTGGATAAAAATCTGAGAAAACCAAAACAGTATTTTGCGTAACAGACTGAGCCATAATACGGATTCTGTAATGAGCAGAGGTTAAAAGACCAGTAATGAAATAGGAGGGATAAGACAGATACAGCCAAGAGAAGGAACCAACTCCAGTACTAGAAAACTAATGCGGCTGATTCTTCAGAAATCATAGACAATATTTTACTTTCCAGAGATACACATAGATCCTTTCATTGGATGGAAAAAAAAAAGTGAATATGCAGAGGACGATTAAACATTAGAATAATTTCATCATGGGGTGGGGAGCCAAACAGATTCTGTTTCTCCAGTTTGTGTGAAAGAGGACAGCTTTGGAGATACAATAGCGTTTCCTGGGAATGATCCCTGTTCATAAACAGATTTTCCCCGGACTCATTTTCAAATTCAACCTTTCTAGTTTTACATGCCTAAAACTAGGATTTAGTTGCAGGTGCCTAGACTACGTCAATAACAAGTGGAGGTCATAGGACCACCCTTTCTATGCAAGTTCTCCAAATGGGTTTCCTCATCTTTCAGTCCAAGAGGTGCATGTCCCAAAATCTCTGTGACTCCTGCAACGATGGAAAGAGAACGCAGATGCCTACAGACGAAGTAGGACGTAAAGTTATGTGACTAAAGGCTCATCTCTACAAATATGGAGTGAAGGGCAACAGGCAGAGGAACCCCACAACCTGAGTTGCAAAACAAACATCTGACCTGGCACTTCCAGGGGTTGTTCCAGGAGAGAAGCAGAAGCCCCAGGAACTGGGCGACACCCAGTAGTTGAGTCAAGGAGAAAGGTTCCCCAGAGCACCTTGCAGATTGAAGAGGGTTTCTGCCCAGGACATGGGATATAATAAAGGGATGCAGGGAAAAGCATCTTGGTTGTACTAAACTGACTCTGAGAAGTTAAGAGGATGGACCCTACGTGGGGTCCATGTGTATTTTACTGTGCACGTGTCTCTGTGTGTGCCTGGGAGAACACGCTCGGCCGCGGTGCCGGCAGGACCTCGGGACGAGCAGCTGCAGCAGCACCGCCTCTCCCGTGCCACCGGGCTTGGCAACCCCTAAAACAGGGCACAGCAGCAGCGACGAGGCGGCAGATTCAGAAGAGGTGTCTCCAGGCTGGTGTCACCGGCATGTGGAGCGTGGAGACACATGCACAGAAATATATTAAGGGAGAATATTATCAGTTGGACAGAAAAAATCAAAGGAAGCTGGAAGATGATTCAGCTTATGCTGATGCGTTTTGGAAAGCCACACAGTTGACTTGCATGTAGACAACTATGCTGTGGGCATCTAAATTCAGATGTCTGGATCAGCAAGCTGATTCCCATCCTGCATTTATTAACCAGGCAGCCAAGCAGGTAATTCACTGTTGCAAATTGAAAAAAAGAAGCAAGGAGCCCCCCAAAAATCACAGAAGAAGAAACAACTACTAGATATATTGGGGCTGGATAATATCTGGACTCACTTCTCCTCAGTGCTACAATAATACACCGCAAATCTCATTTCTGACAGCTGTTTGGCAGGGATGTCTCTGGAATGTACAGTGTATTAATTCACAGATCTTAGATGTTTTCATACTATAAGTGAGTGTCCTCCTAAATATATATATGAGAGAGAGTTGAGTGTCAGCTTGTGACAGAGAAATTCTGGTTTTTGGCACTGAGCACAAGAACATCCAGAAAACTTCCAGCAATTCTAGTGCCAGAAAGAAGGAGACTGCAAATTACCACAAACAAATGAAAACAAACTTTAGAAAATCAGCAATAAAGTATTTTGCAGTAATCTGCTTTGGTGCCATATGGGGCTGATTCTAAAGATAAACATTAAAAAAGGGAATTTTAGACTTGGTCCTTAAGATGACTGGGGAATGAGAAAGTCTAATTTTCTTTCTGATAAACCTGACTTTACCAGAGATGTCATGGAGCAAAGATGACACGGAGATGCCTTTCACCTCAAAATGTCTCAAAAGCAAAAGCTAGGGATTCTCTCTACATATTTTTTCGGCCATGCCCATTGCTGAACAAACTGTGCAG
Organism: Crypturellus soui; assembly: GCA_032275445.1. Taxonomy (NCBI): domain Eukaryota; kingdom Metazoa; phylum Chordata; class Aves; order Tinamiformes; family Tinamidae; genus Crypturellus; species Crypturellus soui. The sequence goes on along the minus strand of JAUBNY010000440.1, from coordinate 4,330,771 downwards.
AAATTCTATTTTATGCTAAGATATATTTTATAATAGATATGAAGTGGCAGATGGTTTTTGCTATAAAAATTTCTTTGCTATAATCAGTATTCCTCCTAATGCTGCAGGACACGAGAACGATCACTACTGCCCAAACTTGGGTGCTCTGTCCCAGCTGTGACTCCCTTCATGAATTTGAACAACTCAGCACGAAGCTATAGTATGTTAATAATTCAAAACAATACGTAGAAAAGCCTACACTTCCTACAAAACTGATGGAGAGATACAGCTGCCCACAGGGATGCTTAGGTTTCCGGAACTAAATTCAATGTCTGAAGTTTTCCAAGTGTATGTATCTGGGATATATGTTACCCAGTTTTGTGGATAGCAAAATCACATTATTGGGCATACAAAGTTGAGTAATGGATATTAACTTCAATACCTCTTCTACTATTACTTCCTCTACCTCTTTTTTTTTTTTATCCCCTGGGTCTTCCTATATCACTAGAATAGATGAAAATGTCACCAAGACCTTCTCTAACCCCTCAAGGGAGACCATGAGTTCTCCTTCCTTAGGCCCATACTGGGGTTAGACAACAGACTACGAGTTTAGTCCTATTTTCCTATCTGATAGCATCAGGAAACAGAGATAATGTAACTCACTACCCTGATGGTGCAAACAACAGCAACTCTCCACTCCCCTACTTTGACATAGCCAAGAGCAGCAATAGGAAACTATTAAAATTAATTATTGTCTACTTATATATTATGTGGAAGCATTCTATTAACTTGTTTAAATACATCTGGAAAGAGCTAAAACCCTCTGCAATTGTCTTGGAATTAACTTCTCTGCTGGAAACACTGAAAACTGTATATTTGAATAAACTTGCTGCATTATTTTCAAAATATTTTAGTATTTTCTCCATGGTCAATGAACTTTATGAATTATCAATACATAAAAACAACTCAATTGCTATGAGAGCTGCATAATAGGTCTGCTTGCAACAAACGAGAAGTAGGCACATCTCTGTCACAGTGAATGTGCAGAAATTCCTTCAAAACCCATTTTTAAAAAGAAAATAAGTTTTGCTGAAATAATCAGAATAATTCTTTCAGGTACGCTTCCACTGAGCTCACTTGGATTACTCTTTGTACACTGTTGTAAGCACAACACGTTCATGTTACTCATGAACTGGGAAAATGTTTTTTTTTTTAAATAAGTAAATTCCAGCATTTGGGCAGAGATGTTACAGAGGTGCTTTTAAAAGTCCTGCTTATTCAGGAAAACAATAGACTTCACCCTGCTTTGTTTCGTTTTATTGTCTTTTCCCCTCTTTATGCTATTGTAAGTACTTTATAAGTGCTGAAAATCAGCAGATTTATCCCAACACAAAGCTGTGGCAAGGACTCTTTTCAGTACCATTATATATTAATCAGCATGCACCAAACTGCAACAGTTAAGGGTTTGAAACATAAATTAATTGCACAAATCCTTATGACTGCCAAAGGAAGAAGATATAATTTACTCCAGTTGTATAACATAATCCGTTCCATTTGCTCAGTCACAAAAGCGTTCAGTTTTTTTTTCAGGAAATAAATGAGACAACTGCCTTTCTAGACCCGACAGACTGGACTATGATCAGTCGTTTCTGCTCTAGGAAGAAAAGTTCATCTCAACAATATACCCAAACACCAATGGAGCTGAACCAGGCCAAAAGAGATGTGTGTTCAGTCTGCTCTCATGAGGATGGGGTGAAAAAACGATGAGGAGAGCAGGAAGTCAAAACATAATTTCTCTGTACATATACATTGTAAGTGTTAACCAAATGTGGAAATCCCTCGTTATTTTCCATCTAGATTAAAACCACAAGACAATTCAAACTAATCCACAAGAAACTCCAGGAGGATGAATGCATTATGCTAATTTTTGAAAGGCGAGTATTAGTCCTTTTGTATTCTCCAAAATGCGAAGACCATTTTGTCTTGTCCTTTGCTCTAAAAATTAATTTTATAACTGTATGAACAGGGTCTTAGAGGTTTTAAATGGTAATAATTGTGTCTGCCTGTCAAATGGCACGCTCTCTTATCAGAAGTCAGCACATTTTACATCTCTCTTCCTAATTTACTCCCTTTGCTGCCCGGAGCTGGTGTTCCTGGAGAAGGGCAGCACGTGTCCCGGGTCAGCCCGCGACAGGCGACGCGGTGAACACCCTCGGGGACGGGTGACAAGTGCTTGCCGACAAATCAGCGGTTGCCAATCAGATTTCTTTTAAGGTCCCGATTTTAACAGCGGAACAAAATGGCTTTGAAAAGTCTGCCAAAGCATGCAGAGAGCCTGTACTTCCATTTATTCCTCTTTACAGAACCAGCGGCAGATCGACACTGAAGTAACTCAATTTAATAACAGGAAGGAATATAGAGGTGCTGAGTAACATGCTCTGTCTCATAAATACAGAACGATTTGGGACTAATGGCGCATTACTAATCTCAAAATTTCTTACAGATGCAGTAAAACTGAATATGTGTAATTTTCCCTTTTTTTGTCTTTTTTATAATACATATTACTTATATTAACAAAACTCCACTGATCAGCTATAAAACACATAATACGCCCTTTTGAATCATCACTAGTCCCTAGATCAGAGTTTGGAAACTCGTACTTTTAAATTATTGTTGCCAAGATAGGAGTACAACAGTTCATGCTTTCTACAATTAATGAAGCCACACAAGCTTCCAGCTACCCAAGAGGTCCACCCTGAGATGTTACACCAGTTATTCTGTACTATCACTGAACGTGCAAGAGAAAAATCAAAATTATTTCCCCAACGAGGCATAGGAAAATAAAAAAAAAAGTACCAGCTAAGAAGAGCAGGCACACATCCATTAAAACACACAATAATTGCTTTGAGTAGTTGGTTTTAACTGAGGTTTAACTTCAGACTGCACTAATGCTCTCCCTCTTGAAGATAAAATTCTGTCATAAGATACATCACTTTCCTTTACAAAGACAAAGCTTTAAAATATAGTTTATTTCAGAAATCAAACTATGCCACATTCTCCCTAGAGTAAGAAACTAGAAGTTCTGTGATAAAATCTTTTCTGGAAGGTCAGTGCAATTTCGTATCAACGGTGTGCTCCTTTTCCTGCTTTCAAATGGATTACTTAAATGTTTTAAAATGTTATAACCCACAATAATCCGTTCCAGGCACCAACGAGAAGGAAGAAAAAAATTACAGAAGTCAAGATGTCGCCTGGAAGCACTTTATGGCAAACATTATAAAGATAACACAGAGCAGAGAAGCTCTGGTTCAATCCATTATAAATACCCCATTCTTCTTAAAATCACAAAAATGTATTTATAGTAAGGAACTCTTACAGGCTTTCTCCTTGGAAGACTTCACTTAAGTACAATTTGGCAGAATTTTTGGAACAAGAAAAGAAGAGTTTTGTAAAATATTGATGTTTTACAGTCACCCTAGGCTTAATCTACTTGCTACAAAAACAAAAGCAAGGACTTTGGAAGAGGACCACATCCGTGTCTATTAATTACACCATGGTTTTTGATTTTGTCCAAAATGCACTCTCTCACAGTTGTATTGAGCATGAACACTAAATCGCCACTTAGACAATTATTCCCATAAAAAACACAAGTTATTTTCCTCACTTTACCATTGATTTAGGCTGTTCAAAGAAATACACGCAATATGAAAAGTGAGGGGTGAAAATACAGACAAAATAAATCCTGCCCGCACAATTAATATGGATCAAATCTCTAGTCTCTTCTATCTCCAAATAAAAGCCTAAGTAGTTGCCCTGTCTTCTGCTCTTACCCCATCTCCTTCCCAAGCCTTAGGAAACTCCAACAGGGCATGATCACACAGACACAAAAATAGTCTTCACTGAGCCACCTGGGCACTAAACAAATTATTATATAATCAATCTGAGGGTAGAGAGCTAATCAAAATGCAACAAAACAGCTTTCTTAGATGTTTGTTTCCTTAGATTTCTTAGAAACAAAATAATAATTTACTTTTTTCCCTTGTGTCTCAGTGGGAAGAGGAAAGCAGTAGATTCAGAAAAGTATTCTTGTAGGCAGTCTACGGAAATAGGAGCCAACGTAGCTTAATGAGTACTTGCTCGAGAGATGCAGAAGTGATTCTACTGAGAAAAGCTACCAAAAATTTCCTGTCCAGCAGCAGAGGACATTAAGAGAAGCTCAATGTCATTCAATGTATCCATCAAAAACATGAATAAATAAAAACCCCAACATATTCTGGAGTACAGAAACCAAATTTAGAGCTGTATTAATGAAAGGGATAAATGGTAAGAAACTTAACATAGGAGAAAAAAAAAGAGAGAGGTGAGTAAAAAGAGCTTCCAGCAAATTCACAATTCACAAATACCAGATACAGACTGGCTGTTTAATAACAATATAATAAAAATACTGAAAAACTGAAAAGATTGATCTGAAGCTGTAATGTAGTGCATACAAATTATAAATCAAGAATAAAAGGCTAAGAAAAAGGAAGACCAAGAATCACTGCAGAATGTCTCAACAGAAGGTAAAACAACAGAATAGTCACTTCATTTTACAGATCACAGTGCAAAAGCAGTCAATGCAAAGGATAACTTGATATCCATTCAAACTTGAACTTAAAATTACATTTTCCTGCTCTTTTTACAAAAAATAAATAAATGAGCTATGCTGAGAATTCAAGTTGAATGTACCTGACAGTTTATATGCAGGGAGAAATATTTACATCAGAATGACTGGCTTTTGGAAGAAAATTAATGATAAAATTATAGTTGGACTGAATAATATTTTAAATTCACAAATTTTAGGCTGCTCAAGTAGGAGCAAAATCAGTAATCAAGTATATAGGTAATGAAAGAAACTTTTTATATACAGCTTATCTGGTGCTATTGTCAATATTGCTGCTGATGAAAGAAAAATATCAACATGGATATGGGTGCTTTGCTTTCTTAGCCATCTGTGGAATATAGTGTGAAACGGTACTAGGTAAAATCAGACACCCTGACAGAAAAGAAAAGAAAAAAAACCAATCCAGTGAGTCACAAAGTCATTCCAACAAAATACTTGCAATTATTTACTTTCACCTATATATCAAATTTCAAGTTCTCTAGCAGAATTCTATGGTGGTACAGAAAAATTCTGCAAGAAATTAAGTACAGGTTCCGCATTCTGACTGATAGCAAAAGATGCCCAGGAGCAAGCTTTTTTTTTTTTTTAAGAATTTTAAAAATTCTGAAATTAAATTTTATTTCTGTTGAGGAAAAAATCAAGCAGGGCACAATGCAGGACAAGGTATTCAGCTTCCCTTCATTCCCTTTCTCTCCCTCCTTCCAGGCCAAGGAAGCAAAGGTTGGTTCGGGGGAAACACTGAATTCCCCTCAAGCCAAGCTGTGGTTTGCATTCCCCAAATCCCACCATATAGAGACAAAAGAAATGGAACTTTTCATATCGGAATGATCTGCTCGAGGAGAGTGATTATCACCTCAATATGTGCTGCTGTTAGTAGGACACTCTTCCCTCCCTTTCTTTCGGATGCGTGCGCTGCCTGTCATGAAACTGTCCTCCTTTGCGCCTCGGGCACCACGGAGCAGGACAGGCCACAAAATGCCGAGGTTTTCACCAATGGGCTATTTTTTTTAAAATTAAAAAAAAAACATCCTGACTGGGCTCCTATGTCCAGACACAGTCATCGCTTCTCAGAAGTCCAGCTTGGCATCACTCAACACACAAGCCATGGTGCTCACGGCCGAGATTTGTGTGGTCTACGGTAAGCTCTGCGTTCTCAAAAATGTGTGCCATCATACAGGGTTTATTTAGAACCTAAGTCCCTTGGGCACGCTATGTAAGCTTATTGTTTACCATTTGCTCGGGAAGTCTTCTGAGGTCAAGGTAAAAAGCAGTAGGTGATATTTGATGAACGTGTTCCAAAGCACGTTATGTGGTTGCACGGTTGCAGTGGTCCCCGGAGCACTTTGCTGGTGGTCCGTGGAGATCTGGCTGCTGGAAGGTGCTGGCTCTCCCTGTTTCCAGCTGCTATATGATATTTAAAGTATTTTTAGCTTCTCTTAATATTTTCCTAATATTACTTTTCCATGTAAGCAATTAGTGTGGTTACCGGGGATGGCAACAGGAGTCATATTCAGCAGCCCGTGGGAGAAGCGGTGGTCCTTACAATTGTGAATGGGAGGAGATCCTCGTGTCAGCCGCCTTAGTAAGAGGTAGAAAAACAAACAAACAAAAAAGCCACCCAAGAGACACAGCCCGAGCACCTCTATTTTTCCAGTCATTGGAATAAAGCTTCTGCTGGCATGTTCCTCATTATCGTGGAAGACAACAGAGCAAACAAGCTCCTTTTGCTCTAACCTAAAAGCAGGAAGGGAAAAAATAGCCCAAGTTCTTCTTGCTTTGCTGAGCTTACAAGCAAGACATAGAGGCGAGCTGTGTACAGGCTATAAATGGGATTCAAAAACCTGTGAAATTACTTGCCTTGAGTTCTCCAGGATTATACATTAAAAAAAAAAAAAAAGGCATTATAATAGATTGAACTGAAGATTATTAACTATAAAAGTTGTCTGCAGCATTGACTCACCAATGTAAAAACCAAAAGGGGAAAAAAAGTCTTTGTCATGACCAACCAGATGTAGATTATTTTAACTTTTTTTTTCTTTGACACAAATTGAAAAGTTTCTATGATTCAAATGAATTTCTCCAGTCAGACTCCACTGTCTTACTCTGTATTTATTTACTTTCATCTTGCCCATGACTAATCAAAAGAGATTCATCCACTCAATTGTAGACAACTTAAAAAACATTTTATGGGAAAGAATTAAATGGAGAACATTTGCTTCACAAAGGAAAGTCTGTTTTTATTCCTTTTTATTTTCATTCTTATGTAAGTACCCATGAAATGAGAGACTCCAATCTGGTTGCAAAGGTACAGATGAGAGCAGGCAGTTCCTAACCATGCAAGCACGCTTTGCATCACCTTAAGTCAAGCTATGCTGAATACTCTAAAAGTTGCAAAATAAAGTACTCAGTTTTGGAATTCTGGCATCTATTCCGACACGTCTGCTAATGTGCTTTAAGTGCTGTGTCTTATTTGGGAATTACAAAACCAGCCAAAGGACATTACAGATCAGCTGGGGTCTTCGCCTTCCTCCACAGTGCAGCAGAGCTCAGTCTCCCAACTTCTCCCTCTTCCTCCTCCAGGTAAGAGCAGTTTTCAATTTCACAAGAGCCTTGTTGGCTTTTGGTGCCTGTAGGATTTCGCTTGGGCAGTCTCTCTGAATCACTCCCCAGGCCTTCCTAAACCACATCTTAAGCACAATTTAAGCAGTCTAAATGTCATCAACAGCTGACATGGAGTAAAAGACAAAATTGTACAAAGCTGGATGGAAAAGTCACTTCCAAGTATTAGAGTTCTTCTTTTTTTTAATATCAGAAGCTAAATCATCATCTAATAGTTACGGTTCTTCTACCATTTTTAAACAAAGCAGTCAGAAATTAAGCTTACAAATGAAGACACAGCAATAATATAAGCAAATTTGCTTTTTATTCTTAATGTATATCCCAACTACTAGGCACTTTCTCTTGACAGTTATAGAAAAGCAAAGAGTATAACATGTTTTCCAAACTGTATTAACATTTCATGTCTTTAATTTCCCCTTCTTTCCCCCTAAGACATTATCTAAGGGCAGAGTCACAGAGCTGTCGTGAAAGCCCAGGCTGACAAGATAGAAGCAAATGCAAACTGCAGGAATAGCTTTTTCAGTGACATATTGTGCAATCATGAGCCTGCTTTGTACGTCCAGGAAATTCTCATGAGTTCTGTTGATGAAAAAAAAAAGGAAAGAAAAAAGGGGAAAAAAAGAAAATTCACTAAAAAAAGATTTGTTGTAAATATCTTGTGATCCATGACAAAGTACCTTATAAAATATAACTATTCATAAACAGTCCAACCTCTGCAATTGACACACTGACATTTTCTATTAAAAGGTGCTTAGTCACAGTTCACTAAATATTTACAACGAATCACTTATTCTCTAATTTCATTGACTTTCCTGCAGTTAGCAAAAGGCAAGAAAACTTCCTGCATGCGTGTGAATGGCTTGTGTATGTAAACCACAGTTCGCAAAGTCAACTTTAGGGAGGCAGAAAGATTTTCCCATTATTCACACTAGCCCTCCTCTTCTGCAGGGAGCTATTTGCTTGAATTTCAGGGGCACATGAGCATTGCCGTGAACTGTAGGTTCAACAGTAGACGTTACAGTAAATGGACACCACACCTTATAAAATAGAAGGGAAAAGAAAAAGAAAGGCATTTCCCCACATTCTCCACTTTCTCAGGTCTACCAGTAGATTTTGTAGAGAAAGCATGGCAATTCCCTCCAGCTCAAGCCAAGGAAAGAAGCTCCAAGGCCACATTACTGGGGACAGAGTCAAGATGGGAGCTATTGAGTTTGACAGGCATTTCACCAAATGAAAGCTGAGGGTTTTCTTCAGTTGTTTGGGTGAGGAGGGAATGTGGGGCTTGGGGTTTTGCTTTAAAAGAACCCGACTGAAAAGCTGTCCAAGAAATGCAAGCTCAAATAGTTTTGTAGGGAAATTAGGTGCTTATAAAAATAAACAGGTCATTTTACCAAAAATGCAGACTTTCATATTAGTAGAAAACAGACCAACCGCCCACACTCAGCATCAACAATAATATACTTTTAGGGACTTGTCAAAGACAGAGAATACTGTAAAATGCTGTGGTTTCATGATACTGAAATATCTTTCCAGGGAGGCTTACACCGAAACCACCTAACGGATTTAGACCAGTACCTACCCTTGAACACAGTCGCCAGTTGGAGGAGCATTTTGTAACTCAAACCTTTCCAAAGTTTGATAGCACCAATTAGTGGGGTACCAGCAGGATTACTGCCATCTTCTTGTCCACATCATTTCTGTCTGTTTTCCTCGTTCTGTCTTTCGCTTCCCAATACTGTTGTTTCAAATATCTCAAAGCACTTGAAGATAAAAATAGATATGTTGGGAACACGAAGAAGATGGCAACTCATCTGCACACAGAGAACCTGAACCAAGATATAACTGAGGCTGATCTTGGACTCTGAGAAGAATTATCTGTTTAAAGAGTGAAGACCTTGTAAAACAAGAGTAACTACAAGAGCAGATCAACCATTGATCTGTGCGTACTGACACGAAACACAGAACTAAATGCAGGGAGGGTTTATAAAACTTCCAGAGTTTTCTCCTAAAGCAACTAATTCAAAGGAAAGCCTCAACACCTATTAACTCACCTACTTATTTACTTGTTGTTGTTGTTGTTTCAGAAAATGAAATAAGCTTCACTGCCCTTGTTGAAGACTTTGGGAGCAACATTTATATTGATAAATGCACCCATATATTTTGGATTAAAATTCCCAACCAAATAAAAGCAAAAGCCTTCCCTTTAGTCTCCATGCAAGAGAATTAATTAATTATTCCTATATATCCCTATTTATTACAGGGATTTCAGCAGGAACATAAAGATGGGAAGGCATGAAACATTAAGCAAAAGAGGAGGAGAATCCTTTAAAGTCATCCCCATATTTATTAAGTGGAAGCATAAATGACAAATTACTCATGACAAGTGTCCTCAGGTCCATGGATAATAATTCCGTGAGTCCGGAACACAAGAGGCACTAGCACAAATGCAGGCTCAAACGATGCCCTACCTCAGGCTGTCAACAGAGAGGGCAGGATCCAGGATCCAGAACTAATAAGAAAACACATACGCATCTCTTCACCTCTTTTATTTCTGAAATGCATGGCAGCAAATTTCTTAATCAAAGTATCTGTGGCCTTCAAAGCTGATATTCCCCTCCTGAGCTCTTGAGTCAGTAAATCAAACATCTAGCTGGTAAAGGGAGGCATTTTGAGGCCTAATTATGGATTTGCACAATCATCACATTTGTTCCGTTCCTCCAAAATTCCAGGACAAAACACCAAAGTTAGAAAAAATGACTAAGTTTTGTAGCTTACTACATTTACTGATTCAGAAAATATCTGGACAAGCTTCAACATTTTTCTGCCTCTTCCAACGGTGATCATTAATATTAACAATGGTATCGGGGACAGTGGCAGAAGTAGCTTTCAGAGCCTCAAATTCAAAATCAAATTCAAAAAGGTGTGTTAAAAACAAGGAGGACAAATATGTGATTTTAAGTTATTTTTAACTTAAATACTTTAAAGTAAAAAGAAGTTTTGCAGTGTAAAAGATAATAGCAATGGAAAGCATATTCTGTTTTTAGTATTAGGTTACCTGGCTTCGCTTTCAGATCACTACCTGTCATGTATGTGGGACTCAACTTCACATTCCAACACTCAAAATTCAAGTATTAGCATTTCTAAAATAATTAACAGTACTGTAGTTGATACAGACGCAAGTTCAGGGCTCAATTTGGCTGACTGAATGCAGGACCTGCTGTAAGGTGATACAAGCTGATCTCTAGGCTCCACAGGCTGCGGACTTAAGCTTCCACATTATCAAGATCATTTTGAATTTAATTGAAACTATTTTGAAGATAATGATACAGTAACAATCTCATTTAATTACTCTGACGGTTGTACCTTGAGCAACGAAACTTGTCCAAAAAATTACAAAGCGCAAACAACAAATATGCATGTTAAAACACTAAACAATAAAAGGGTATTTCAAATAACGTGATGTAACTATTGGGATAGATTTTTAACATATGCATTTCGACAGTCATTTTAATCAATATGAATGACATAAATGCGGTATAACGCATGATGAATACATAAGAAGTCATAGAGAAGATGTCACTGATACTGATCTTTTCATGTACACTAATGAAAAATAATATATTTAATAAATCACAGATGCCTATAACCAGCAAAATAGTAGTGGTATCTTTTATGTCTCTTATATGTTTTAGATTTCAAATTGGCTCTGGATGTTACTTTTACTTACTGAAATATCATCACAAACTGCCTATACAATTAACATAAATTGTTTCCGAAAATACAAAGCCCTTTCTTCTAAAGCACTGATAAATAACTCCAACTGAAAAAGCATCACGTAACTGTGAGTGACAGAACAGATACTTTGTCATTTTATTATTACCATGAGTTACTCGAGCTCAAAGCAACACACCCTACCTCACTCTAGTTTTATGAGAATGAATCATAAAACTTTTCATCATGTAGGCTAAAGCTAAAAGCACAGAAGGGAAATATCTGGGCTTTACCATCCTTACATGCAGATCTAATTCTTAATTTTGATGTGCAACTAAATAAATGGTGTTATTTTGCTTGAGAAAAAGCAAAGCAAAACCAAACAAAGCAAAAAAAAAAAAAAAAACACATAGACAAATTGGCTAGGTGAGTTCAGTTACCATTTTCCCAGCTAAAACAAAAGGCAGGTGAGAACGTTTAATGTGTGTGTATGATCAACGTGCAAGTCGATCACCTCTCTACATTACAATTAATGTAACAGTAACAATATTAAGGACTGATAACCCAAAGAAAGGACGACTGTGGAACATCACCCTGGAACACGGGCAACCTGGGAAATCTTGTAATCTTGGATATGGTAAGAGAAAGTTTAAAATGACCAGTTAAAGCTTTTATTAATAATTTCAGATAAAAATCATTACAGGTTAAGATTCTGGCAGATAAAATGATTATGCTGCTCCTTACATGACATATACATATTTCCAATAAATTCTTCCAAAATTTCCTGTATGTTCCAAATACAGCCTTCCTATATTATCTAGGTTCTCCTTCCTAACCTAAACTCGACCAACTCTAAACATTGTCATTATCCCCTAAATCTTCTACTTAAGACAGAATTTATTGCAGTGTTTGAAACTTAAATAAAGTACTTTCTACAACTAGAAAACTGTATCGTTCAAAAATATGCCAGCGCATGTTTTAAGCAATATGATTAGTGCTATGACTTCAGTCCACAAAGAGATAAGGAGATGTGTAAATACATGAGCACGCTGTGCTCACCCCGAGGTGTCAAACGGGCATACACGGCTTGGAGAAATGAGTAGAAAATAATGAATCTTGATGAATCTAAATTTCACAGCATCACAGAAGGGTTGAGGTTGGATGGGAGCTCTGGAGATCATCTAGTCCTAGATGCAGTACCTAGAGCATGTTGCACCGGAT
>JAUBNY010000440.1:4291599-4306082 GCA_032275445.1 Crypturellus soui | reverse complement strand
ACCTCACTACAATCACTATTTCAGAATGTAACTAAGAGTGATACATATATTTTAAAACTACTTAGTGTAATCATATGCACAATTCTTTTGTCACCATTACTGCTAAATATTTGCACCATTAAATTTGAATGCACTTTGAAAATGCTGCAAACAATGCTTAACAGATTACCCAACAAGAAAGATCAGGCACTCAGATAAATTATTCAATTATTCAATAATTATTCAATTATTATTCAACTGGGTGGTTAACCATCCAAGTGCAAAGGTTTTTGTCACACTGAAAGGTCTCGGTGGGAGGTTACCTGTTACTGAAACAAGATGCACTTTATGATTTAGTTAGCAAATTTGCCAGTCTTCCTATGGGAGCTGCCCCCTACACTGACTAGATTGCCCAGAGGATTGATCTACAGTTGGACTCTTTCTAGACTTACAATGGAAACCAATTATGCAATTTAATTAATTAATTGGGTTGAGTATACAAATATTTAAGCATGCAATTTCTGAAACAATACAAAACAAAAATGGTCTTTAAGAGTGCTAAAGAATTTAAAACATTTCTATTTTAATCAAAAGTATCGGATTCTGCAATACCACTGAAATAATCCTGTGATCGTGTAATTTACTAAACGGGACCATTTAGGGGACAGAGAGGACAGGCATGCCAAGAGAGTCCCAAATCAGGACACTGCACTTCTGACACGGCATGAGGTTTATGCTGCACTTAACTACACTTTTATCATCTCTACAAATATGATTATACTTAATTCTCTATCATCTCACGCACTACTGATAAGGAAGAGTTGAATTAGAGGAACTGAATATACAAAATTCGATAGAAGCCGAACGGCTCCAAGCAGCTCTGGTGGATATGGGCATCAAAGAGACACGGTTTGGAGGTGTTCGTGGCTCAACGTGTCAAGGAAAATTAAATCAACCGGGGACAATGCCGGGAGGAGGGATGGCCACACTCGGAAAAGCCGCGGCTCGCGGTGCCGGCCAGCGCGGCGCAGCTACAAGGCCGTCTTCACAAGGCCTCCTGCCATTCTAAAAATACTGTCCCGCAGCTGTTTAAAATTTATTTTTTTAGACCATAGCACCACTGTTTGGTTGTTTCCAATTTCTGAAACCACAAATAGTAAAAGTGTACTCAGTCTACTGCAAACATAAATAGCAAATGCACGCTTCAGCACTTTTAAAAGGATATGGAAATTGGCAACAAAAATGCAGTTCATGTTGAAAATTTACGAGGGCCCGGCCATATTTCTTCAGAAATACAATCAGGTAAAAATTAGGAAGATCTCTACCAGCTGGGTGGCATTTTTGTGTTTTCTTTACTTATGTTTTTTTTAACTGAAAGACTTTCATTATGCAACTGCTGGCACTTGATAAAATAGAGCATGGTACCTTTGCTAAAACCACAGTTTCTTTGGTTATGTTTAGCATTACACAAACATCTTTCACCTTAGATATCCTCTTGCATTAGTGCGTTTAATTTCAAATACGCTAAGGCACATTGATTTTTTCTTTAATTATATTATGAGAAATCAGGAAATAAAATACACAAATTATTCTTTTTCCCCCGATTTCACAGAGCATTTAAAAATAACCCAACCCTTCAAAATAACACTTTAATATTCTGGAGTTTTATATACATATTTCTATTAAAACCTAAAGTAGACCAATAATATCCTAGTTTCACATGGATTTATTTCAAGAAACCCAGCACGTAATGGCAAAGTACCCTCCATTACGGGTAACAGTAGAAATATTCCCAAGTATGCTGACATTCTTGTTACGAACATCAGAAGTATGAAAACCTGAGGGAAGCGTTGATATTTTGTTTGGGAGGAGAATAATTTTGAAAGAAGTCCTGATCCCAAGGAAGTTGTAAGTCTGGAGCATAACTGAACTGAGCCGAGATTTCAACCCCAATGGGTGGGAATTCAACCGAAATCACCAACAAAACTGCGTGTTTGCAGTGTTAGGTACTTCATCCTCGCAGAAGTGCATCTAAAAGTAGAAACAGCTAATATATATTATTTTTTTAATCAAAAATATATATGATTTTAATCAAAGTGTTTTGGTAGCTGCCAAAGCAGTAGGCAATTTTGGGCAAGGATAAAAGAAAAAAAAAGAAAAAAGAAAATACAGTAAGGCAAGAATCTGGGAAGTCCATGCTGAAAAAAAACAAAAATGTGGTATTTTATATAAAGGGCGAAGAAGATTTTTTTTTTCTCTGATCACTGACAGCTAAGAAGGAAGTTGAAAATAAACCCAATCTATTGCAGCTCGGGAGGAAGGGGAAGGCTTTCTCGTTGTACGGAGGCTGGTTCCTACGAGCTGCTCTAACCCCGCGGGCTGGAGGCGGCACGGGCACAGATTTATGCTCATTAAAGTAATTCCATGCGCTTTTCCAGTTTTGTCTGCCTAGTCATTTTGGGTCTTTGCAGTAGCCACTCTGTTTCCTACTAACCTTAAGCCAATTACAGGGATATACGCATGATTTTACCATGTAGGTTACAGTAAAAACAAACAAACAAAAAGACACCTGAAGATAAGACAGTTGCAGACAGACCATGGAAAAAAAACATTTGTCCAACAGGCCATAATGCAGTAAATAAAAACCACACGTATTAAATCCTCAGTTAGGGACATTTTGATGTTAACTTGATAATTTTTGCCCAATATATGTCATCTAAAATGCCAGAAGCTGTTGATAGCAAGTAGGACACTTTGATAAGAACACTGCTAACAAAAGATATATATACATATAGTTTTTTTTTTAATATGTATATATAATTAATTTTATATCCATATCTCCTCTTCCCTCCCCTCCAAAATAGGAAACAGATATAGTGTCTTTTTCCTATACTGTCCTTTCCAATACTTTACTGAGATGGGAATTCTGAAGCTTGGAGCTGTGACTCCAAGGGGAGACCCAAATCTAGGCATGCAAATGGAGTGGGTGTCATGAACCCACAAATGATCTGGGGGACAGAAACGGGTCTTGCCCTCATCTTGGCAACCTCTGCCATGAGAAGCGGAGGCAGGAGCTGAGCAGGAGCAAATTTCCATAGTATTTTTGCATGCGTGTTAACATTATTTTGAGGCTGCACTGTAGTCATGTCGTGCTCTCAGATTAGTTATAGTATACTCCAGAAAAATATAAAATAAATAAAATGAAATCACAAATAAGCACTTCTCTGCATTATCTCCCCGCAAGGATTCTTACAAGCTGCCAGTAAAATTCATAGAGCAGGACTTTTTTAAGCTGTCATTAGTATTTTAACATTAAAACCACATCCCCTGCATAGATAATGTCTAAGACAAAATATAAACTTGCCCATTAATTAAAAACAAACTGATGAATATTTTTAATCATTTTCATACTGTATTACTAAAGAATTACCTGCAGCATTGGTTTGGCTGTTTCTTTTGTTTGGTCTTGCTTTGCTTCAGAAACTCTGTGTTTCACCAGTATTTTGCATTGGATAATATGCTTTGTGATGGAAAACCTCTCCCAGCTGCTCATTAGAAGAAAAATATTAGTTTAAAATTTAAACTGTTTGCAAAGTGTAATTTTAACTAGGAAAATTCCTGTTGTAAATATAGGACTAAACTACTGTGATGTGGTTAACTGCACCTGCCACCCAAAAGGTTTTTGCAATATTACACACAGACTTGAAAGAAAATAATTTAAGAGAAGCAAATAATAGCATCAGTAATAATAAATGTTTGATTAAATTTATTTTAAGGAATCATTTAATTTCTTTAAGAACTTGCTCCATATCCAGATGTACAGGCTTTAAGTACCTACTTTTACACCTACATAAAGAATAATATTTAAATACACAGTTTTATTGAAGGTCATCTTCAGGGCTAAGGCACATACACACGCACACACACACATAAAAGAGTTAAGTATAAAGTTAACCTCTTTTCCCACTTATTAATAAGTACTTTATCTGTACAAAATTACAAAAAATTACAAGATGGAACCTGATCCTACCGGTTAAGAGAAGGAAAATCCTGATGCTCACACAAGATGCACCTTTATACAGGAAAATATTTGATTCTAGTTGAAAAATGAGACAATATTTATGGTACATTAACTTCTGTATAAGGGGTAGATGTATACATGGTTTTTGCAAGGCAATGCTGGGAGAAGCTAAATGTAACTAGCACCAAATCTCTATGTTAATTATAAAAATATTCCTTAGAATAAATAATCCAGCAACACAGTCTGGATGTAAAATGCTTCTAGGAATAACACACAGAAAAAAAGTTTGAAATCTTCTTTATTTCTAACTGGAAATCAGGGGAAAAATTATGAAATATTTTTATTTCATAATGAAAACTCTAAATGAAAAAAGGAAAAAAATTGCAGAAATAGTCAGACATTTAATTTTCAGAAATATGTGTGCTTAATCTAAATAGGCAGTAACAGAAATTGCTCCATTTGCTGAATACAGTAAGTAATTAGTTGTCAGCAGTATCTACAATTAAAGAGAATAAGTTATATAGTTTTCCTTGAATGCTTTTCCAAGTTCCTGAGCAGGTTCTTTAGATGCAATGGGATAATACTGAAGTTAAATCTTAAAAAGCTAAGCAAATGAAATTTATAGTTCACATCAGTGATTTTTTTGGTGCTGAACAGCATAATTTCTGAATAATAGATTATTTTCTTAGTTTAATGCACTTAATTCTGTCCAAGATTAACAATGTCACAGCTCCTGAGAGGAAAGGAAAGAGCGCTGCCACTCTAATAACAGTCACAGGGGATGAATTTCTTAATTTTAGTAGGTTTCTATCCCAAAGGATAAAAATGCCTTCCTCAGTAGGACATCCCAAGCAGGAGAGCACAGATGCCGGCTCCAGTCCCTGCGAAGAGAAGGGAAGATCCAGCAGTCCCTGGGGAGATCCAGCAGGGAACCCAGCAGGAGACGTCAGTCCCACCAGGAAAAGTGGAGCAAAGCCATGGCCGTGGAAACCAGAACGCAAGAGCCGTAAGAGGAAGTGTTGGAGACCCTTAATCACAGGCACTACTGCTGATCTGACCAAAAATTACCGTGTCGGGTGATTTATATAAAGGCACGTGTGTGCAATTCTGTTCCAGAGAATTATTCTGCTTCTAAGTAATTTGACAACGAAGACTAGATTGACTACAGAATATTGAATTACTGACGTCACAGCTCAGCGAATACAGGCGGGAGTCTCCGATAGGAACTGCAAAAACTGTTTCACAGGATGGGGCAAAAAAATCAATGTTTTGCTAATTTACTTATTTTTTCCTATGATATGCATTGCTTTTACCGGGTAGAAAGCTTAGCTGAAAGGAATGCTAAAGAGATGGAAATAATATAAATAAATAAATATAAATAAATGCAGCAACAAAAATATTCCCAAATAAATACTTTGTTAAAATGCTGGGAAAGTCAGTATACTCTTGGGCTGGAGGAAGTTATAGGGCATATTAAATGCCCAACAGACTGAGAAAATATCAATTCTAGTAAAATAGAAGTCAGCATTAAATTCACATGACGATAATTGCATGTAATCAATTTTCTCTGTGTACTGTTTATGACTGTACTAAAGAAATCTGTTTTTAAAACAAATGCATAGATAAGGGTTGCAAAATGTTTTGTATTATAATAAACTATAATTTTAATGTATTTTAAGTTTTCCAAAATAGGTAAAACTCTGACTAAATATTAGGTCAGATGTCCTTTTGTATTAAAAATCTGGGCCTTTAATTTTATCATACATATTTCTTTCTTATTCTCAGTTGGTCTTTCAGTTATGAAATATGCAGCATATCTACCCTTTGCCTCTTTGTCTTTTTTTATATTTTATAAATAAAATACTTTTATCTGTATGGTATATAAAGCACACATAAATCAGAACTTTTGCAGAGCAGAGCTTTGGAACTCATATTTTCAAAGATCAGTTAAGAAACTCGTTGCTCTAAGACCAAAGTCTTATTTATATGAGCTTGTGGCTTAACTGACAAGTATTTTTCTGCGACAAGTAAGGGCAGACAGTTTGTATCTTAAATACCATAATCCACTTTTCAACCCATGAAGCGTCTGGAAGGGAACCAGTCAGTAAAGTAAATGATATTATATCCCACTGACAGCCCAAAAACACAGTCCATGAGATTCATTACTTCTAGTAAAGACAAAAGAAAAATATAGGAGAGTTGTGGGAGGGTCAGAAATATTTGCAACTCGCAAGATTGCTTAATCAAAGTAAACACACTGCTATTTTTAAAAAGACAACTAGCCCTTATTTCTTGCTTTAAATACAGTGGTGCAATGTGAGCAAAGCTAGCTCCGTTTTGATGCGAGGCCATGGGCTAACTGTTTCGGTTTTACAAGCTGTTAGGAGTTTGACCTCTTTAATTTGCTGGAAGACATGGAAACAGCACCTCAAAAATTATATTTCTCTAGTCAGGATGAATAATCTCTCTCTGCATGTCTTTTACATTAGTCTTATACAGCATTCACTCCCGGGAGATCTCCCAGTTCTTGGATAGTGGCCTCTTGCCCCTGACGGCGTCACTGATCTAGAAGCCAAGATGTGCAGATAATTGCAGCCCAAGCTGGAATTTCACCTTTTTAATTCAAAAGTAACATCTGAGAAGGCTCATTTCTGCATGAATTAGAATTTGTAGTTTAAGAATACTTGCTTTTCTTTATCTAATTTCTTCAGTCTACTTAAGGTAAAGGTTTTAACCCATTTTGTAAAGTTCCAGTTTGGGACAGGGCTAGAAACCTTTACCTTAATTTGTTCCCAATGAATGAAGACAAACATCTATTTTTTTTTAACCCATCCAACAAAATATTACTTTATAATTCTGTCATTGTTTTATTCAGTATATATATGTATATCAACAGCAGACTAATCTAAACATCATGCATGCAGAATATTACTTATACTAGATAAGGCACAGACACTCCCTTCACTCCTTCCAAAATAAGAAACTGAGCAGATGCAGTTTTCAATTATAGTATTAGCCTGAATTTCCAGAGGAAGGTCATATTATCTATTCCTTAGAACAAGGAGTAGTAAATGAGGCATTAAACTATTTTGCAGCATGTAATTCCTATGCTTTAATTGAACTCTTTGACTCTAGTCTAACTTACAGTAAAGTTGCATTTTACAGAAATTACTCGTGACTAATTCCAAAATTTAAGAAATTAAGAATTTTTCCCTGAGAGCTCTTTTTCCCCCCCAAAGAGTAAACGTAGCCATTGTTTGATTTTGCCAATATTCACATAGCTGCATGAACAAGAACAAACTCTTTTGTGTTGACTGAAGCTGGAGAGTGAAAACCTGGTTGCAACCTCAGAGGCAACAATTCCGTTAAAAATGCTGTATGCCTCGTAGCACCTTCATCAATCAAAGTGAAATTTACTTCCATAACACAGGCAAAAAGAAAAGTATAGTTTCTTTTAAAACAGGAGAAACCTCTTTATAAACTTGGTAGCTACAACTGTAAAAATATTTTAAGTTGATGCATAAGAGAACATGTTTTTATTCCTTAGTCTTGTATTATGGGAAGCTTAAATACAGATTATCTCATTCAGTAACTCCCCACTTTACAGTAGTAGCAATTCATTCTAATTGCTTGGGTAGCACACTCAGGAAAAAGAGTATTTTTCCTTTTCACTGAATAATGTTTCATGTTAGGTTAAGTGCAGGAAGTTACACCACCATTGGAATGCAATTGTCTGCAAAAGCAGAGTTCCTTCTTATTCATAAGTTCGTGTTTTGCAAAATATTAAAAATGTTAGCCACTCAGCATTGCTTCTCAAAACACCCGTAACTTATAACTAGTTCCTCTAAAAGGAATCTACTCAGTGCAATCAGAATAATTTTAAACTGTGCATAATCGTTTTGCACAGAATTTGTATTCAGCTGTATGGAGCGGATTATAGTAAATGTAATTCACACATGCTGTTTCTTATTCAGAGGAAAATACAGAGTAAGGATGTGGAGACTTTCTAGCCAAATCTTCATTGAGATCCAAGAGCCATGGACGCCACTGTAATTGAAAGACATTCACAACCAGATAGCTGTAGACTTCATTTTCGTTTAAAATAATACCTCTTCTACAGCAGTTCCAACTAAAACATCAATGTTATTTAACTTCTAGCAAACTGCCTTGAGCTGAACTTGCAACAGATTATAGTTTCTTGTTCTAATTTTGTTCAGAAAAGGACATTGCTGAAAACCAGAGACGTATACTTATATTCACATCTAGATTATGTCAATGTGCTGCTTCTTTTCGGGCGTCCATAAAATTACGTACAACTAATAACATTCGGCTTTTAGAATTTCCCATGTCTGGCAGTGGACAACGGAAAATGGGCTACCCCTCCCGTCCAGCAGTATATACAGCTTATTATATAAAGCTATTTGAGTTCATCATGCACCATCCTATAATGCCTTCTCATAAAGGCTGGTCTCGTCGAAACCTGACATGGTTAATTAACTGTTTATGAAACAGTTTTGCTGCTTTCAGATTTTATGCAAGTTGTGATTTAGTTCCCCCATTCTAACACTCTGCTCTGTAACCAGAGAGGTGATTCCAAATGCCACATTTGAAAACTTCTGACAGGGGCTAGAGAGATGGATTTGTGTCTTAACCCCAAGAGGTATTAAAAAGATGCAGAGCTTCACAGCATTTGTTGGATGGGCTCCTCCCCTGAATGAGAGATATTATTTTAGTGTTCAAAGCTTACCACTTTCATATTACATACATAGACAGGGAGAAAATTCAATTAAAACACCAAAATGAACTAATAGGGAAGATAAGTTTATTTTCTATTCAATTCTAAAATAAGAGTTGATTCCGCAGCTATGCTTAAACATTCAGGTTTTGGTTCTCCGTTGCTTAAAGTCCCCCTCTTCCGGCATCTATAGGTGACAAAAGTCACTCAAATCCCTTGTGTTCTGATTTGAAAAAGTTACAAATAGTTAGATATTTAAGCACTTCTGTAACCCTACAACTTTAGTAAACTTTCCTTATTAAGCTGCGATTAGAAAATGCTGAAAAACACAACCCAATTTCAAACTCATAAGCAGTTTACCTTGAAAGCTTTGGATTTTGCAGGTAAGAAGCCTGTAGCAAAACCTTATTTTCTAAGTTTAATTTATAAATTAAGCCCACCACGTCACTTCTGATAGAACTTTTCAGCAGCAGAATATATGTTAAACTGCTGTGCAGCTGCCAAAGGAAACGTGCCGGCTCTGTGCAATCCACTCGGTTCCCGTCGATCCGGCTGGCCGACGGGATCCGCCTCCCCGGATCGGCCCGAGCATCTTCCTACGGCCAGGCCAGCCGAATGCTCTGAGCCCTGTGCTTTCTCCTTTCAGATATTTGCAAGAAAGTAGCTTTCATGGCAGTGCCGAGGTCTCTTCCTTGTGACAAAAGTTTTAGGAAATTAACACAGACTGTTGAAGTACTAATATTCCCCAAACTATCTTGTTTTAAGCTGAAAAAAAACCCTCTGCATTTTTTTTTCATAATTTTAGCATTAGATTGGGGACATCAGTCACTGTACCATGATCTCAGCACATATCTGACTGCAATTTATGAAAACTTTATTTCATGCGTACTTGCTGAAATCAGTAAAATGAAGTCAAACCCTCATTGCAAGTGAATCCGGATACTCTGAAAGGAACTGTTAAGACAGAAAATGTTACAGCCATGTGAAAAATACCCAAATCCTGATGAAATTATACGAACGGAGGTGTGGTTTCCTGATGGCAGCCTAAAGATGCCAATAAATTACATTTTCTATAATGCAAGCTCTCCCTACTTGCAAATTCTGCATTGCTGAAGGACTGGATTTTCAAAATGCTTTTCCAAAGGATAAGTTTTTGTTTCTTTATTGCTTTCCTTTTTTTTTTCTTCTAGCCCAATTTTAAGCTTCAGTTACTTATCCCAAATTTCCATCATGATCATTTAAAAATATTAAAATATATGTAATTCACAATTAAGTAACATCTTAAAGGGGCTAAATCTTAGTGATATCTTTTTATCTTGCAGCAATCTTTGCAAAAGATTTTTCCCCATCATGAACTAAAACAATGAAATAGCAATTAATATATTATTGATTTTGGATCAATATGGCATCAATTCCTATTCCACCTATGAACTGTTTCTCTTACGCTGCAAATAGAAATATTTGTTTTCATGATAAAGTCTAATTTAAATGTACTGAAAATAAAAATACATGAAACTCAAGCAGCATTTCTGAGCAAACTTTGCTTTACTATTTAAATGAATAACTAAAAGCAAAACACAAAATAGGATTGGGAAAAAAACAGTTTCTTCTTTTGCGTCTCTTAAGAGAGTTAAGCTGTAAAAATACCTGTAGATATAATAAAATAGCTAAAGTAGAGGTATATTTAGAGGTATTTTCCACTGTGATCAGCAATTTAAAAAGTGAAAATAAACGACGCTGTCACGTGACATGCCAGCGTGAGACACGTAGCTTTAATATTGATTTGAAATAGCCATTTGCAAGGAACAGTTGAAATAACAGGGTCTGAACGTTCAATGTTTAAAGTAAGTACTGCTAGAAATGGCAAAGAAAGTGTCAATGGAAATTCAGCCACCACACAGACTCTTCATTTTCCAACATCAATATACTGAAGAGACGGTCTCCACTTCAATACTCACATTCAAAAATTCTGCTAACAGTAAAGAAGCCCATGCATTTTCAATTTCCCCATTTGTTAAATTTGTTTTGCTTTCTCTGCAGTATAGTGCCCAGGCAGGAAAATAAATTTGGTGACCTCTCGGTATGTTAATTTATGATGCCACAAGTCAACTCATAGCAAGGAAGACTGCAGCACTGAAGTCCGATCTGCAGCCACTGAATGAAACACGCACTTGGAGAGAAAAGGGGGGAGCATTTGAAGAGAAAGTGGGGTAAAAGCAGGCATAAGGCAAACGGTAAAATTGAACAAAAAACACACAGTATTATGAATCAGATTACAACAGTATTAATTAGGGTATCTTTAACTACAAAACTCTCCACCCAGCAATTTTTACATTGCAGAATCCCAGCACAAATTTGAGTTAGCAATAACAGAATAATTTTTACAAGGAGCCACTGCCCTTCAGAGAATTAAAGAAATACAAAAAAAACCTTTACTCTTCCCAGTAGCCTCTTAAATTCCAGTGTCACATCTGCTCTTTACATTTACTCTTTCTACCCTAATTTTCTGTCCTCTGACCATTTTTCATCCATAATACAATACTGTTTCAAACCCATGCCACCATAGCTATGTAGCAGGCTCAGCTGGGAGAGGGTGCAAGTAGAAATCCAAAGCAGCTCCCAAGAAAATATATGTGTATTTCCACAGTAATTGGACTAAAATAGCCCCAGGAAACACTCTAGGTTTCCATATTTTCTCCTTAACTGAGCAAACAGTGGAAGGTGAGGTTCTCTGTTTGGTACCTGTGACTTCGGTCCCTGCCTACGCATCGGTCCAGCCTCAGCAGGACCCACGGGAAGAGCAGCTACGGAGATCCCCGTGTCCCGACGCGCAGCTGGGGGATGACCAGCTCCGTTTCCTTAATGAAACCATTAATTCACCTTATTTCCAATTCCGTTTCTCTGCCTCAAGCAGTTTTGATGAATGACTTTAGAAGAAGCTACGAATTTGCACAGTCCAGTGTCCTGCCACTGCAAATAAACATCAGCTAAAAATCCAGCTGCAATTTTAAATGTTCTCCCCTCATTTCCAATAGAGCATAGCAACAACCTGTATATTCCAAAATCTATGTCTCTCTATCCCTACTACCAAACCTTCCAATAATTTTCCAACAAACCTCTCCTCTGGCTTGTTTTCATACTCAAACTCCTTCCAAGGTCCATGCAACATTATACAGACAAAACCATTTTAGATTGCTGGCCCTTCAGGACAACACAGATATTCCAATTTTTCTACAAAAGGTTATTCATTAGTTTACCTTCATCTTCCAATTTTCATTACTCAGCTTCTGCTAAGACTAGCACCACATTTTCCCTTGCTCAACACTTTCCTTCTGACCTACTCTTGCTGAAGGATTCATCTTCGTACCACGGTCTTCTCCCATGCGGTTCTGCACTAGCTGCTTGGGGAAGACTCCTACACTGGATTAAAACAACAACCTTGGCTCCAATAAACCATTCCTTGATCAAAATTGATTTTATACTTTCTTTAGAAAGGCGCAGGTGATTCAGTAAGCCTACCAAATTGCAGCTTCCCACATGGGAACATCACATTCTCCGTGAGTTGCAGACTTACTCAGCCACTCTTTGCTTGGGGGCTGTGCTTGTTGGGAGTTGACCTGCTTAGAGAGGTGCACGTCATATTTACCCAAGAATGCCATAAAATATAACAGTAGAATAATAAAAAAAGCATAAAAATATTTTTCAGTAGAAAAAATATATATTTTAAAAGAAAATTTTGAAAAGTGGATAGAATAAATCAGAAAGCAAAGAAATAAGGTCCCACAGATCTTTCCCAAGTCAAAGACAGGAACAGATACTGATCTCTTGCTTTCTGTCCACGGAGCATCCCTGTTTCCAGTCTCACAGCCCTTCCTTCATGCATGGTACCAGACACAGCAGAGAGAAGCCAGTGCCTTTTCGGCTTGATTTTTAGATTCCACATTTATGGCGGGGGGGAACGGATGGAAAAGAGCAACCTGGGCTGCTGCATCAGTGTACTTTTATGAGCCCTCCTAAGTACTTGAAAATACAAGAAACAGCAGAGCTGCTCAGAAGATCCTGGAGAATGATGAAGGAAAAACACACTGTCATATTCAGTATAAAATATTTAGCATCTATTTAGCATAATTTGTTAAATTAAATGTTGCCATAATGCAAGACATTCATGCAAGGATCGCCAACAGCACACTGTCAAACAGCTTTATAAACCTGAAAATTAAAGCTTTATAAAACAGGAAAAAATATATATGTCAATATACTGGGAGCAATTAAGTTCAGGAAGAGTTTTTTAACAATAAAGCTATGTATAAATGAGCAGCATGGCTCATGGCGACAGTATCTAACCGTTCAGTGACCACCCAAGTACAGAGAAGTTTAGAAACAAGCAATGTATTTCCTACAACAATCTCCAAGCTTTCTGACCACACACAGGCTGTGTGGCAAAAGAGAAAAAAATATTAAGGAAAACAGCCTAATGTTTTAAACAAACAGAAGTTTATAAATGTTTTTTATTAAAAAAAAATCCTAATTGATACCCTGAAATATGAGAAAAAAAGCCAGCCATGCGAAATGACAGTTACAGGAAGGGAACCGATTACAATTTTCTTAAGAAATCTGCACTAAAATAATTTAAATGTTATCATTAAATTTAATTACAGCAAAATCCCACTCAATAATTATTATACATGTTCCAACTAAATGTCAGACAGATCAGCCTAAAACTACCCTGAAACAACCCTACATAGATAGGTACACCCAACGTAAAATACAAAACAACTAAAAAATGTACCATTCCAGATACAAAATTGGCATCTCTAAATATAATATTTTCTCTTACATGATCATGGAAACTGAAATGGAATAAGAAGCTACCGCTCTAAGTACAAGTAAGCAGAGAGTCTACCATACTTGGGGTGCCCAAATAGCCCAATATATAAGTTTAAGATAAAACATAATAGTAAAAAAAAAGAATAAATAAAAAGATGACAGATTTGTAGATGAAAATAGTCAGAAAATAAGTATATCTTTCCATATTCAGAAGCAATTGCATTGTGTTACCTGCCTAATTACTATCGGCAGTGGCCCCTAGACATTATAAACAAGGGAACCCAAAAGAAATTTATATTCTGCAAGGAATAATTGTTGTGCTTATTCGTGCTGCCCACCCTTTTTGCTTTCTAGTAGTTTTAATTCAAAGAAATAGCCTCCTCTGGACATATTCAAAACTCTCCTGGACACGATGCTCTGCAACATGCTCTAGGTGCCCCTGCTTGTGCTACGAGGGTTGCACTAGATGACCTCCAGAGCTCCCTTCCAGTCTCCATATATCTGTGATGCTGTGAACAATTCCCTCTCCCCTACCCCACCCCATCCCACCCCTTTATTTTTCCACAAACTATTTCTGCTCTTCCACCTAAATTTACTTCACTATATGGGAATACCTTTCTTGGAGAATTTGGGTTCTCTCAGGAAAGAACCAAGAGCACCATTCTTGGTGCTGTCCAAGAACACCGTCTGTTTAATTACACTTTATCTTCCCTCATCTCTGTGAGACATGAAGTTCTTAATGGACAAAACTATGCATCAGCCTTTATTTCTCTAGTGCTGTTTAAAATATACTTGTCATCTTAAATATAAACATTTACACGACAGTAGCAAACAATTAAAACTGAAGGACAGCATGATGATGGGACAGATAAATACTTACATCTTACAGATACTGTGAATAATCAAGCGTTTCTTATTAAG
>JAUBNY010000440.1:4251319-4272912 GCA_032275445.1 Crypturellus soui | reverse complement strand
GAGCCCACCCAAGCTTATTATCATGTTCTGGTCTTTTCTGATGAAGAACTAGGCAGCTTTGGATGGTCCTTAATGTTCCATTCATCTTTGAGTCCTACTTTAGGTTTACTTCCCTTTTGTTCATCCTTCTCTTCTTCAATATAGAGTCAAGTATGAATCACAGGTTATCCAATGAACCCCCCCAATCTTTTCTACTTTCCCCAAAGAATCTTACTGCATTTACTGCATATAAGAACATAGTCCATTCTTTCAGGACACAGAACACACTTTAAAAATCTTTTTCATATCTGAATACTTTCATTATTCTCAAGCTGGATAATAAAAATGAGTTAATTATGACTCATGATTTTCATACATGGATTGACTGGCACAGTGGTGAGAACGCATCTGTTGGGCAAACACTCTGTGGCCAGTAATGATTTTCCTCTTTTCTCTATTTTCGTGAAAGAATATGCATCACAGGGAATTTTCAATTGCCTACTTACATTGTCATTCTTGTTTTGAACTAATTTACATGCTGTTAGTCACCAGTGAGCAACAAATGTAATACTTTGTAAATGCAAAAATTATGTAAAAAAAAAAATGTTAATAGATATCCAAAGCATGATCAGGGCTCTGTCTGCCAGAAGCTCTCTTTTGTTGTTGTTGTTCCTGTTGAACTACTGAAGTTCAATTCTGCAGACAGTGAACATGGAAACGAACAACTTGATAAATACCCTCAGCAATTACAGTGGCAACTCAATGAAGACTGAGGGAAAAAAGTTACAGATACGTACAGATCAAAGATTATAAAATAGTTTACAGGTTGACAGCAAAACAGTCTTTTCCTTTTGTCACTGAAAGGGTTTTTGGTAGGACTGAGAAACCTAAAGATCGAGAGCTCAGGCAAAGCTGCTGCTGGCAGCTTTGTCAAGGAAGTATGTTTCTAATGGGATTCACAGGATCATTTCTGCATTGATATACCAATATTTTCAGATAAAGACAAACATCGGCAAAGCAGAAAAATCTTACAAATAAGCCGTCATATAGAATGATCTAGATTACTGAGAATATAGAGTCCTTTCAAACAAAACAGAGTTTACAAGGTCCCAAAGTAAAACTATATTTTTAGGAGAAAAATTCATGCTATACCTGCCAAAATGGATAATACCTGGCAACACAGAAAATAATTTAAGGGTTAGAGAAACTACTAAATTTAATAGCGAGTCAAAAATTACCAGTGAAATCACGAGATGAATGTAACTCCAATGAAAGTAACTTCCAGAAGGAAGACAAAGTGCATTCTAATGGAGTGGCAGAAGCCCAAATGGCTGGAAATCAGGTACATTCACATTTGAAATAAAATCCCTATATTAATCAATTGTTTATTGATTTATAAATATTAATAAATATTAATCAATCCTTTATTGATTAATTATAAAACAGAATACCTATGGAAGCTGTAGATTGAATATCTTTTTGCATTTTAAATCAAGCCTAGATTTCATTTGGAGGACTGCAGAAGAATTTCAAACATTTGCTGACATTTGGGACAAAAATATCTTATAAGATTCAATATCAGGAATAACTGATAGAATAGGTCAGACTGGATAATCTGAAAGGCCCTCTTGGCCTTAAAAATCCATAAATCAAAGAACTGTCCAATGGCTGATTTAGGGCATTAGGAAGCTGCAGAGATCCATGGATTAATGAGAAGACACAGAGGTAGAATGAACACAATACCGAAGCTCGAGGAAGTGAAATACGGTATCGCTTGGGGAAATCAGGCTGTAGAGAGGAAATAAGTAAGAGGAAATGTGTATTGGGTTACCCAGAACATGTAAAGGAGATGGAGAGGAAGCACCTCATAAATATGGCAAGTGAGTGAGGAGGAGGTGGTCAGGTCCTGTTTCTGTGGCCAAGTTAAGGGCACGACGAAGACTGACACTGGGAAGAAGCAGGACACTTCACAAACCAAAAGAGATGCTCGAGCGCAAAGATACCTTGGCTATGGTTGTGGCACTGAAAGGACAGAGTATTTGCAAAGCATAAATAATTTCTTTAAAAAAAGAAAAAAAGTATGTACATTAGTCAGCAACTTAATATCTCTATTAATATTACACTGCAAGTGTAATAATCTTGGTTATGTAATACTTAGGATTATCTCAAGGAAGAGTAACTCATAAATTACTGTTTCTTTTAGCAGTAAGATTAAAGCAAAGTGTTTTCAACTCAATTGTTTAATTAGATTCAGGGTCTAGTGAAGCAAGAAGCAAAATCAGGTCACAGAAAAAATGCTAACTTAAGGAAAAAAAAAAAGGCACGATTCAGTGACCAAAGAATTGAATTTAAATGTTCCCGCTAAATTTAGTAGGAACTGGATCAGGCCCAAATTAAATCTAACAAATTAAATTACACAATCTAAAAAATTCAGCAGTATTTATTTTTCAAAAAGTTACTCACATTTATATAGGCGTTGGCATTTTTAAACCTTTCTCATTTTCTAAGTATCAGTGCCCATATTTAGCAGCCTAAGTGAATGCGGACTCATTTGCAGAAGTGCTGAGCCCCTTCAACTTGCAGTGAAAACAACATGAACTGCCAGAGCCCCACACCTGTGGGTGACCTACCACAACTCTGAGGATGCCCCAGAACTGATTCTTCTGCTCAACTTCAGGCGTCCACAATCGAAAAATGTGGTTTTTGCTTTTAATTCTATTATTGCATATTAATTTTTATTGCTTTGATATTATAATTACAGTTATTACTTAAGAACCCCTCCTGTACTATGCCATCCTGAGATAATCACTGGTTTGAATGTCGGTGGACGAAACTGTTTTCATTCATTCCAATATTTCTTTCACATGTTAATACTTTTTAAATTAAATCATTCCCCCTAAACTGACATCACAGATTTAACAGTTACTTCCTGATTAGAGAGGAGAGGAAGATGAATGCCCCAGACTGTTCAGATATGTATGAGAAAATTTTCAAAGTATACCTCTTGAACCCCAAAATCCCAACAGTTAAATAATTATAAACCAGATAGGTCTTTATGCAGAACTTTTATCATATAATTATGATGCTGATCATTTAGAACTATCCAAAACATCTCCAGGATTTTTAAACAGCTAAGCAAAGTTATTTTTAAAATCAAACATATGTGCTTTTTTCTGTTTATGTCTTCGGAAAGAACATTCTGTATAATGAAAAACACGACCAAATTTTTCACAGTACATCACTATAAAACCCTATAATTGACTTTTTGGGTTGGTTTACTCTATATCTATTTTTGTCCATGTAGAAAACAGCAATGATGTGGCGAAAAGACCAAAATGTAGGTCCCATTGCAGGATAAGGCTCCATCCTGATTAGTGAAGAAGTATCATGTTTTCTCTGGGAAACATGCCCGTTTTTTAAAAGGGAATTCAGTCCACATGAACCTCCTTGGAAAGGGAAAATAAAATAAAATAAAATAAAATTTAAAAAGGAGTCAATCCTTTTAAGTAGCACAGACTCTAGTGATTGCTCTCAGCTTTGGCTGTGAATGACTGAACAGAGTCCGTCCAGGAGTCCCGGAATGAATTTCCAACTTTTCAACAATATTCCTTAAAGCTAAAACTCTTGCTTATGTTATTTATTTTAGCTCAACCTGAAATGACAAAATACTTAACATGAAGTATTTCCCATTCTATTAACAAATATACGTCCTGAGTACGGTGGTGAGAAGGTATTTGGTGAATGTATCTCAACTGATATTGAGATGACTATGCAAATAACTCTACATATAAGAATTTAGCTCTTAGTAAGATAGAAAAATATCTGCCCTATTGAAGGTAAACAAAATTACTTATTTTGTTTTGAAGTATTATCCAGAAATTACTTCAGTTTACATATTTTATAAAATATTCTCATTCTTTGAATTAAGCTCTACTGTCACAGATTATTTATACGCTCCAATCAGAGTTTCAAAGTTGATGAAAAGAGAAAAAAGTGAGAAAAGAAAAAAAAAGCCAAGTGACATTAAACGTAGATTTAAAAGTTTGAAGACAATATTGCTATCTTGCAAATTGCTTAGCAGCAAGATAACCTCTATGAATTGCTTTGAACTAATTCTCAGAGACAGAGAAACTGCAGACGATGTCTAAATGACAAGCTTGGGAAACGGGGGAATACCGTCAACAATCTAAAGGGAGGACAGGTTCAGAAGGAAAGTTAAGTTATTTTCTTCAGCTTCAGAGGTCGAATTTGGCTCAAGTTGGGTACCTCAGGAAGAACTAGACCTAAGAGCTAAGTAAAATGCATCTCTCTATACTGTGTCACTAATACTGGCTTCTCTCTAGATTTCAAGGAACTTAGGCTGAGATATCAAATGCAAATGCAAATTCCAATTAGCCAGTATAAAGTGTGGGAAGTGACCTGTAGTTTCTCTGCTACCCGTCTCTCAGAGTCTCTTCTGGAACAAGCAGTATCTACAGTAGCTTATCCGACCCAAGCCAAACCTCACTGAATAACCTCCACAAGTAAGTATGTTGCTATAAAATGAGCCTTATCATTCATAGATGGTTTTTCTTTTTTCTTTTCATTACCAAAAGAAACAAACAGTGAAAAAAACTGTACTTCTCAAGGAGATACATGCTTTAAGTGGCAGGCTACAATTCTTGGTAGACAGTCTTGGAAACATTATTCCATGCTGTATTTTCAAGAATCATTCCAAATAAATATGTCCCACTTAGGAATTTCCCTTACAAGACCTTTCCCGGTGATTTCCCTTACAAGACCACCAGTGAAGAGAGACATCTGCATCTGTATTTATATTTTTTGAATAATAACCTGTTGCAAAATAAAGCAACCTGTTTTGCAAAAATTGCAATAACTGTTCTGTGAAGTAAACAGAGATGTGGAAATTTTAAAAAATCTGAAGGAAAATAATAACAGGAGATTGCAAAATTCTAAAGTAAAATAAAGCTTGGGGGAAAAAAAAGAAAAAAAAAACAGTTTTCAGTGTTTTAATTAAAGACATACACACCCTAGATAACAAAGCACAGAAATCAGTGATAAATAGAACTTCCTAGCAAAATTAAAAAAAAAAAAAATCCCAGCTACATTAAGGGAAAAAAAGCAACATTTTCATAAAGAAGTATATATATAATATATATATATGAGGTTTAGGTCCAATTATTAAACTAGAAGACAGGTTTTGACATCAACAGTACCATTATTTTGTACCATTACAATGGAAAAGTACTTTTAAACCTGTCCCAGTGAAATACCTCATGCAACAAGTAAAGTAGAACCCACATTTCACAACCAAGATTTTCCCTGTAGCAGACTGCATTTAATGGTTCCATTGTCCATCAGATTAAGAGCCTGCAATACACATGCCATGAGCTAGGCATGATGTTTTGGGAGGACCGAATATCTACGTCCAAGTGAGTCAGCCTATGCTTCCTTCCTAGGCTGAGGAGAGAAACATGTTATGATTCATCATGCTGATTATAGACACCCATTTTTAAGTGAATCACTTACTAAAATTGCTTATTTCTCTGCTGGCTATAAAAAGAAGGGTTATGCTAACTCTCTCAGGTGCTTGTGTTTATAATGCAGAAATGGGAAATTAAGGAAAATAAATCCCACTCATAACACCTATTTAGCCGTAATTGAATCGGAAGAGGAGATTCAAGTCTGGCTGATATCAGAATGAAAACCAGACCTACTCGGGGGTCCAACAAAGGCTTCTGCTACCAGTGAGAGGATCCCCACCAAATGTGCCCTTCAACAAGAGCCACCTTCTATCTAGAAAGTGCAGTAACGAGAACAGCAACTTTCCTCAAACTCATCAACAGACCCAAAAAATCTTGGTACTAGAGCTGTTTCACTATTTTTAAAACTCTACTCAACTCCAGAGCATGAAATATTCCGGATAACAGAAAAAGGAGGAAAAATATATAAATGGTTTCTGCTTAGAAGGGGCAATCTCAGTATAGCTCTCACACAGATGACATTTCCATTGGGATTAACAACAACATTTGTGATTTTGGGGGCATTTTTAATTGCCAAATGTAGAGTAGGTCTTTGAGGCAAATTTTTCACTTTTCAATTATGAAGTTGAAAAAGAGATGGTCTACCTGCCTGGTAGGTAAAACCCTGAATAAAGCCAACATGAAACACAAATGCTATAAATCAATAAAAAGGGTGTTCAGAACTATCCAGTTCAGAACTATCCAGGCAGTGTGGAATCTTTTGGCAGTCTGGTCATTCTTCATCTGTGTAAAGCCTCACAAAAAGCAAAGGCTTCCTGGACCCTCTTCGCTGTCTCAGAATCTAAAACACGAATAAGCCAATTTCCTTCTTCTCAAGGAGAAACATAGCCCAAATACTCAGATTATCTACTAATTAAAAGAAACTTCATACAGATTGTACTTTCATGGCATAATTCATCTCCAGTTGATGATTTCGTGGGCAAGAACTCAGCAAGACATAAGCATACCTGAGCTTTGGTCCAAGGCTTTGGTCCTAGTTAAATAGGAGACTAGAATTCCCCCAGACTTGCATTAGGTAATCATCTGCCTACAAGAACTACTATTTAAAAATGGGAAGGTGAGCTCACTGATCTCTCAATATTCTTTTCCAGATCTTCTTCTAATGTGAAGAAATAAAGTTAAAGCACCTAGCAGTCCAAACTTTTATAATTTTATTTTTATTTTCTTCTGAAATGGGCCAATGGCCAAAGGAGTAAAGGTTTTGTAAAAAGAAATTGTTGGGTAGAGAATCCACCCAACTTACTACCCTTCTTATATCAATTCCAACTGGCCTGCCAAATCATAGCAGTAAGGGATAGAGATGTTGCCAAGAAGTATTGAGGAGAAGTAGAACTCAGATGTCTACAGAAGAAAACTCATTGAGTAATTTGTTCAATGGTTTTCTAACTGAGCGCTTACATGGACAACAATTATCTGTTACTATTCGAACATGTCTTGGATCCTTGGGAGCTGGTATTCAAACATGCTTTGGAAGAAATATAAACCTCATGGTCTGAGGTTTAAAATTTTACTAAGTATTAAGGATTACAATGAGACCTTCTTGGAAAGCTGTTTATCCCACGTATCTAGCACAAGCTTTCTTTCATCTTTCTCTAAAACATGTGGTAATGGCCATAATACAAGACAATACCTCAAATAAGATCCAAATTAAAGAATCCCTAAATTCCTGTTATAGATGTCTTACTCCTGGATTTCAGAAACTGAAATTATTAACTGATGGCTGTTAGGATGAATTTTTCCATATGAGCAGGATACCGCCCAGCTGTCCTCCTTCAGTATTTCATACTCTCTTCTCTCTTCTGTTGGTTCTAACAAACATCAGCCACTGCCAGAGATGAAATACTGAAATACATGAACAGAAGACCTGATATTGGATAGCTTTTATAAAACGTTTAAATTTCATACCTTGATATCTACTTTTTAATGAAAATATTTTCTTAAAAACTGGTACATGTTTGATACTTATTTCTAGTTTGAAAATACAAATAATGCCACAGATTTGGGGATATTGCACTTGTTTTACTCCATCCATATACCAGGCTCTTCTGGGGACTGACGAGTCCATCTGGCTACAGTGTCAAATACTTCAGAAGTCCAGAAAATCAATGCATCACAAAAAATATTATTTTCCTCAATAGCTGAAAAATGTTTCCAAGAACAGCTGAACTAAACTTTCAGTAGCACTTGAAAAATCAGCAAATCAGCAAGCCATGCATACCTTATATCAAACACTCCACCTAAGAAATATAAATTGGAAAAGCAGCTCACATCTTGCTATCACAGAGATAGCAACATTCCCTCTCAATAATCATAGCACAAGGCAGAGTTCAACAGCCAGGCCACAAAACTGCTACCTCACAACATTCTTCAGCAGATGAAAAAGGGAAGGGGAGGTTAGAACTGTTTTACCTACTACCTCTGGAAATAACCATTATGCAGGGAAAGCAGGAGTGAGTTTTATGCAACCATTAAACAACCACATACAATATGGGTGGTCCTTCTGTAATCCAAAAAAATGGTATCAATGCTTTGAATATAGTTCAGAATATACTACAGATATGATTAGATATATTTTCACCAATCAATATCTCCAAAGGAAGTTTTGATCTACTAGTCTACTTTGTTGAAATGTTTGAAAAGGAAAACATTAAGTGTTCGAATATAATCATCATAAATCTGTGATATAGGGATAAATCAGTCCATATGGCAGTGCGATAGCCTTTTGTGTTTCTAATCTATAAAGAGATGTATAAAGTTCACCCTCAGGTATATATAAAAGCATGGCTGGAATTTAAGATGACACATACACGATTCCAAAGTGGAAATGAATTTTAAAAAAACTTGAGTGTTTAATAGCAGCTATACACATTATGGTTTTAGTAGATTTCACATGTCTATCGTATTAACAATTATTATGTCTACAATATTATATTTTGAAACTTTGTTGGAGCTTTTCAGTACATTTAGTACATTTAAGGCTCAATTTTAGTCTTACTTAAGTATGGAACAGACTTAAATTTACACACAAAGGGTTTCATCAAAGCATACTTCTAGGAGCCAAAGGAGGATTATTAGTAGATATTCAAGTGAATCTGTCCCAAAGGCCACCCACTTCACACAAATGAACAGCATCTCAGTGGCTTTAATAACAAGGATAATCACATCACTCTCAATAGAGCTACTTCCTTCAGAGAAGTACTGCAATGTGGGGGTGGATTTTAATGTTACCATCTTCCAGATTTAAGTGCTCTTCCCTTTGAAGCCTCACTTTCATCATGCATACAACTATTGGCAACAGCCAACATAGCCTTCAAAAGGGCCCCATCTGCCTGATCTTCTGGAAGACGTTGGGGTGATCTGCAACTGGAGCTCAAAAGATCGTCATTACGAGAAGCAAGTCTTAAAAACTCGATTAGTTTAAAAACTAATTTTAGCCTAGAGGTTACAACTAGACGATAACCAGTGTTTTATACGTATAGATAAATCTCATCTCCATGACCTTCTTTTATCCCTTTTCAAGCCATTTGAAGTTTTGATTCTATAATATCTTGCAGTGAAAGAATTCAACAATTTTATTATGCTCTGTGGGGAAAAAGTAGTTCCTTGTGTTCCTTTTAAGTCTTCTATCTGATTCTTTAATTAGGTATCCCTAGTTTTTGTTATGAAAAATAAAATAATTGTTCTCATACACCTTCTCCACACCATTTATATTTTTATCTTTCCATGATTAAGATTCCTTGTTAGTTTATTTTGTCCTTGTATGACAATCTGGAATTCTCTTCCATTTCTAGAATACTCTTTTCAAAACAGTGAGTAAAACTGCTTTAAATAATCAGAGTTCATGGATTTAAGCCTTGTAGCACTGTTACATTTGTAGAGTTGCAACAGTTTTGTTCATTTCTTCCCTATTCCTTTAAAATCATTAAATTCTAATCATTTTTGACAGCTACTAACCTCCAATTTACATACCTTGAGAAAATTTGACTATCTGGTCTCTTTCTGTGGAAATGCATCACACAGGTCATGCACTTCTATTGATATTTATCGCCACTGAATTTCATCTCTTTTATCACCAAGTCATTACTGCAAAACCCTTCTGTGGCTCTTGATCACCAGCAAGCCCTCCCACTTCTCCAAAATCTCCAGCAGAAATTACAAGCAACTCTCCTCTAGTGCAAAAATGAACTATTCCTACCCTTCATTTCTCATAATTTATTTAGCTATTATTTTGTAAGAGAATCTCCTCCTTATATCCCACAACATTCTGTAAAACTATTAAGACACTGAAGCTATTTAGAAAACAATTTAAAAGGCACTAAAATCTCATGAGTGCATCAAAATCTGTTAAAGTTGTACTTATTCTCTTCTTAGCAAGAGAACAGATAACTATGAGGAAAAAAAAGACAAAAAAGAAAGGAAAAGGGCTTGCAGTTGTTTTGAACATGATGTTCTGCAAAACATTAATTTTGTTGAAACAAAACATAATACCAAGACTTAACTGTTAATTGTTTAGTTTTACAAAGTGTTTCATGCTTGCAAGCAGTTTTATTTTTTAGCTGATAGCTAAAGCCATGAAATAAGCCTTGTTCTGTGCTGCATGTCAAAGCAGCAATAATAATTTATACTGTTAAATATTCAGTAGCAATACTTGAAAATAATAGTTAATATTTCCGTTCTCCATATTTTATATTCAGAACGCACAGAAAAGGAGCTACATACGATGAATATAAAATACAAAAAAAGGGGTTATCAACTCTCACATGACTACTGAATTTTGTGTTAAGCTAGGAGTGATCTAAGTTGAAGTTACACAAGCAGCAGACTAATGGCACTGGCAAACAGCCCTGTTCTGCAACGTTCGATTTGTGACTCGCTGCTTAACGGAAAAGAGACGCTGAGCTTTGACAAAGAGCGATATGGGAGATGACATCAACTTCTCTCGGCAAATGAGCTCAGCGTGCCAGCTCGCTGACAAATTAGCTTCTAAAAACCACTAACAGTAGCTTACAAAGTCACAGCTGTTATCCTGTTTTGAACAACAAAATGTTGATCCCAGTTGAAATGTCTAAGTTTTACAAAAGATTCGCAAGTGCCCTGAATTTTTCCCCCTGCCTAAACAAAGCAATAAGCCATTGCAAGGGAAAGGCAGGGCCTGCACTCTGAGGGCTCTACGGTGATGTTTAATAGACAGGATTACGTAAAATGCTTGCTTATATTCTGCACCGTCTTTTAGTTTTAAAAATTCCCTAGAATTAGAGGCTCAGGAGTGACATAAGTCTACAATTAGGAAATACCAGAGTCACTAACAGTTTCCTTAGCTAGCACAAGCAGTTCCCAGGATATTAACCTTGATAGGGGGAAGAAACATACCCGAAAATCTGGCATTTTATTCGGGTTTCCAAGAAGGAGCAGGAGAACCCATTAAGGGAATCAAACCAATTTTGAGATGTTATTACTCTGCTAAGTAAATACACTGCAATACTGACTGGTGGACAAAGTTAAAAATAAATCATAATATTTCTTAGCACTTCACGTATTTAAGTGGGATAAATCTTCATCTTTATGTTAAAGAAAACACTAACCAGTCTTCCCTAAAGCTCTGAGAAACAAACAGGGACTAAAACCTGTATTAATTGAAACAGGGACAAAGTCAGTCCTTATCTTCATCAGGAATATCTGAACATCTATGAAACAAAATTAATGAAATTTATGGAATTTATGGAAATTTCTAGAAGATTCCCATTTTTCAGATGACAAACTTAAGGACAGATCACATTACACAACTTCCCAAAGGTTCAAAAAGAAACCTGTGGTTCAGCCTGTAGGGAAACCCACATCTCTAGCAGCAGGCTACAGCCCTTTACCACTAAAGCCTTCTCTGCTCTTTCACAGCTGTTTCCTTCCTATAAAACTGCAGTAAGTTCAACAGAACTGCTCCTGATTTATGGGAAAATGAACGGAATAATCAGGCCAAGGCAGATCCATGCCAAGTTCAAGTGACTAGCCCAAAGCCAACAAAAAGCCACTGGTCAAAGCTTGGACAGAAACTTCTAAGTTCCTATATTTGCACATGTAATAAAGAATTTCATTTAATAATACTATATAAAGACAGTTTCTATCAACACATTTTAATTTTTTCACCTTTATTTAAAGTAGAGATAGCACCTTAACAAACTAAGAAGGATTGCAGGCATCATTACGAACTAAGCAGAGCTGTATTTTCAGCAAGTGCAACACTTATTTTAGAACAGGTACTACCAACTGTCTAATTCATTCACTCTGCCATGCCATTCTTAAAACAGAAATTAACTTAACTCCTGAATAAACATGAAGGATCTAACAATTGATATGTGAAAATTTAAACTGCAGTAAGTTCCATTAACAAGTAGCCTAATCAGCTCACAAAACAAAAACCAGCAATACAGAAGTTAAACATTTTTTCTCTCTTTTTCTTTTTTTCTCTTCCCACAGAAATAGGAAAATCTTGGAAAAGGATTCCTTAATATACTTTAACTCCATTAATATCCTTATCTCCTACTGGTAAGCAAGCTGCAAGTCACCAACCAAGTTATGTGGCCAGGCAGTGTCAGGACATTTGGTCACAAAGTATCTGCTGTTCAGTTTATCAGCTCAAGACAACTTGTAGCTTCAACCTAATCCTTCAAATATTGGGATTCAACCATTTAGACTTCATGAAGCTACTCACTGGAAACCCCCGAAAGTTGCATGTATTCTTGACTGTAAAGGTGGAAATACTGAGTTTCAACTCATTAATCTTATGTCTAGAGAAACCATATGATAAAGGTGCTCTGTGTAAAAGAGCAAAGAAAGATCATACTGGATCAGAACAGCACTCAATTTAATCGAGCATCCTTTCTCTGAAAATGTTAACAGAGCTTCTGTCTCATTCCCTATGTAGGTAAGTTCTGTTGTAGGGAAGGGACTGAAAGAGTAACTCTTCTGAAGGAACTCCAACTCAAGGTTAAAATTGCCGATTTTCTTTTTTTAATAAAAAAAAGGATTATGTTCTCCGTCTAAATTACTGAAAACAATAATTTTTATCAAGTGGTCATTAGCTATCCACTCCTCATTTAAGCCAAGCAGTAGGCTTATACATCCACCATTGCAAAAATGAATCCTTTTAACATACAAAGATGTTTCAGTAAAGCTAAGGATTTTGGCTAAAAAGCACACCTAGTAAAATTTGATTTTTTTTTTAAACTTGATTCTCCATATAGCTCAGCTATACTATATATTTTATACAGACAACACATTCCTTCCAAGAGTACCCTGAAGGCAAAAAAATAACAATTGTTAAGTACTGCTATAGTGTAACAAATGTCAGGGCAAAAAAAGCACGTGAATGTTAGTAATTCTTCTTCATAGTTGAGTTTGAATACTCTGCAGGAAAGATGGCAGGCAGCCATACAGTGAGCAATGAGTGATAAAAAGAATCTCTGAAAAACCAACCCCAAAGTGAGCAGTATTCATTCCACGCAAAGAATGAGTCAGGAGTTCTGGGGAGGAAAAGAGAAATATGTGATCAATTGACACTGTATCATAACGTATCATGTATAAAGGGGCAGTACAAACTATTGCTAGAAACCTGCATTTTAACATTTCTTAACTTTTCAGTGCAAGGCTTGTAAGTTTACTCCCTGAATGTAGAGAAGCTTTTTAGCAAAAGAACACACATGAAAACTTTGCATTATATAATTTTTCAACTGCCAATATTTCTTCTATTCAGAAAATTTTCAGACTTTGTTCCTAAACTAATACATAACCTCACACAAAATCTCTACTATTTTAAATTGCAGATCTGTTGTACATCCAAACTAGGAATAGGCACTAATGAGAGCTAAAAGAAAAGCATTCCAAGAATTAAAACCTTCTGTGAAATTCATGAATTCTAAAAATGTGTCTGGGCATAAAGTCATGTAATGAATGTCTGACTCCTTCAGTTTGTTTCAGTTATGCAAAAGGAAAAATAAGCTTGAATTACTATAGCTCCTATACACAGATAGAACTGATATTTTCTACCCACATCACAAAATGAAAAGATTGAATTGCACTCAGTTATGAATAGGATTTGTTCTTCAATTAAAAGAGAAGAAAAATAAATCATACTGAAGCTAAATGACAAACCAAATGCTGTTCCATTGTAATTTGTCCAAAAGACAACTAAATTTGTTATTTTTTCAACTCTTTGATCATTATGTTTAGTTTGTAAAGATGCCACTTACTACTGCAAATATTCCATTTCTGAACAGACTGGTATCATTTTTCCTGAAACTGAAATATAAACATTCTGCTGCAGAGTTGCTTCAAACCCACACTGGGCAAAACTGGACTTAAAAAGCAAGAAAACATTTAGATTTTCATAAAAAATAAAACAGGGGAAGCAAGAACAATTTAGAGAATAAGCAGGATAAAGATGGCAAAAATTAAATGGCACCTTCTGACTTGCTCCCCAGAATTATGGGTAATTAAAGTTTACTTTTAAAGTGTGAAAAGATATATTTTACTTCTAGAGCAAAAAAATGTCAAAAAAGTGTGACTGATAAAGATTAGATCTCTTTTTGCTTTCCAGAACACACAGCTTGTTTGTATAGCGCCAGTGTTAAAGCACATGCCATGAGAATGAACTCTGGCTAATAAGGGGCCAGGCTTTTCCTAGTGTTGGGCTTTTGGGCAAATTAACAGTCAAATGATCCAGAGCAATGCTTGATCCCAATGAAAGACCTGGTAGTACAGACCTGTATATCTTCACGGGCTCCCCCTGTGAAGGATCCTGGCTACTAAGACCTGGCAGCCAGATTACAGAGCAAAAAATCCAAGGGAAACAAACAGAGAATTTAACAGCTATAACTCATCTAATGATAATTCGTTTAGTGTAATCCATTACAAGACCCGCTATAAAGCAAGTGTTCCTAAAACAGAGTTTTCTCTAAAGCAGCAAGTTGTGTTAGAAGTGTTATCAGTCCATTAAAATAATAGCCAATTAACTTGTTGTTTTTGATATGCAAAAGGCGAAACAGATTTGATTGTTTCTTTAACTGATTTTTGCAGAGCAATAACCTAGACTCCAAACTCTTCTCAGGTCCAGAACAACTAAAAAGCACCACTCTACAAGAAAAAGTGCTCTGAGGAAAGGAAATGAGGAAAGGAATTCAGAAAATAGTAGAGAACAATATTTATTTTTCAGCTCGGTTTAATTTTTGACTATTCTACCAAGTTTCCAATAAAAGCGTTTTTTAGTGCTTCAGTCTGGAAACTTACTGAAAGATGTACTCGTAACTCCAATCACTAACCAGGAATTTGTGTGCACAGTTGCAAAAGCCATTCAGTGCTCTATTTCCATTCCTCGATATGGTTTGCCCTCATACAGGTTGCAATCAGTAGGCAATACTCGGGATTCCCTAGGTTGCCCAACGATCATCTTCATATGCCACTACCACCTCCAGCACTGAAAAGCAGAGCCTCATCCTGCTTTACAAAAACTATTTAGCCCAGGCTTAATACTAAAGTCTCAAGCACTGAAAATAAAGCTAAGTAATTTTATCTTTATCCTTCTCCTTGGCACCAGCTCTCGGTACAGACACCAACTCCCCAGTGGCAGTGATTAGAAAGAAACTTTGAGCCGCGTCCAAAATGCCAAATTAGCAATATCTTTGACCCCCTCACTCCAGGCTCCTCATGGTACACTTCCAAGTGACAGGCTCTGGAAATGGAAACATATGATTCACTTTAATTACGGACTGTGTCTCCAAGTCCAAAGCACCCCTGTTTACCCAACTGTCTACACTCGGCAGAGCTAATCGCTTTGGGTGCCTGCTAGAGACTTCCCCTGAGCTAACAGGAAGAGAGTGCGACGGATCTTCTCTAAAACAAAGTACTATTTGTCCATACAAACAAAACAGATATAAAGGGCTAAAGTTTGAAAAAAGTAAAACATATCCGGTCTTCTCTACCCAGAACACTTATTCAAAATGTGTACTGTTCGTTTTGGAAGTCAAAGGCTTTGACTCTGAGAACCAAGTTGTAGCGTCTCTGAAAACCTGCCCTTCTTCCACAATTTGGGGATGGAAGGTCACTGAAGGTGGAGAAAAGGGAAGGAACGATTCTAATTCACTCTTCTCTTTTTCGTTCATTAGCACCATTCAGCTGTTAACCCATTCAGCTCTCAGAGTCGAGTCAGAATCCAGCTAACCCCTTAAGAATCAGCCCGTTCCCCTGGAGCTGAGCTGGCTACAAATACTGCCTGACCTCTCCCGCAAACATGAAAAAACAGCCCACCAGCCCCGCAGGTGGCATTGTGCGACACTCACCACACGGAAACCCTAACGCAGCCACGTGCCATCCTCTCCCCTCACAGCCGTTTGATGCTGCCCTATTACTCGCACGGACAAGCAGCCCATGGGTGTGTAAAATGCTTGGCAAAGCGTCCCAGCGAGATTCTGGGGAGCTGAATGCCGCCCTGGACACACCTGGGCAGCCGCGAGCTCTGAGCTGGCGCTTTCTGGACACACCGGGTTTCACGGGCGCTGCCATCTCACTGCCTCGGAGGCGGCTCCTCTTCTGGTAGCACCGGCCTATGCGCAACCTCATCGAGAAAAGGGATCGCTGGCTCTGTTCTTCATTCCTCACTTGCTTCACTGCTTGTCAACTTCAGTATTCCCTTTGCTACAAAATGGGAGCCATAGTTTAAAAAAGAAACCCATTAAACAAGCAAAAAAATTTCTTTCTAATGTTTTTTTCCTCCAGTTTTATTCTCTTAATTCGCTTAACTCTTTCATCCCCCTTTCAACTCTTTTCCCTTAAAACTGAGCTTCGGAAGTCCTCTCTGTCAAAAAAACCCACAATACATCTTTAAATAGGAGGTAGAGTCTAGAGTTTGATAAGCTGCAGTACCGAAGTAGATACAGGTATTAAATACTTAAAATACTAGATGTAGAGAGATAAATAGGAGAAAGTAGAAAGCTATCTCATTTAAGATCTGGTCTCTTTTTCAGATAACTGATATTTCCACTTTATTTTTCTTTTCCCCAAAAAAACACCATTTACAGAACTGAGGATCTCAAGCTCATGTGAACATCATAAAGAGCACAGAAGTATTTCAGCTTACCCCCATAAGTTTATTTTTTTCAGTAATTACAAAGCAGTGAATGGGATGGTTAGGTATCAGACTCTAGCTTGAACAGATAACAGTATCAGTCAGTTACACACCAATAACTAATGATTTTCAGACTGAAGTGTTTGAAAGTCAATAAATTAAAATCACCCACTCTGCCCTCTCCATGAAATACTTCTGATCACACACTTTTATTACTTCTGTGTTTTTTTCCCCTCCTCCTGTTGTTTATTTATTTTCTTCCTAACTGGCTAGCTGCATGTATTTAAGTGTATACTCCTTGGGGCAGTGACTATGTCCTTAATTGTCTGTAAAGTCCACAGCTATAAACAACGGTACTATGCAACACCAAGTAATAAAAAAAGAATAATGTTTTGTTGAGAAAACAGTCATACATTAATTATGCAAGATAATCTGGAAAATACAGGAATAGGAAAAAAAAAAGCCATTATGAATCCATAACTTAAAAGCATCACTACCCAATGAATGGTTTATGATATTCCATTTCAGTATTATATTTAATTTCTCTTGGGGTATTTAAAAAACATCTGTTCTGAAAGTTACCAAATGGGTATTGTTTACTCAGAAATTCTACAGGGTCCAGCCTCCTTCTACACTGTCAAACATAGAGTATTTTAAATATGCACTACGGAGCCAACTGTTAAA
Source organism: Crypturellus soui (assembly GCA_032275445.1). Classification (NCBI taxonomy): domain Eukaryota; kingdom Metazoa; phylum Chordata; class Aves; order Tinamiformes; family Tinamidae; genus Crypturellus; species Crypturellus soui. Next base: position 4,255,593 of record JAUBNY010000440.1, on the reverse strand, counting down.
GCAGGCACTCAGAATGCACAGAATAATCTACACATTAAAATACACATGAAAAAAACGTCCAAGAGTTATAATATAAATCAAATACAGATTCTAAATTCAGTATTTAATAACTATGCAATTAAAAAAAAAGATTTAGTTTTTATTACTTACTGAACTAATTTCATGTCTTAAATCTACATTGCTACAGACTTACACAAGCACAGAAGCTCCTGGAACTGGTATAATTTTAAATCCAGAAGCAATTTTTTTTATGACCGAACTATGCCCTTGAAAATGGGGTTTAATATGAAAACACTGACACCAAATCTGAAGAGCTTGAATACTCTGCTTTAATATTTTTAAAATCTGTTCTCTAATCTTGATCGAGGCTTGCAAGTAGCAAGCCTGTATTTTTCCAGTGTAAATGTTGTGCAAAAGCTTTACAAACATAGATCTAAATCTGCAATTGCCATTACTAAAATAAATGAAAAATCTGTAAGCAGCAGTGAAACTGGCATGCAAATAAAAGAACTGTCAAGATATATATTGCCTAAAAATAAGCTTACAATAACTATTTTAAAGACTGTGTGTGGTCTTACCCATATATTTTGGCAAGATGCACTTTCCCCAACCACAGCTAGATTCATCCAAAAGCAGTGGCACTGGAGAGTCTCTGTCTCACCTGTCAAACTTGAAGAACGTTGTTCAGCAGACCACCATGAGTCCATGGATAGGATCCACAGCACTACAGCAGCTGGTCTTGATAACTGTTCTCTAACTATAGAGGCAAATACTTCAAAAATGCTCGGTAAGAGGATCACCCATAGCATACGTGCATTTAAAAACAAGCAGAAAAAAGTACATCTAGAACAAGACTGTCAGGATATTTATGGTAGAGCAGTATCATTGATTTCATCCTCATCTCTGTCCAGTAGACATAAATATTTAGTATAGATTCGAGCACATTAAATTCATTAGGAATTAACTAAATTTATTTACCTCTCACACATTAGGAGACTCTTCAAACTGCAGGCAATCAAGGAATACTAGAACCCTTAATTCTTCATGCAATACAGGAAGATGAAGTTTCTTGTTCTCAGTTCCTTCCTCACATGCTACATGAAAAACATTTTGAAACCTACCTACAAATAGGTTACGTGGGAAAGAAAGGTAAAAGGCTGAATACAGTAAGGATAAGTTTCACAGGAATTAGGATGAAGCAAGAGAAGCTGCTCATTTTAAAACCTGCAGAAGAGGATATTCTATCAGGAAAATCTAGACAGCGATCTTATCTGAACTCTCTCCCTATAAAGTAATTTTAACTGTTAATAGAAAGGATATAGTGATTAATTTCCATAGTAATGTGAGTATTTTCTAAAAATAGGTCACTGCTTCTAACTGCAGAGATCTGCTCTAGTTTAACTACTGGTAGCATTGTTTCCTAGAAGCAAGGAAGGCTCTAGAGAGATTACTTTCATTTTTCCCTAGATATATTTAGCGTACTAACTAGCATAGTTAGGATATTATTTTTCTTTGGTTTTGTCAGTAGCATGTTTGAAATAAATTTTATTAAGTGGTAGTGTATGTAACATTGCATTGTGGGTAGCAGTTTCCTGCCTTAACCTAGCCACATCCTCAGCTGTTATATGAGACAAGTTTCCCATATTTTCTGCAAGTTGACTTTAAAAGAAAAGAAAAATAATAATAAAAAAAAAAGAAGGAAGAAGGACAGGAAAATAGCAGAAAGGTTATGATGATCTTAAACACCACACACTGGCTGTTCATAATGGTACATCTAATTAAAACGGCTTTCTCAGTTACCGTACAGTCTACAAAATATATACTGGAGGAACAGAAAAAAACAATATTTGTCAGAAGAAAACATGTCTGAGCAGTAAGAGTTGTCAAGATGAGGTACGTTTGACCATTAACATGCAGACCCTCAATCAAAGCCTGAAGAGTGGGCAGACTATTTCATTGGAAAGCATCTTTTTTATTATATTATAGGAAAGGAGAACATTGGCAACTTGAAACAAATGAAAACTATTTATTACTGCTTGCTATTAAATAAACTGCTCATTGATTAACAGCAGACAAGTAACTTTTTAATTTAAAGCAACAATTCAATTTAAGCTTTAAACCGATCTTAGTAGCATGTTTCTGCTACAGACAACACCTGTTTATGCCAGGAGAAATAACACTTTTTTTCTTCCACTTGGCCAGTGGCTCCATGCCCCATCTATTTCCAATCATGTTCTTAATAAATTAAGAAAAAGGTGGAGAACAGAAAATTGTCATATAAAAAGAGGCAGAAAAAAAGCTCAGATGGTCAATACTACTCATTAGTTCCTCTGCAGGCATCAAAGGTAGTCAACTAAATTAATCTTTCTGATAATATTTTTTTAATGTAAGAGGCATTTTTAGCATTTGCTAAAGAAAGTGCCAGATTTGCTTTCACAAGTTACTATTTAGGCAGTACCAAACATACATCAAGATGCTGCAGAGATACTGGACACTGTAAATCCAGAATATACCTGAGTCCTCCAACAAAAGTTCCATAAAACATGCAAATATTTCACGTGAAAACAGCGTGTTAAATATATTAGCTAAAAAGCTACCATAAAGTACAGTTTTACCACTCTCAAAATCATAATGACTTCTCAGTAAGGTATGAAAAGCAGAAGCCAGGGAGAGCAGCTTCAGTATTTCAAAAAATACTTCAAAAAATGCTTCTGTAGTAGAAACAGATACACCAATAACACCTGCAATTGTGGCGTGCAGGTAAGGAAATACATTAGGACAATCTGAATTATAAGAACCTGTGCCCTGTTGGAGGATACATTGCATTTTAGAAGTGCAATTTAATAAGTTAGTGACCCTGCTCCATAAGCAGGATATTTATACCTCTCCAGCCACAGTGCAGAGATGACCATTCAAGTACAAATTAGTTTTCATTAGCGTGTCATGCTGTTTATATGCTCGTTGAATTGTGAGTGGCATAAGGGAAAATGTTTGGAAATAAAGCATAGCTTAGAAGTTTCAAAACAAATTTCAAAGACAAGTGAAGGATTTTGTAATCTTTTGGTATAGTTTTACAATTGACTTTAAATTCAATTAAGATTTGTCATCAAAGATCAAGCTCATAGTTTACCAGTGAGATTCCTTAGAATCATACTTCTTTTGTAAGTTTAATTGTTTGAGTGGCTTAAAGCTCTACTGAGAGCATGAGGCTTTACGTTAACTTTGATTTTTTTAGATAGACATTTTAAACAAAAGTCTGCCAAAGGTAAATTTGCAATTGCATCAGTGGATTTCAATATATCTTTTTCATAGTGTGAACTATACTGAAAAAAGCAGGCAGCTTTGTCAGGTACTAGGTCTGTATACATCCTTCCTTGATAATACCTCTACACTGCCTCATAAAAGTGTTTGTTTATTTACATATATACATGCACACATGTATATATATGGTAACAGAGATGCAAAAAATATGTATAGTCAAAAAAACATTTCATCAAGGCATCATACGAAAACTTACTGTCAAACTTAGAGGATAATTTTGCTTACACAAGTGAAAGCATTAAAAAAGTCACTCCGGAGAAAGCCTGAGCACGGTCCTTCTACACACTGAAATTAAAAACGTGGGTTTCTGTGGGAAGCCTGATCTTAAAGATGTGACTAAAAATAAATGCTATAGTTCAAGGAGAAGGTAAAAAAAAATCAAGACTGTTTAAATGAATGAAAATAAGTATTTAAGATCAACACATAAGCGATCTATTACATAAAAACACTGAATTTACCTACCATCAAGTAAAAGCTGATAACTATCTTCAGTGCATAGCAATAGCAGAAGTAACATTTGTGCTTACAATTACGAGTTCCACAAATTAGAGGCAGAAACCTCCACAAGCTTTTATTACATCAAAAGTTCATTAAAACATTAATTCACACATATTTTGTTTATATGAAGAGATTACCATTCTTTTTATCATTTTTACTTATTTAACCTTTTTCCATTGACATTCTTACTCAGTGAAAATACACAGATATAATTACAATCCATCCTTAGAATTAAATATCATTCTTATGTGTACATATGCTGCTTTATTTGCAGTATACTCTTTTTCTCATATTAAGACAATTCTACTCATTTATCAATATAATTTTCCAAGTAGTGAATTAAAAAAAATGTAATTTACTGCAAAATAAACATTATGGAAATAGTTTTAATCAACAGAGTTTTAATTTGATTTGGTAAGTATCTGATAATGATTTTTGTGTGTGTGTGTGTGTGT
>JAUBNY010000440.1:4236109-4251219 GCA_032275445.1 Crypturellus soui | reverse complement strand
AAATAGTTTTAATCAACAGAGTTTTAATTTGATTTGGTAAGTATCTGATAATGATTTTTGTGTGTGTGTGTGTGTGTAATCTTTCTGTAAGTTTTCTGACATTTTTTACCAACCACCCTCCTTTCCCATTTCCTCGCCATCCCTGGAAAATAAGGAACCTTCTGCCCACCCATCCACCCCTCTAGCTATTCAGGTCTCACCACTCCTGGTCAGTTTCTTGCTGGGGAAGCTGAGGACAAGGAGGAAAATGAAATTGAGATGCCAGCTTCAAAGGTATTTTATTTTACAAATAAAAGCTGAATAATACCTAGACATTTTTTTTATACATTTCTTCTGTTCCCAACAATAAGTACAACAACAACAACAACAACAACAACAAAAATCACTCATCTAAAACCAGAAAATACAGTTCATCTGCGATACAGTCAAGCTAATAAGAAAAGTTCTAGGCATAATGTCCAAAGAGGGGAAAAAAAAAAGATACTTTCTCAAAGATGTTTCCAATTTTGTTCTGAATCTGAGTGAGCAAATCAAGACTACTAATACACGCTGTCTGTGCACATTATTCCTTACTACACACAGCATTTTGCAATTTATTTCAAAGCCTCTATTATAAACAAAAAAATACTGCTTTTGTTAACCCACTCTGTACTGGTACAGTAAAGGCTTGTATTACGCAATCAAAGTCAAGTTACAATATGTTAAGTATATAAAAAATATTATACACATGCACACATATGATATTAAGCATTTAAATCATATGCATCAAATTTATGTTTCATTTTAAAACTAAGTGCTAACATTAACTGGCAAATAAAGTTATTTACAGTCTCCCCAAATGTCTAAGACTGTTCTATTTCTCTTAAAAAATTAAAATATAATAAGTAATTAGTGTAAGTGCGATCGAAACCCCCCAGCTCTCACAGCTCATTCTGTTAGGTAATGTCGATATTAAATCCTAGCACTTCTGGTATTCACAAGCATCACTTATAATGCAGTGCACAAGTAGTTATGATATCCAAATGGCATATTTTGCACCAAATACGAGAGAAGGGTAATTGCCCTTAATTTGCATTGCATAAAACTGCCAACCCGTTTTGAAGGCATGTAAAGCAAGGCAGACGTGATTTAGGATTTGCAAAGGAATCCCCGGACTAACACTTCTGTGACAGCCAATTACAGTAAAAAACACGAGCCCAACAAGCAGCTGGCTCCTGGCCCTTCGGAAAGGTAAAGTTTCTTACAATGAGTTACAGATTCACAAGTATAGAGAGACAAGAGGAAAAAGTAAAACAGAAGGAATCCAGCCACCAAGCAAATGTGAAGCAGACCCAAGATCGTGATACAATCCAAAGATGTAAATTATTGTAAATCATCACTGTTGTTCAGAATTTCACACAGCCACTTGTGCCAACTTTGCTCACTTTTCCACAGACACAATAACGAAGCAGCGAGAGGAAAAGAAGGGGGGACTAGAAAAGGAAAAGAAAAAGAAAAAGGAGGGGGAAGAAGAGTGGGGGGAACCTGAACTGAGAGCGCAACTAAAGTTCTGCTGTCCATATGCTTTAACTGTACAGAAGTTTGGGCTCTTACAGCATTCTGTACTCCCTCCAAATCCTCATGAGTCACAAAAATTAAAAAGTTATATCCTTCTGGATGCCAGGAAGGGCCTTACCACGGGGCCTTTTGTCAAAATATTAAAAAAAAAAAAAAGAAAAAAAAAAAAAGAAAAGGAAAAAAAAAAGAGGGAGAGAAAGAAAAAGCCACAGTGGTAGGCAGTCCTACTTTGAGGACTCTGATGTCACCAACCACATGATTCCCTCTCTCCAGTAACAGTGCTTGCAAAAAAAAGGAGTTTTAAAGCTTTTGCTTTTTTGGATTGTGTGAATGCTTCATTCGCCTCACAAACAACCACAGAACCACAAGTGCGGTGCAAACTTTCTCCAGGAGGACAGCAAAGAAGCCTCCGGGTTTTAAATGGTTAATCTCCGCAGGTCACTACCAGCCACTGAGACCAACCGAGGCAGTAAGTGCTCTCTAACCACAGTCTATGCAGTAATAGTAGGTCCTTCAAATATTTGCTCATTCTCTTTTTTTTTTTTTTTTTTTTTGTTTTGTTTCTTTGCTTTTCACATGTTACCAGTGCTACACAATTTTTTGACAGAAAAAAACAAAACAAAAAAAAGCCCACACCGAAATATAGAGCGTGTGCAATCCAGGAGCATTGTAAAACTAAAACAAGGTTTTGGCTATGGTTTGTGTTTTCAGTTTGAGGATCCAAGAAGCATTTACACCAGAAGGTGCAAGTTCTGCGTGAGACAAGAGAAGGACTATGGCATCAAACAGCCTCTTCAGTTCAGTGACACCATGTCAGCAAAACTTCTTTTGGGGTGAGTACTGCGATATTTGAGGTTTTGTTTGCCGTCGTCGGAGTTTTCTGCCTTTTAGCAGCGCCGGTTCTAGTTATCAAAACAGAAATGTGCCGAATGGGATGCTAGGGCGTTAAAACAGCACGCGGGCTTGGTGCGGGGGGGAAAAGACATAAAACACTCGTGCAGGTTTCTGAACAAACTGAGCAAGGGCCGAGCGAAGGCGGCGCGAGGCTCGGTGCGCCGTGTGACAGCAGGTGTGCGCGGGGCTGTCACGCGACCCTGCGCGCGGCGGCGCCGGCTGGGAAAAGCCTGGTGGGATCTAGCAGAAACCTGAGCGCTCGGCTAGGTAAAAAGGCAAAGCCGGGGGCGATTCCAGCACGCATCTTCGCGGAATATCCTGAGAAAAAGTCTGGTAGGAAGCGTAGTGCGGATCCAACGTGCCGGGTTACAGAGAGATAGAAGAGGCAAATTACCTGATCTAGCACTGTCTGCTCTGTACCTGAGGAAAAGTAGTAGCCAGTAGCATGTAGCTGCCTCTCCTATGTGTAACTGCCCTATCGCTGTTCCAGATATGTTAATATTAACCATGCGATCTCGATGTAGTTATCAGTGTAAAGCTGCAGCCCTCTGGTCAGTCGCTGCCCCTGTTTCATAGCAAAGCTATAGGGGAACAATAGGTTCACTTGTAAGAGCAAATTCTTTGCGTTGCACTTGAGTCACGAACAAGCCAAAACATTTTAAAAAATAAAAATATGAAGCTATGAAATAAAAATATGTAGCTTACCAGGCTGATGGATTTAAGCTTTAATTGAAAGCGGGCTTTTAAAAACCTCCATACAACAGCATTGCCAACTATTTACTTCAGTATTCAGGGCTGAAAGCACAGATTAGCCTAAAAAGTCATATAGATAATTACCTCAGGACACATGTGCACTGCCACATGCATGCCCACATAAATCATATACACACTATGAAAGGAAGACACTATCATCACTCTGAAAATCTTCTTCCTCTCAGACACAGTTTCAAAATCAGAACAGAGCACATCATTAGCTTAGTATTAAATAAAACCGAGAATGACATTAAGCAATTTCTCTGCAAGCAAATGAAATTACATTTTAGTGTAGAGTGTGGAGTCAGATGCTGAATTGTGGCCATCCTTTACTGGGGTGAGAAGCGTGTGCAACGTTTTCACCAAAGTATCTTTTACTGAGACACATCAGGAAAGTTCTGACAATTCTGAAAGACTGAGGGAAAAATAAAAGAAATCGGAAAACTTACAGGGTTTTCTTAATGGTGTCCATCATGTTGAAACTAGGTTGGGGCTGCAGTTAAATGCATTTTTACATCCCTGCCCCCTCTTATCAGAAAGGCAACAGCGGGGGGCAGATTTCCAGGCTCTCCATCGGGATTAGGCTCTTCTCTAAGGACCTGCTGGCTGCAGTGCCTCCTACCCCTCCTACTTCACTCGCTCCGACTGGTCCCCACTTCAAGCACAGGGAAAAGCTCAAGCCCTGCGTGTAGAGGGTCCTGCAGATCGGCTCGTTCTCCCAGAGGGGCGCAGGGTTGCTTAGGATCCATAAGGACACCGGGAGCGACGGGCTAACCTGTGCGGCCGCCTCGCACGGGCTGCGGAGCTGAGGTGCTACCGAGAAAATGGTAAGCGGCATTTCTGCTAAAGCTGCTGTCTTAATGAAGCCGAGCAGAAGTGTAGCCAGACCACATTATCCCAGTGTTTACAAGAGGAAATACAGTTTACATGTATAGGGACTTTCTTTTGCTTTTACTTCCAAAAGAGATTAGAAGAAATTTAGTTGGCTAAAATTATCAAAACACGGCGCGCTGACTGCTTAATTCATCTCCTTTCGATCACTCTTAGCGTGACTGAGAAGTATTGTAACGTGAAAAAAAGCTTTTTTCCAGACTTTTGCTACGCAGGGCTGGGTGTATAAATTGAACGCTGGCAACAAATGATGGATATGAGGAACAATGAAATCCTACTACCTTGATCGATATGTAGTCAATATATCTTAAAATGAAAGAATACTTAAAAAACAAACAAACAGAATAGAAAAAAGGGAAACCATGTGCTTTAAAACAGCACCAAGTCACAGGCAACCCAAGTTGCCCAGTAATTTAGTGTTTCCTGCAGCGATGCAGCAGTGCATCCCGACGCGTGATCTGTTCCTCTCAGCACTGACAGGTCGGGCATTTCATTTCCTTCTATTCCTGTCTCTGACCTATTCCTTTGGGGACTGGTAAACTCGATTAGGTCCTTCTTCAAGAATTAACAGATGAAACCAGTGACAAGTAATGATAGGCAAGGGAAAACCACACGTACGAGGATTAACTTGCATGCTGCTTATCTGTGCCTTTAACCAGACCTCTGAAAAATCTCCTTTCAGTGGGTTTTCTAAACTGTATGAAAGGGAGAAAGAAGGGTAGCAAAGAGAAAGGATCCCCTTCCTAATTCTGGGAGCATATATTCCTCTAGCATTTAGGATATTTGAATTAACTAGATGTAATGTTTCATATCCAGACTACTTCGAAGTGAGCTAGTTATATGAAGCTTTTGACTGCATTATGCCTATATCAACGTTCTGAATCTTTTGAATGTAATGTATGCATTTCAACTAGCAAAGAGTAGTATATCCATATTGCTTGAAGAAAAACAAGCTCTCAAAATAAACACAATGTATCGGGATATTTACTGGAAAATCTGGTAAGCATACTTTATACTGGCTGTTTAAGAACATAAAATATGTTTAAAATTCCTCCTACAAGAGTTAAAAAATACAAGAATTTTCAAGTATGTCTTTTGCATCTGCATAGAAAAAGATCATCGAAAAAATGTAAAACAAAATAAAATATGACTAATTTAATCAATTATTTGACATGTAAATCTTTGTAATCGATCTGAATAGACTGGTGTAGTAAATCTAAATGAAAATCTTCACGTTAATAACAGGGAAGTTACTCTGCTTAGATTAATAAAACACCCAGTATAGTCTCATTTATTCTTCAGGAAAAAAAAATGTATTGTTTTATCATCTGGTAAGGAATCTTAGTTAAAAAAATTACTTAAGATCTAAATAAGAGAAGTAGACACTTTAATAGACAGCTTGTGATTTAAAAAAAAGAAAATTTATGCATGTTCTGACCCTAGTACATGTTACTGCAGAATATAAACAAAATCTCAGTAAACACTTCCAATCATACAATATATAATTCAGATCATAAGGACTTTAAAAACAATATGAAAAACCATGCAGGAATTGCTACGCTCGTTTGCATTAAATACAAGTGCAAGCTGCTTAAGACTTTCAGTTTATCAAATTGTGAATACTTGCAAGGTTACACGATACTGCTTACATGATTCTCAGGCAGTGAAATGATTTTACATCACTCTAATCATCTCTTTTAAACTAACTATTAATAGTCAATATTGTTTAAGTCAACCACACTGATGTAAAATTCACCAAGATAGAAGCATTTCAACTTGTTAGAAGAGCACCAAAAAATCTGACGTTTAAATAAACCAGGGAGAGGAGGAAAAAAACAAACCTAACTCATTAGAGGCACTAAGATTTTATCAAACATACAGGATTAATCTTTATTGAATAGAACCATTCACAAATCAAAACGTACTCCACTTCAATACTTTCATGCAGTGCTAATCAATTACAACCTTTTTTAGTTATTCAAAATCCATGTGCTTTTAATTTTATTCATTGGTGGTCTAAAATATAATATTCAGGCCAAGCTAAGTCATTCTGCATTGCAACTTTGCTTTTTTTCAATAAATATTCATCTAGAGGTTTTCTTAGAGAGAACTGCTCATATGAAGACTGTGGTAATATTTTTATACTGTACCTCCTTGTTGAAGCAAAAGGTTAGGGGTTACCTAAATACCTCAACTGTATATACAAAAAAAGGAAAAGGTAAGTATTCACATGAAAAATCCAAAGGGACTATATTATTTATTTTTGCATTTCCTATGATTAATGATGCACCAGTGCATACTTGAAAACTGAAGTCAAAATAGGGTAACACCTCAAATTCCTTTACAAACTGTACAAATATCAAACTTCCATGCAGTATTAACTACTCCACCAGAAATATTTAAAGGCTCTGCCACCCCACATTAAGAGCATAACAATAATACTGAAATTCCTCTCCAGCAGTGCAATTTCTTGGTCACGCTCAGACTAATATTAATCCTAAGATTGTACCTTAATACCTTTATTTTTCCCCAACCGGTTTTTAGAACACCATTATATGTGTTTTATCCACAACAAGAAGTTCAGAACAGTCTGAGGAGATGATGAGCAGCTGATTCTGCAGTGATTTGAGCATTAGGAGAAAAGAGGGATTGGCTCTTGCAGGAAAAACAGAGCACAGATGGGTCAGAAGAGCGCCCGAAGCTCCGTCGCCCTGCGCTTGGGGACGGGCCGTACCTTGCAGCACGTCCCCGGCCATAGGGGTGGCTTTAAAACAGCTTGGGAGCAGCACTGTCCCAGGCGCTCGGTGAGCGGAGCAGGCTGAGGACACGGGCACATTGCTGCATTCGTTTCCGTGCAAGCGTGGGGCATCTAGGGGGAGATGCCAGGCCGGGAGGCAGGCGGGAGGCACCCGGTGCCGGGCACCCGCACGGCTCCGGCAGCTGCTGTCAGTGCAGGGGCCGGCAGGGAAAGGAGCCCGTGTGCAGGTTTTACCCTACGTAGCTCATAAAAATCAACACGGTGTGTTGTAGGTGATGGAGGTGGTTCTGAAAACTCATTAAATACACTCCATTAATAAGAATTACAATAAATTGCCATGTTTAATGTGCCCCGGTGCGTATGATATTTTAATTAAGGCAGCCTCAAGATAAATAGGGAGTTTGAAATGGTAAAACCTGAAGCATTTTAAGATCTTAACTAAGGCACGGAGAGAATTCAAGCTTCAGTTCGGTAAGAAATGACAGCACAGAAACATTCAACTTATTTAAAATATCAACTATAAACTAAAATATCAAAAATACCAGAATATCAACTAAAAGGAATAAACACTACACTTTTTTTTTCCCTTCTTCAAAGTGCACTCAGTAATAAATTAATAAATTGTGCACACTTTCAAAGAGACTTTCCTTGCGAATTTTGCCAGACTTAGAAATTGACCTCAGGTTTCCATCCAGAGACAGCAGACACCCATAAATGCAGAGAACATCTACCTTGCTCACCACAGAACTCCAACAAAAATTACTGTTATCAATAAATTAAATTTTATCTCATATTACATCTGCTAGCTTAGTTTCTATGGTATGCATTTATTTCCTGCTAGCTTCTTAAGTCTTACAGGTAACAGATTAAGTTTTGCTCTCAGGTGTTTTTGTTTTTAAGTTAATAAAGCTTAAATCTAAGAGCACGCTTCCTAACATAAACATGCTCTCTTCTACAAATAAATATAAGACCTACCACTTAACGTATCGAAAAACACACCCTAAAGACAGTATTTTAAAGATGAGCACAAAGACAAAACAAACTCCAGTTACTGTATTATAAAATGGTTTAATACTTCCAATAAAAAAAAATCATTATTCATGCATCTGTTTCCTGTATATATTTTTTATTCTGCTTGTTAGCATACTGTGTACTGTTGTAGCCTTCCTCATGTAGGTATAAGTTTCCTATTTCATGTATGACCTTGCCCCAGGAGGGAAAAAAGCCCAGATTTTCTACTGACTTACTTTAACTGCTGAAGTCATTTTAATCAGAGTAGATAAATTATCCTGTGCAAGCTATTCCTTATCAAAGTATTCTTATTTATTCAAATTAATTTTAGCACATTAAAAGATGAAATTATTGGGAGGAGAATACTGTATTTTTCCTTTAAATACACCTGGTGCTTTAAAATGTATTTTCCTGTCATATTTACCGAATTACTGTAAGAGTTTCCTTTGAGGATATTTTTTCATCTCTAATAAAGCCACCTTTACTTTTACAGCAAAGTCTAATAACACTATTTCTTCTGCTGCCTGTTTTCAAAATGCCATATTCATTAAAGTCAGGCAGTTGTGGAATTAACAATAGTTTTAAGTTTTAATATGCTATAGTTAAAAACCCTGTGGCAAAAATATTTTGGCAGGAACTCATTCAAATATGGTTACTATATTTCTGATGGACACTAACTTATTTCACATATTATATTTCAACAGAATTGCTAGTGTTTCCTAATGACTTGCAGTTTATTATCATTCGTTTTCTTGAAAAAGGAAAGCTAAAATCCGATGCCCTTCTGTAGATTTATTTTCCCCAGAATTTATTTGAACCGTGAGTGTGCCAAGCCATTGTTTACTTATCCCTCACGGTCAGATATCTTATATCTAAATCCACTCTGTGGTTTACTGAGAGAAAGACAGAGCCACTGCCAGTTACATAATATTTTATTGTTCAGTGCAACAGAGCCCGACCTTGCTCACCAGGAAAATTAACTACATGAAGATGATGTGCAAGGTGAACGAGTTTATGTAACATACGTACGTACATATAGCACATATAGCGTTTGCTCTACATATAGAGCAGGGAACATACACTGGGGATATGAAGGTGAGTTTAGGATTAGAAGTCAGAGCTTGGTCATCTTACACATCATTAATTCATTGTCAAATGCATTTAATACAAGTGTCACTACAAGCAAGAGAAAACCCTTTTTATGGGAAATTATAGAGATAAGTAATTATGTGTAAATGCGCTGCCATACTATTATAACCTAGATAACCAAGATAACCTATACGGCATTTAAATATGAATCAGGAAGCATAGTTAAAGGGTGGTATTTCAGTGTAGCTGTGTGTGCAATTAAAACAGTGTATTCTTTCTTTTAAGGAATATTAATGAGCTGTGTATGTGCAAACTTGCACAGGTATATATGAAACTCCTGATTCCTATTGATCTGTACTTCAAAAATTCCGAATTTCTTCAAGAAAAACAGTCATAAAGTGAGTTTAGAAGATGTCTGTACTGGTGCACTGCCTTCAAACCCGCAATTACACGGGAATAGGACGTGCCACCACGTACAAATTTGCCAGCAGCCCAAATAGCTAAGCAGCCTTTATAGCTCTTCCTGTATCTCAGCTTATAGTGCTAACATGCAAGACGACTTGCACACTAGGCACAGGCATCATCTTTTTATTTTTCAAGAACAACGTCTACTAAAGCTACCGTAGTGCTCTATGTAAACTATAAACACTAGTGCTAGCAGTAGCAAAATAACAGATGCATCTAGTACTTCTTTGAGAATACTTGGCAATATTTCCAAGGAAACAGAGTTAATCCCTTTCTGGTATCTTCTTGCTTTTTTCCTTTAGTCCCATGAAGAGAGAAAAAAAAAAACTGTTTTCTCTCTGGCCAAGCTTAACTCACCTCAACTTTAAAACAAAGTGAAACCATGAAGTTGAGCCAAGGTAGTCTCACTTGCAGGTCAGCAGCTCTTTCTGAAACTGCAACACATTTCTTCTGAACCCGATTAAACGGATACACAACAGGGCATTTACTTTTTAAAAATTCCAATGTGAAATACACCGTTGTCCAGCTAAGAAAATATATTACTTTCCAAAAGTATTTTTGTATTAAAATTATAATATAACAGTAATGTAACTTTATGCAGAATCAGCAAGAGTGAGGTTAGGCAGATAAAGTAGTTTGGATTCAAGAGAACTTGAGGATTAAAAAAATCAAGAACTTTTTAAAGTCTTTTTTTAAGGCAAGATCAACAAAATATACTAATTCTGTGTCAGAATTTGTTATTTTAGTTGCCTGTATCTCCAAAAGCCTTTTAGGTGCACCGCAATACAGAACTGATTTAGTATCGAGGCCCTTGCTGCATTTACTGTATAAATCCCACACGCAACTGCTTTCATTCTAATGCATCATCTTTTCAACCGAGAAACCTCTACCTATAGACTGAAAAACTGTGAAAACAAATGAGCCACATTCAGTCTTTAATATCGAAGGGACATTTATGGTCTAGCATAGCGATGCTTTATTAATGAGAATTTGATGAATTAAAGCTATTAGCTATTGTATAATACTCAAACACAGAGGCAGCTTTGTAACATATTACTTGAAGTCTGTACTATATTTATTTCCTAATACAATCTGCACAACCTGTTTCCTCTCAGGAAAGACCACTAATATAAACTCACACTGAGAGAGTTCATCTTCTACTTTTTTCCAATGAGGGCTATTGGAGTTTCATTCCACTTTTCTTCACTTATTCAGGGAATAACCAAGCCATAACAATGAACGTTTTATTTAAAACTGACAGGAGCAGAAAGCAACACTATTTACTTAGGCGGCGTACCTTAGTATACACCAGTAAAAACGGTCGCTTTTCCCAGCAGGATTCTAGGCATAAAGGGCATTCACTTCCCTTCCTTCCCACCCTTCTTGCATCCAACTTTGTACACTCAAAACTAAAAGCTGCATTTCATGTTGCTATCAGGTCTTTTCTATTTGCCACCTTTCTGATTAAAAGGCATAAACAGAAATATCAAAACAAATCCGGGAGGCGCACTTTTTTTTAAAAAAAAACGCAGCATTCAGAAAAAAATCCAGTTGCTTGTGGATAATAATTTAACACAATCTAGTTAGCAACAGCTAATTTAGCATGGAATGGGAAGAAATATATCTTCCACAGCACGAATTAAATTATAAATTGAAAAGTTGTCCCAATGTTTGCCTATGCATTACATAGTCGTAATATGACATTAGAATTAAATCTGTTCTTGCTACAGTTTGAACTTAAGGGATTTATAATCTGTGTAACAAGCAAATCAATTCTGACTTCCCAATAATCTGAGGTTTTAATCTTGCTAACACAATGTCTTAATATCATCTTCAAAATCAAAACTAAAAACCTAGTGTTGTGTCATGTAAATGTGTGTAAATGCATCTTAAAATAAAATAATGCCTTAAATTTGTCCTGATATTACTGTGATAGTCAATAGGTACCCAAAAAAAAAAAAAAAAGAGGAGGAGGGAAAGGGGGATAAATTTTGGTACTTAAAGTTGTAATAGTAATTTGCTAACTAATTGCAAGGCACATGTGTAGTGCACATGTGTAAGATGTGCTCGATGCAGCTAGCTGACATACACACACCCGAGCAGGAACGTCCCAATTCCGATCAAAGATGCATGTAGCCGGATGTGTGGTTAATTCACTGATCAAATTTTCACAACTGAAAAACATCTTGAAATATCTAGTCCTCTTTTCTAGTGGGGTGTGCTTCCTACTTGATCGTCAGACTCTCCACAATTTTATATCTTGGGAAATATCGTTTTAAAAGAACACAGGCTCTCTCACCCACTCAAAAAATTAACTAACCAACTAAAGACAGGAACAAAGATAAAGGAACCATTTTCCCAATATGTTTCAAAGGGCAAAATCGGGACGAGAGAGGAGAGAAAAAAAAAGTTAACACACCCATACAATCTGAGCTCTCATATTAGTGACATGTCCTTACAGTAAGTTTGTTCCCTACATATAAAGATCAATAGTGTAGATGCATAGCACATACACACAATGTAAGATACAATTTTGCCCTGCAGCAATAATACACAGGAGCATCCCAATGTGCATAAGAGTCTTTAAAATGCACTAAATCTATACACGAGTGTCAAGCATTAAGACTACCCACTGAATCAACTAAATGTACTGAATAAACACTATTTAGTGGCTACTATTTTTATCTGCTATGTATAAAATTAAATTAATTTGAACTAATAGTTGTTTGAAGCCTGTTACTATCACATTTAATAACTTTAATTGTTTACTGATCTGAATAGACATACTAAATATACATAATTTAATGGCTATTCTATGCTATCAGATATGCAATAAAAGAGCAATTTAAATGTAAGCAAACTTACAAAGGTACTGAGACGGGCAACAATTTTACTAGTCTCATTTAAAAGACGCCCCCTTTTTTCCTCCTTTACATACCTGGTTGTTATCAATTACTGACGTGTCTTCACCCTTCTTGCTGCAAAAAAAAATCCTTTAAAACTTACAGCACACACAGCATAAGATTTGAGACCTATATACATAAAATCTATTCTGAAAATTCTCTGTTTTTCAGTAGCCCAGGAAATCTGAAGGCTTTTTTAGGCTGATGGTATCTTCACACAGAAACACATAACGTCTGCAGACAGTAAGAAGCCTTTTTGCTGCACCATAATAATCTGATCCAGAAATTCAAGGGTACCTTAAACAACGGGCTACCTGTTCTAGCCATGCTTAGGAATGTGGCCAAATCATTTTTATTGATTTAACCTTTATAGGAATGTTACATATCCTCAGAGCAAAACATTTCTAATGCATTTATAATATGATATACCTCTGAGAAGTTATGAAAAAAAAATAAAAATCTTACGATAGGTAGGCTAATCCCCTCCACTATTACATTTTTTTTTTCTGATTTAGTGATCGATAGGTGTTAGACTATTTTGTCTGTTTGTATTTGTTTGTATTCGTGGGCTAAAGTCAGACACTATAACACGCTTACAGAAGACAAGACTAAGATCTGACCTGTCTTTGTTTAAGAAATAAGAACCAGTGAACTGATAGCCAAGACTCTAAATACTCCTTTCATTCTAGAATTACACATCAATCATGTTACCTGCAAACATATCAAGTTAAAACTTCCAGAATTTACAGTCCTTTCTGAATAAACTGAGCAGCATGCTAGTTATATTCGGAGAGCTTACAGAAGGTGGTTTGTGTATCTCACCAGAATTCTTAAAGTAGCACTTCTGAAATTCCTTCTTCATCAGAAATGCTTTTTATATGCACTTCAAACCAGTATCTTATGATGGCACGATTCATATTGTATTACTTTGAGATTCAGGCTTGAAGGCATTTTTTTTTTGATATTTGTTGTTTTCTGGAATGTTACAAACCACAGGAGCATTACCAGGAATCACTTGTTTTTCAGAAAGTAAACTGCTCTGAGCTGCTTCGTAAGGTTAACTTTTCAACAGTGTAAAATAAAAGTGAAAAGTGTCTGAAAAGTTGGTCAAATAAAACCAAATATATGTTATGAATTATATTAATTATGTATCTTATAAATAAAATACATAAGTGGAAAAAAACATAATAATGAAAGTGATTATTATCCCTAACAGTTATTGGTATGAAATTCTACTACTATATTCTTTACAATGGAAAGCAGCATAGCTCAGGAACATTTTAGACGAGCAATACACATAAAAACATAGATGACGTTTTAGAGGATTTATATCTATATTTTTCTGAAGACAGTGTTTAGAAAACAGTAATATTAAGGTCTCACATCTACAAAGCAATATCTGGAAATCCTACAAAAAAAAAGCAAAACTTTAAAGCAAATCAGTAGTGAAATAAGTGCCCACTGGTAGAGGACACTACACTACTAGTCAAGCTAACATATCAAAGCAATAACTTCTAAACAGATCTCTGTCTCTCTCTCTCTCTTTGTATGTATGTATGTATGTGTATATATATATAAAATCAGAAAAGGTGCATCTCCTTTATAAATTTTCAGAGTTGTAGTTTCTTTTTTTTTTTTTTTATATATATATATATATATAACAACACAAAGACAGCTTATTCTTTTCAGAAAATAAATCACTTTTCATTGCTGCTGCTTCTTTTCCTAAGGAACACTCTAAAGATACATCGATACTGAAACATGCAGCATTCACCCATAAAATATCCATCTCCACAAGGCCCTATGCTTCACTAAATCACATGAAACAGCCTAGTTTTACCTTCTTCATTTATGCTGCCCGTTAAGGATTGGAGCAGATGAGTGCTTACATTTATGCAAAGCCAGTTTGCTTTGCACTACAGCACACTGCAAATGTTCAAACAATCAGTTATCACACCAGGCTTGGGGACCAGAGCCAAAAGCAGGAAATAATTAATAACTTTAAACAAGATCCTGACATGATCACTGAAGCACATCAGATCCCACTTAGTTCATTTCAACTGTATTCCTTGCAGAGTAAACAGGCACGGTGCAAAAGGAAAACAAAGTAATTATAGATTTAACAAAAAAGAAAAAAAAAAAAAAGAAAAAAGGATACTTTGAAATCCTTCAAATACTTTGAAATCCTTGAGGACACTTGCAATACTTTGTAATTAGCAGCCTGGTGCTCAGGGTTGCAGCTCTTGCAGTGTTTCCATCATAGAACAGAAACTCTGCTGTCATTCACTGCAGCACACCTTAAGGAAGGACCTAGTCAATACTGAAAAGTAGTGGAATATATTAGAAACACAAATTTTTACATGCAGTGATGATGGAAAAAGGCCTAGTTTAAATGCAGCTACACTAATAAAACCATTTAGAGCAGCATACAGCTTTATATTATAAAAGATACATTTGTACAAGAGGATTTACTAGCATAGTTAACCTGGCAAACAACAGCATCTTTTAATGCTGCAGAAAAAGCAGCTCTGTAGAGGCCGGTAGGAAAGGTCAGAGGGTGGAAAGTTAACTTCATGCCCTTAATCTGTAAAGCCTTTCCTTTTCCGACTCCCAGCACACGTCCGAGCAGGAGAGACCTGCAGCTTTTCAGAGAACTCACGTAGCCACCGTACTGTGTCCTGGCAGGCCAGAACACTCGTGCGTTCAGCTCCAAGGGCGCCCTGGCAGCTCTGCAAGTGAGCATGGCCGTGCGGGTCTGCACTCCACGGTACCATTTCATAAAGAAGTTC
>JAUBNY010000440.1:4163232-4177432 GCA_032275445.1 Crypturellus soui | reverse complement strand
GAGTCTAGAGAGTGGGTTGTATGTAATTATATGATCTTTGGGACTCCTTGGGAAGTCCTGCAGATATTTTTCCATCCTCATGTCACTTTTAAAACCTCTGCTATGTACATATGGTAGCTGAGAGAGGTGCCTTCCAGCTGGGAGGGCTGAAAGATGTTTTCCAGAGAGCTGTGTTATCATGAGGTTATAACTGACCAAGAGTTATCACCACATCACTGTAAAGAAGCTACCAGGCAAAAAAAAAAAAAAAAAAATCTTTGCCTAACCCTTCCTTAATGCTTTTGTCTTACCTTGCTATGAAATACAGAAATAAGGGTTTGTTGATCCATAGTAGTATGTTTGCAATAGGAATTTGTCATTCCATAGTAGTATGTTTGCAGTAGCAGAGATCTCCGTCTTTCTGGCTGCTTTTGGTATAAACACAGGTCAGTAGGGAAATCAGAGGCAGGGAGGGAGAAGAAGCATATACCTTTTGGGATTTTGCCTAGCTCCCAAAGTCTTCAGTTCACCTCTAATTAAAAATAGCCCCGGGACGCACTGACCGCAGTTCGGTATCTCAGCTTGAATGGAAAAGTAGCACTGAGCTTTGAACTGAAACTGTTTGGGTGGGAAAAAAAAAGTGCTTGATTTCATTCAGCCCGAGAATATTTATCTGCCTCCGTAGCTCGTAAGGTACACATGTGACGAAAGGTATGAGCAAACATTGCCCTTTGCCCGCGCGCACTGAGGAGGACAGCAAAAGTGAGAGGTGCTCCTCGGTCTGTGTGTTAACCGTTTGGCTGACTGGCTTGTGAAGCGCAGATAAAGTGATTGGGATTGTTGAGATTCCGAGACTTAAAACCGTAACAGTTTTTAGGAAGTTCTGTCTCTCTCTTCTTTCAAAGGCTGAGGGTGGAGGGATAAGTCTGGAGCTAGTGGAATGTGCTTTTGAGTAGAGCAGCTTTAAATCTTGCAGTATTTTTTTTCCTTTTTTTTTTTTTTCTTTTATTTCTTTTTTTATTTCTTTTCTCTTTTTATTCTTTTTTTTTTTTTGTTGACTGACTGTCAGGAGCTGGGCTGGTGGCCAAGCAGGAAATGACACATCGAGAGGCATTTGTGTTGTGCAACATTTTGTGGAACTGATGCAAGGATACATTGTCTGTTTACGCATTCCTTCACTAACAGCCTGCACGGCAGTAATTTTATTCAGGGACACATGGCATGCTACAGCAAGGAGCTAGATCCTTAACATCTCTTTATGCAGAATTATCACAGCACTTAAAACATGCTGTGTGTCCCCAGTTTAGACTATTCCCTGGCTTGCCTTCAAAAACCACTATACCAGCCTCCTTCCTTCCCGAGGATATATTAAGAAGTGCCTTGTTTTTTTTCATTGAGGTAAGTTTGTGCAGTGCAGAGAGATATACTTTACAGAGCAAGAGCAAATTTTACTGACAGGTTCTCCTTTATCATGTCCTTTATACTATAGAAGTAGCTTAGCACCTGGTCAAGTGATGGGTTGCAAAAACTGACCACAGAAGTTTGTATCTGTATGCATGTTGGCACTGTCAAGAGATTTTAATTTAAACCAATGCTAAATACCTTGAGATAACATGAAAAAGTCCCAGATTTTCATCCAAACTGAAGTTTTGAAAATCTGTGACTCATTCCTGACGTCTTTCATGGTGAAAAAACTCCTGAAAGCAGCCGGGTTATCTGAGGCTCTTGCTGTTGTCACTGAGAACAACGTAAGGCACAGGGGGCACTTGGTGGTGTGTGAGATGCTCTAGCTGCTTTGGAAAGCTCAGGGGTTCTCCTTATAGTGCCACTGTTAAGACATGAGGCAAAACATGGTTGTGAGGCCTAAGAAGTGCTTGGCACGTGTCTGCTCTGGGATTTAGGCTCCTACACTGCGATTATCATCACCTTATTTGAGGCTGACTGATAGTGAGTGCCGCGGTGCGATGACCAGACGGGCGCCACGGGTGCGTGGTGCCTTGCTGTTCCTGATTTTGGTGATATGACACCAGACCCTTATTACAGTGTAAAATGCAAAGCGTAGTTTCACTCTTATCTTTTGCTGCGGGTTTTATTTCTGCCAAGGAGTGCTTTCTTAAAACCTTACCAAAGCGGGGAGTGGAGAAGAGCTCCTGCGTGTTTCAGAGGCTTTAAGAAGCTTTGGGGATAGTTTAGGTGTTCCTCGTGAAACTTGGCGTGAGTTCCATAGACAGTGGTGGTTTAGATTTATCTCTGAGATGGGTGTGTAACCCACAGAGCGAGACTTCTTAGAGTTATCTCTAATGTGAATGTGATACGTGCCCTTGAAAGAAGATGGCAGGGATGGTAGTTGCATCCCAAGGACTGGTCAGTTCTTGTTTTTCCACTAGAGAGGGACTGTTAATGAAACCCACACGCCCAGGAGTGGGTGAAGACAGTCAAAAACAATTTCTTTTCCTGTGGCAATACCTTTTGTCTGCTGGGGGAGTGCGTAGGGTAAGATGAAAGCGAAACCTCTGCAGTTGGGTCGTGGCTTGTGCTCCGTACGCTGCAGTTCTGAAGTCTTAGTGATCTTCAAGACACAGGCCAGCTCTCCATTGGGAGGACACTGCAGTCTAGCGATGGTAGCTGACCCTGGATTAACTCTACAGGTAGAGGAAAAGTCCTTGGAAAGCTTATGGATAACAAGAGAGCAAGTCAGAATATTAAATCATTCATGTTCACTCACGAGGGCAACCCTGGTTTGTATTTGTCAAGTGAAAACAGATTCTTTCCATTCTTTTGTCAAGGGAACACTGCTTTAAAACAGCCTCATCCCAGTGCTATGGGCACCTAGGGTGACCATCACAGTGTCTTTTGATATTGAGTTACTGCTGCTTACCTACAAAGGGCCTCTGCAAGCCACAGAGGAAATCGTGGCCCTGTGATGCCACACAGCACAAGGGTGTCTGGCCCTGAACTACTTGCAGTTTCTATTGAAAATATAGATGGGAAAAGGGATATAAATGATCCCATGAAGTCAATAGTAGACATAGGTTCATTCTGTGTCTCCATATGGCACAGAAGGTGAGGAAAGGAAAAGTGAAAGACATTTTTATAAGTCTGCAGCACTATTCCACATAGGCACTTTGAAGGAAGATGTGTAAAAAAGCATTAAACTAGCTTTTCTCACACCACTTTGGTCCCATATATTCTTCGAAAGAGAATTTAAACATTTGGACCCTTTCACTTTCCAGATGCAGTTAGCTTGTTGCACCATTGCAAACATTCCCAATAGCAGCTTTTTTCCTTAGATTTCAACATATCACCTCTTAAACCTCTCGCTCCGCATTCAAAACTGAGGAGAGAAGTAGGAAACAGGACGAATGTGCTTGGGAAAGGCCACATCAGAGTAGTACACCTTGTGTTTATGTTGTTTTTTCCTTCCTAGGAATCCTAAAGTATTTTATAAACTTTACGTATTAAATCTATTTTTATTCTCCGTTGAAACTTTATTTTCCACTGAAACACGGTCATCCCAGAAGTGAAACACAGATGCTGATTTAACCAGACAAGGAATGCAGAAGAGGAAATGAAGAAGCATGTCATACTTAATTGAAACTTCAGGGAAAGAAACTTGGTCATGATCTCATGCTGCAGGATGTTTAGGGTGCCAGGAGCCTTGCTCTTAGAAAGGCAACTGGGTTCTTTAATGTGCATATCTGCTCAGATGCACTATTACAGATCCCATCTACACTAGCCCAGCTTGCTCAGCGTGGTGCTCTCACTGCACTGAGGAGATAGTGGCTCTCTCGGCTGAGAGTGGCTTTCAGCTCTCCAAAAATCAGATATCTAGGCTAGGTTTCCTCAGTAGTGAATGAGGAGACACAGGCGCTTGCAGAGAGTGAGTCACCCCACCTATCTTAAATGCCTATCTCAGAAGGGAATGAGTTGCCCTTTAGACGTGTGTGTCTCTTTCCATTGATTATAAATGGAGCCTGGATGACTGGTTTGTACTAGACAACCTGTATTTGAGATGGCTGAAGTCGGAGGAGATATATCGCGATCCCAGGGTAGACAGCAGGCCCTGTGACAGCTCTAAACTCAGATCTACCTGAGTTAGTTTCAGAGCAGTAGCTCAGTTAGCGGGAGCAGTGCAGTCCCAGCTGCCCAGAGCGCAGTCGGCACCAGCCTGTTGCCCAACACTGCGTAGGTGCTTTCTGCTGCGCTGTAAACTGCCCGTGCTACATTTCTGACACTGTCAGGGTTTGTTTAAAGCGAACTTCGAAGTGCCTGTACAATGCTGCTCTCATAATGAATGCATTACAGACATATCTTTCATGAAGTGATTTTATCTACTAAGGCACCATTATCACTTCTTGCAGGTTTTAGGTAGTCAAGTACTGCTGAGTTCCTACTTAGCTCGCCTGGTGTGAACTGCTGAGATTAAAACCCAGGGTTATGTAGCTGTAGGCATGGTGTTAAATGATTCTCACCCTAACTAAAGTATTGCAGCTGCATAACAAACAGTATAAAGGTGGTGATATACTTTATGGGTGTTACCTACAGATAACATTGGGGAACCCTTTTAAAGATTTTCCTAGCTCTGAGAAATACTCCGTAATGTTTCCAAAGTTCCTGCTTCGTATCAGAATATATCACTTCTTCCTTCTTCTTCCAAAGTTACATGTTGCCCATTCTCTTTTGGCTCAGGGATGTAATCTCTGCCACAGCATGATGCAAACCCTTTACCTGATTATTGCCAGCATGAATATTTTTTTTGTTTCCATTAGCCTTCAGACTCTCTGACATGCATTTTGTGAACTTTATTCCCATTGTATAATACCTTGCTGCTTTAGAAGCCCTGCTAATTTCAATTCAGGATGCCAACGAGGTATTAACCAGGCTGCTTACAAGCATAGAATCTGCTCTCTGCCTCTCTCTAATCCATGTGAGTAATGCCAATTAGCTGTCTGCTTCCTTGTATCTTCATTCACTTTCCCATCTTGGATTCCCACACAAGCAGACACGGTCTGAAGTGTCACGTGTGGTCGGAGGCGCTTGCTGGTATTTTATTTCATTGTCCCTTAGAGCTCAGTAGGAAAATCATCACCTCCACGAGCACCGCAGAAGAGCACTGTGGGGTCAAGGAAAGAGCCAGATGACTCCAGCGTTAGCATTTGTACCTTAATCTGCTAGAAGGCTCACGGTGCTTCAGATTATTACTTCACCCATTGTGAATCAGGAAGATAATTATATATGACATTTTCACATGCTTGCAGAATGCTCTTGGAAAGGAGCATATGCAGGTATTGTTGTCGTGTCAGGTATGTACATGTGTGTTTGCTTCCAGATAGTAAATTCTAGACTACATTTGCGAAGGAAACCCGATTTTTAACAGGTTGTGAATCTTAGGATGCTTCAAAAGGATCAGAAATCCAGAGAATAGCCGCCAAAAAATAATGGTATTTGTTGTAAGTTTAAAACTCAGACCTGATTATTTCAACAGTATAAAAAATAGAAATGGATATAGGCCTTAAGATTTAACACAGAATCCTTATGTGGTACAAATCATTGCTTAAGGGTACAGAGAATACTCTGTATGGACTATATATTTTTTGCATGTGGAGAGAATCAACGAATAAAACCTAGATACTGATTCAGACTCATAGATAGCAACATGCTGCAATTAATCCAGTAATCTAAATTCACGTATAAAGTACTATAGGCAAATGAAATGCAACGGTTTACCAAGGCTGATTTCAAGTTTCTAGAATATTAATTCAATTAAAAAAAAAAAGTATTTAATTTTTATCATTCCTTAGGTCTTTTATTACCATAAGCTCTAGATTTATGGAATTTGTTTTTTACTTTCATACTGGACTTTTTTTTTTTGGCTTTGATGATCTGGGTTATGGGTTCAGTCATGGTTTTGGTCTTTTTTGATGTCTTTGAACAGTTGTTTTGAAAACCAGTGCTAAAGTGAAGTTGCCACTTCTGTAGGAAGAAGTGTTGAAAATAAGAGGATTCAGAATATAAATGCAGATGTAAATTATTCAGTGTTTTAGTTCATCAGATAAGCAGTCAAAACAAAAGTCTTCTTTTTAAGGACATATGGATAAAATTTTCAGAAATTCGACGTGGATTCACTCCCCTTGACCATATTTGGCTAACAGCTATGTATTCAGACCGTGTCTCCGTCATCTTTGGGCCCTTCTGAGGTTAAAAAAAGAGAAATACACCCACATAGGGTAGGATCAATCATCTTCTACGTGTCTGCAAGGTGCAGTGTGGCCGTCTCTGGGAGCGAGTGACTGTTCACACTGACGTAGGGGAACCCAGAGCAACGCAGCTGGTTCTCGGTGCCGTGCAGGCACCCAGGTCACGTCCAAATAGGCACCCGGGGTTACCAGCAGCTGCCTTCCTCATTGCAGCTGCACAGAACCTGGTAGCGAGGCCTCCTGCGAGGTCTCCTGCAACACCAGTGTTTACTGCCTGGGGCCTGGCACACAGTTGTAAGCGTCTCCGAGAATAAGGACTGCAGAATTAGAGCATGTGAAAGCTGCTCAGCCCGTGTACTCACGTAGAGTTTATGCTCGGGTACTAGTCCGTTTTACTGATTTCACTCTTTTTGATCTCTACTATCCCTGAACAACAAGGATGGCCACAAAAGGGAAACCTGAACGCATTTGGCTTGTAAAATGGCCTGTGTTGTAGACAGGTAGGAGAGAGTACTGGGAATTTGGTGTAAAAGGGAACAAGCTATAGATTTAAGGCATATTACGATTGAATACTTAAATAACAGGAAAATAATAACACGTTGGCAGAGAGAAATTACTGACTAAAAGGGCAGATGCCTCTAGCTCTAAGTCTTGCTGTATGTACACCCTGCAGACAAAAATTACAGGAGGGAAAGACCACGGCTGAACACCCAGAAGTTGGGAAACACTGGGAATGCTGTTGTCTGTGCGGCTGGAATTCCTGCCTCGTGTGTGCGCGATGGAACAGTCCTTCACCATAGGCACCTGCATTAATGCAGAGAGAATTAAGTTCAAAAGTATTTGTTAATTCTCGGCACTCCGTTTGAGGCACGTGGGATTTTATTTTTCAAAGACCTTAACAGTGTGTAGCGTTTTATACGTTCAAAGTGCAGCTCTGCGGTCGGGTTAGAAGTTAACTCAGGGCTTCTGAAGAAGAAATATGGGAACCTCCTATCAGGCACTGAGATATGTATTAACAAACACACAGCTGATACAACCTGTGAACATTTTGTTTTAAGCGATTTAACTATGATTACAACAACAACAAGAAAAAAAGCGCGTGGCAAAAGCATGAAATCTGTGGGCCAGCAGTTAGATATGCTTGCCAGGCAAGGGATCAAACCTTCAAAGCTTTTAGCTCCTAAAATCTAAGGAATTTCCACTCTCTGATTTTTTTTTCAAAGGTCTATAATTTTCCAAAATCTGCCTGGATTGCCTTGGAGAAGGCAGCAGGCACGCTGCTGGGGGAAAAAATAATCAGCAACCTGCGGGGCCAAGTTTCAAGTCTCCTTTCCAAAATGCAGGGACAGAAAAGCTCCTTGAAGAGAAAGTTGCCAAAAAAATGGTTTCTGAGGCGCTTTGTGGGGCAGGGGAGCGCGGCGGGACCCCGCGCGCGCCCGCAGCGCGGCAGGAAGGGCAGCGAGTTTGGTGAGAGAAGGGGGATCCCCTCGGCCTGCAGTTTTGGAGACTCGGGGCCGTCATTTGGCAGGACCCTCCTTCCCCAGCCCTCGAGGTGCAGCCTGGGGTGCATTCACTTCAGCGCAGCTGGCACCGTCTGCGCGGGCGCTGTGGAGCAGGGGCCGCTGGAGATCGGGGCAGCGGGTCCCCTGCGAGCGCTCCCGTGTCTGCAGCAACTCCAACCGTGCTGCTAGGTTTGGGGGTTTATTTGCTTCTGAAAAGGAATTCTTTTTTTTTTTTTTTAAATTCCATATGTTTAAGAACAACAAACACAGGAAATGAGCATTGAAATCCCTCTCCAAACTCTGCCCTAAATAACTTGTGGCATCAGACGTGCATTGGTTTATACGGGGTCGCTTTACCTCAGCTACCTGAATCCAGGCACTGCCCGTACTTTGGGATTGGCAAAATTGTGACCTCGGGTTCTGGCCTGGGTGCAGCTGTAGACGGGGGATGCTCAGAAAGGCTCTTCAGGAGGGGTTCACAGGGGCTCTGTGCAATCAGGGCTGTATTATCAACCACCTCACAAAAGCAAGCTGAGCACACCTGGCAACTAGAGGTGCATCTAGAGGTAAAATCTTTCATTATTTTCTACACTCCGATACAAGCCAGTGAAAAAAAATGCTTTCTATTTCAACTCATCCTTTGCGTTTGGGTGGCAAAGAGCTGCTAAGAGGTGTTAGATCCATTTAGCTGGGAGCTCGTCACTGCTTTTAAACCTCAAAAATTGAACAAGCTGGTCGAGAGCTCCCAGTGTTGCAAACTTGAGATGCAAAATGTACGGAAACGCCTTCCCTGTTTAAAGCAGGCAGCTGTTACTTGCAGATCGGAGCTCTCCGTGGCTCTCGGTTCCTATGAGGCAGAGGAGACCTTGCGCTTGAAGGTATTTCTGCCTTTCAACACGCTCCAGCTGAGTCAAAGAGAGAGCACGACTCGATTTAAGCTTTTTCCCATTTCCTTTACTGTCATGGAGTTCCCATCCTTAGGAGCCAGGCAGCTTGAGCGCTGAAAGAGAAGTGTTGTCAGGAGAGTGATTAAAACTGGGATTGATGTGGCCGGAGCCAAGGTTCAGTAACCTCCCTGGGCCCCTGCCTTAGCGGTGTGTCACATACAGTAGCTTTACCATGAGAGCAGAGCGAATGTGGTTTTTATTGTCTTGCGCTGCCAGAAGATGTTGACCCCGGAATAGCCGCACTGGGTGAGCCAACAGGAGAGGAAGGCACTGCATGCTGAAAACCAGTTATGTGCACTCTTTAATTTGTCACTTAGGGATAATATCTTCTTACGTTTTTAAATTGGTTCGGTGTGCCCTGAACTGTGGTCCTAGTGTCCGAGTGGAAAACTTTTTAGTTTGATGAGATATTGAGAAAAGAAACCCCAAATCCTCACTTATTTGATGTTCAGTATGCAGAACAGTTTATAGTTATGTGAAGACTTCATATTTTTATAAGGACACGAGTTTAGGGAGAGATTAGATTTTTGGCCACATGCAGCATGGAACAATCTCTTAAAAGAGGATGCTGTCAAGTGAAATTTGGCCTAAAATTCAAGTAAAAAAAAAAAAAAAAAGAATTTTGGCATAAAAATAATCTGGTCAAAATAAAATGTTTTTTTTTTTCTTTCCCCAACATAAATTCCATTAAAAGAAAAGCCAGAGCCATCAAATGCTTGAGATCTCCCATATGGACTGCAGAATAGTTTTATATTGGAGCACAATGCTAATTTTTGGAGTGTGTCTGAGACAGCTCCTGTTTTGGAATCCTACTCGTGTCTTCCTTGAACGACACTTTAGACTGTATGTAACGAGAGGCGATGTTAGCATATCTGGAACATCAACGAAAAAGTTGTTTGGTGGAAGAAATGTTCCTTTTTCAAAGAGAACAAGATGATCCTCCCCTCCGCCCCTCTGTTTCTTCTCCTGTTCACTCTCATTTCAGGAAGTGGTGAAGGCCACCTCTCCATGGCCAGATGAGCAAGGCACGAATATAGGAGGATGGCTCGGTGGCCAAGCCACTTGAGCACTGGTCTCTGTAGTCTGGTGTTTTGCTCCAGTTTTGGCTTTGCTTTTTAAAATTCCACTGAGCAATTGTCCGAATTTGCTGACATCAGTGGAAACTGGGTGCCTCTTTCTTGGGGCCTCAACTGCTCTCGTGGGAAGGAGGCACTGGCCAACCCCAGGGATGACATGAGTATGTAACAGGAAGGATGGTGAAGATCAAGGTATTTGCTCACTGGAATGACTCTGTTCTTCCAGCATATTCATATCTGAGATATATCACCATATGACTTAGAAGGCCTCAGTTTCCTTTGATGAGTGGAAATTTTTATTTATTTATTTATTTTATATACTCTATCCTCGAAAGAGGAAGAAGTGACTGAGCACTGGAACAGGTTACCCAGAAGGGTTGTAGAGTCCCCATCCTTGGCCAAAAGCCATCTGGACACAATCCTGAACAAGGTGCTCTAGATGATCCTGCTTGAGCAGGAGGATTGGACAAGATGATCTCCGAAGATCCTCTCCAACCTCAACCCTTCTGTGATGCTGCGCCTTAGTTATCTGTCACGTGAGCTCAGAGCTTCAACCAGATACTGCCATGCTGGGTTGCTGTGTTAGAGCAAGGTCGTTTGCTCAGACCCCAGACCAAAACTCCTCCAATTCCTTGAAATAACTGTGGGAAGTGAAGGTGACTCATGGGAGGCAGCCTCTCCTTAAAATAGTCCTTATTCGGCCATTCAGAGACCGGCGTAGTCACTAGCTCGTACAGACCAGGGAGAGGAAAAACAGACAAATGAGGAAATCTGAAAAAATGAAACTACTCTAAGTAGCTAGTTTTTCTTTCTACATTTATTTTACCTTGCCAATTACCAACTCCGTTGGTGTCAGCATGATCAGGAACACATATTTTCCATCAGCTCTCCATTTCTGGTAAGGGCGAGTGTCTTGGGGGTGACGGAGGGCACGCGCCAGCGCTCGGAGCCTCCCACTTCAACTGGAATAGGAAAACCAGCTTGACAAGAAGGAACCGCTGCGACAGGCAGCGGAGGTTGGTGGGATTTTAAACAAATCTCCTTAAGCAAGCATGAAAACAAGCTATTTAGCGCTCATTAATGTCTCAGGTTAAACTCTTGAATAATTTGTCATGGTTAGGCTCTTTCGGTTTCATTGGTGCTTTTCTAGTGACTAACGAGATGACAGCTACGCATGCTCCTCCGTATGCCTCTGCTCACAATAGGGTTGAAAACTGTGTATTTGTTATTGATGTCATTAAAGTGATGGATTTGAGCTCGGTTTCTGAGGCAGTCGACTGGGTGGTTAGGACTAATTTCTAGCAATGGTTTTGGAGGTTGAAACCAAAGTGTGTATAAAAGGAAATGTTTCTTCTTTTAAGCAAATAATTTGAACCCAGATGAATGAAATTTAAGCAAGTGGGCATCAGCTCGAAGTTAATTTTGACATAGTTGTCTGGAAATCATCACCAATTAAAATATTTTTATGAGCTCGAATGTAGCATTGTCTTTTGGGGCTTATGTAAGAGGGGAACAAACTGCTTGTTTAACCCCAGCCTTGAGACTACTGGCCAGGATATACGACTGAAGTCACAGCCCAGCTTTGGCAGGCCCAACTTTGTGGGGTTAAGGCAGTTCCTGCATCTGAACCGAGGGAGACATAGCTTAGAACAATTCCCTTGTACCACTCAGGATGTACGAATCATTTAAAATGCATCTCACCATATGCATTTGGCATTTTTCTGACTAACAGAAAAGGCAGCCTTAGTCATTTGTGTCCACTTTTGCGGTGAGGGGGGACTCCTGCTATTGCAAAAATTCTGCAGAAGTTTACAGGATTTGGACGTGCGAGGGGACGGGAGCAGGTCTGGAGTCCCAGGTCAGAATAAAAAAGGAATCCCTTGGGTTGTTATGATCAGCTTCTTTCACATGCTGCTCCAGACTGGAGCTGGTGAGATAGGTGCTTAATTTGTACACACGCCTTTCACACCTGCACATGAAGAGAGCCTTTGATGCCGAGTGCTGCATGGAACAACAAGATGAGTATGTGCAAGTTTAAAAGGATACCGCACTCAAATATTTTTATACCTTTTTAGACTCTGGACTTTTAAAAGAATAATGAAGGCCCTGTCTGATGCAGAGGAGCTTTCTCTGCGTTGTGAATTTGGTGTTTCTTGTGAGAGCACCCTTGTTTTCTGTTGTTTTTGTATTGCAGAGAGTTGAAATGTTGACAACTTCAGTATA
Organism: Crypturellus soui; assembly: GCA_032275445.1. NCBI lineage: Eukaryota > Metazoa > Chordata > Aves > Tinamiformes > Tinamidae > Crypturellus > Crypturellus soui. Next base: position 4,165,508 of record JAUBNY010000440.1, on the reverse strand, counting down.
AAGGTCTGTGCTCTGTTTCTAGCCACATTTTCACTAATTCAGTGAAAAGAACTTTTAAATTTTAACATTTTCTATTTGTGTTTACTTGCATTTTCTTTTATTGTGCCATGTGCCTATATATAATCTACATATATATGTGTGCATATGTATGTCTACATATATATAACTCTCTCTATAAAATGATGTGTGCTTGTGAAACTAAGCCTATCATAATTTTGTTTTCCATTCCTTAATTATCGTCATTTGATTCTTGTACCGTAGTGTAGTTCTATCATTTGGGCTCAAAACACTGTAGACAGATGTTCAAATATTTAAACACAAACAAAACTGTTTATATTTAACTTACAGAGTCATTATAGCTCTGGTATGTATGCATGGAATTTACCTTGCTGTGAAGTGCTACCACTAGACCTATGCACCACTTGAGTTTGAAAGAAGGTAGACCTGAAATTGCACTTAATTTCAGCCTTCAGATGAGTCCACACCGAGAAAATTTCAGGGCTTAGATGCACAATCAAGTTACAGAGATGACTGCGTTACCGCACAGGTAGGAGTTTTTGGCCCCCATAAATGTAGGTTAATTTGATGTAGCTTAGTCTTCAAGAAAAGAGGCCAAAGAGAAGCAGAATCGCTGTGCGTTTGCCACGAGTCTGAGACGTGGTAACCTCATGTGCTCCAGCAACGTGGTTGTGTAGCTGCATGGTCCTGTGTTAGCAATAGACAAGACGGTTTTTGGAACGTTGCTGACATTTTCATTTAGAAATTAGCTGTTGAATCCCATAGTTTGGTTTTGTGGACTTGAATAAAAACACAGTTTTTCAGTTCTTCCCTCTTTGCAGAGGAGCAAAGCAGGAACTGTGTTATTGCTGTTTTCAGAGGTGGTCTCAAAGCAGAAGTGATTTCATTTCTCTGTCTGGGAAGAGACCTCTCTTTAAAGAGATTTGACAGGTATTTCAGACCTTAAATTTTACCAGTCCTGACTCTTTAGGTGTTCTGCCTATGGACAAGTATCTTGCATTTACGTTGAATTCTGTAATTCCTGCAGTCCATAGCATTTCCTAGATAGCAGCCAAGAGACGATTTAAGAAATTTCCTTGGAAATCCCTTGCGTGCTCATGGCCGGGGGCATCAAGGCCATGCCAGAAAGCGGCGCCGCGGAGCGAACGCAGCCCGACCGCCGGGCTGCTCCTTTCGTCACCGCGACGTTCGAGGCGGCTGCGCAAAAGGAAGTGATCCAGCTCGCTCCGCTTCCGAGCCGGGGCACGCGACAGCTCCTTTAGTCACTGCACCTCCAAGCGGGATTTTCTGGTTGCAGTCATCTAGCAAGGCCCATCCCTACCTGCACTATCACTCTGGTGTCCCTAAGAACGTTTAATTCTTATTATACATAGGGGAGGTCTCTGGGTTTTCATAAGCCTACATGGGACAACTCACTTCCTTCTGGATTAAGGTAAGATTTTTGGAGGCTGCATGAGCATGGTGTGCATCAGCGTGCCGAAACTCTCCCGTGCTTCCAGAGCCTCTCGGTGCCGAGCAGGCTCTGCAAACGGACAGGAACCAGGTTTCAAGCGGAGAGTTTTGCTTCTGCTTCAGGAACAGAAAGTGGGCTCACCAAAAGTCAGTTCCCATTAGCTGAGCTGCTCAGGGAGATTTATTTTTTGAAGCATGATTTAGAAATGTGTGGTGTCCATCAGAAAACGCTCGCCTGAGTGAGCTTTCCAGCAGTGGCAGAAAAGCATGAAGGAAGAGGCTGTTGACAGGATACCAGGCTTTTTTTAATCTGAAATTCTACAACCTGACATTAATCAGAGGGAAAAAATGCCAGTTTATCTATCTGGGCTCATTCATTTCTGCACTCAAGTTGTGAATAGTTTGCCTCGACCCATTTCTAAATGCGTTTCACCAATGCAGTTGCACCAAAATCACTTTTCACTTTTACTCCCAGCGTTGCACCGATCTTTCCTGTTGTGTTCTGTAAGTAACAGCTCTGTTTTGCTGCTCCTCCAAGATACCCATATAAATATATCCTAAACAGAGCCTCTGGTACTTGCCAACCTCTTCTTTCTTTAGCAACAGCGATGTTCACCAGAGCAGTGTGGGGTGCCAGGTACGTGCGTCTGTGCGTTGCCGCGTGGGGGTGACCCTGCAAGCTCAGGTGGAGGAGCCGCAGCTGGGGACGTGGTGAAACCTGCCCTGGTACTTGCAACCGCACTGGCACCAGCAGCTCACACTTCTGCTTCTGAGCAGATGAAGCCCTGGGTGCCCAGCTGCCCCTC